>JAAKBH010000311.1:387500-890592 GCA_019776075.1 Amaranthus palmeri
GCATGCAGCATAAATCATATAAAACACAAGAAAAAGAGCAAGAGAAACAGTAGCTCATAGTAAACCAATGTCAGGAACAGCTTCACAAAGTTAAAAATGATTTTATAACTCATTTTCTATGAAAAAAGAATGAGGATGGGGCACTCTGTAAGGCAATATGGAGAACAAGATACTAAAAACATCTATAACAGAGACCTATTGGGGTTATCTGTACAAAAGTCTTCTAGACAGTAGCTCCATTGCAAATTATGCAGCAATTATTATCCAAAATTCCAAACGTATGAGGACTGAAAAAGGCAGTACAAAAGAGAAACAGAACTGCAGTATAGATACCAATAGGGTCACAGACAGCTTCATAAAGTCAAAGGTGACCGGACACTGCTTAATAAGGAATGCAATCTTAAGACTGGAGAACGAACTCGCCTTCCAATAAGTAAAGCTCTACACAGTCTCTGTTGTATACTTGTATATGAAAAGATACCTGCCAATATTCGACTGTTTTACTTCAGGAACTACACTAAGTATGTTGTAAACTCAACTCAGTTGTCAAGTTGTCATAGTAGACGACAAGCAGCGCATAGGATTCTATACAATGAAGATAACAGTGACATTAAATTGGCAAGCAAACATAAATGCACTAATTTTGATGCTGTAACACATATTATTCCACTTCCACAACAGAAACTGACCTGCACAATTAGCTATCAGCAAAATCCATAGAAGTTAAAATTTTGGGACACTATATCAGAATTAACTAACTTGGCAGGAGTATCAGAATGACTAACTTGGTAGGAATTTCAAGGCTGATATCGGAATGACTAACAGTTTTGATCATTAAGTATAGGGAAGTAAATAACGTAAAACCAACTAGAACATGTAATAACCAATAACCTAAGAATAGGAACTCTAGAATATCTGAATCTGTGCCTTGGAGTTTGTTCCGACTCGAGTTTCTAAATATATCCTAGAACCAACTTATGGTTTGAGAAGGCCTCTAATGCAATCAATTTCGTTGTACAAGTTTAGATGTTGAATCTTTCTCTATCTGGGGTAAAATTAAAAAAAATATGCCAATAAGATGAGAGATATTAAGAATTAAAGGTAGTAGTACAAGACACTAAGAAACAAAGCAACTAGATACTGAAGCATCCTTTTTATTTTCTGAACACAGAAACTTTATTTCATTTTAGGAAAAGTGGGAAACAACAGCCTTTCATGTGTTAACTAAAATAACGTCTCTCTCAGCATAGGAACTTAAGATTCATTTGCAAGGCAGTAGTAAAAACCAAAATTGGTATTGAAACTTATATGTAATTTGGTTAATAGATCTGTATGTCATTGTACATTGCAAAAATTTCCATTCCCAAACATGTGTTTGTTTGTCTTTATAAAATGTCCAATACCACTATAAACCATTATGCCACCACTACTAAAGAGGTTAAGAATTTTTTTGTTTATGGACGGACAAACGTTACCAACTATCTCCATAGTATTACAAATAAGTTCATGAACATACCACAATTTAGTACGCCAAACCAAAAGATCTAACCATTAAACAGGAATTGTGGATCAATACCTAGAATTCGAGAATGATCACTTGCACGAATATATAAACAACTATGCATCTGCATTCTGCAGTAAAATATGCAAAATCAAAAAGTACTAATATATCTCAAAATAATATTTTCAAAGATAACCAATCAAAAAGCTATTGTCCAAAAAATTCTCAGTAAGGAATTTCCTTTTAAGTTCGAACTCTCAAGTGGATAAAACTATGAACCACATTAATGGAAAGAGACAACAGAAATTCTCTGAAAGTAGGAAACAAAAATGAACATCAAACTTCTATAATCATACCTTTTCAGCAGCAGAAAAAATCAATTCCGCACTTCTCGCTGTCTTCTATCAACTAATAAGAACGTATCTTCATTCTTGCCCCTTTAAATTCGGGGGTAATTTCAATTGATTTCGGAATCAGCCATTAAAAGGGGGAAACATTCAATGAAGACGATATCAATGGCCCTTTAAAACCTAAAAACCATTCGGTTATGGGATCCTGTAACCTAAATTGGGATATCCAAATTGGGGAGAACAAAACCTAAAACTCATTACTGTTGATTTCCCGCGAGTTTTAATATTTTGGTTAGAAACCGTTATCCAAACCGATTTATTCCAATAAAAATAAAAAAAAAATATTTTGTAGTTAGACTATTTCACATGTATAAAATATTTTTTCCTCAAAATGATGATTTTTTTTACTTTTTTAATCAATGCAAAAGATAAAGACGAATGCATAAATTGTTATCGTTATCGGTGATTCTAATTTATTTAGTAGTTATAATTTTATTTTTTTGTAAAATCACTATTAATATAAAAAAATGCTTAGTAGTTGTTCTATTTCTTCTGAAAATAATAAGCAATTTGCTGCTTTTAATGGCTATTTTTACATAAATCGTCTTCCATAAACTGTGTGGTCGAACTTTTTTCTTTCGTTTTTCCTTTTGCATACAAATAATCATCTATAAATATAAGTACGTCATTAGATTAATGTTTAAAACCAGTTTGACATCAATCTTAAACTTAGTGTGTCCTTACTCTTTTAATCATTTACCTTAAATTTAAGAATGATCGTAGCTCAAATAAGAGAAAAATATTTTCTTTTTCTTAGTTTAATCATTTTTTTTCATTTTCAAGTCATTATATTCGGACTTGAAACTTTCTATTTTCAAAAAAATAAGTATGTTCAACATTTAAAAAAAGTTTTTTTGAAAAAAAAGGTTTTATTTTATTTTATTTTCGAAAGTAAAAAAAGTTTTATTAATTACTAATTAGTGATAAATCCTTTTTTGACACAAAATAACCGGACCGAAACTAACCGGACCCACAAACTTTTGACATGCCCAATTCCACACTAGGGTGCTGTTTCGGATCTCTCGCAAAACACCCGACACCGTTCTCCGGCGCCGAATTCATCCCTCAGATCGCAATCCGTTTTTAAATTCAATGTGCGAATCTTATTTTCGTATTGATTTAATTATCAAGATTCTTATTTTTCAATCCACATAATGCAGTTGTTTATTTTCATATATTTTTCCCAGAAAAAATTGCGTGAAAAAACATGAAATGGAACAGTGTAACGAAGCCCTTTAAGAAGCTATTAGTATCCCATGGAGGATCTACAGCTGGTATTTTCTTGTCATCTTCTTATATAGACTGTATTTGATTATGTAATATAAAGTTTATATCTTGTATTAATTTTTGTAAAATTCTTAATGGTGGGTTGATCTTATTATGAGGTATGAGGTATAAATCAATTGGGTTTTGATGTTTCTGTTTATTGAGCTCACTATGATAGTATTGATCCTATAACACATTAACACCCACAACCCCCTTTTTTATGTTGTATTTTATTGATTAATGTATATGATTACATAAAGTTTATATCTTAATATTCAATCATTGTAAGAAATTTTAATGGTGGGTTGATCTTATCATGATACATGAGGTGCAAGTCAATTGGGTTTTTGAAGTTCTATTTGCTGTATTCACCATGGCAGTATTAATCCTATAATACCAAACAAATACTATTTGATTTATGTATATGATTATCTAAAGGTTATACCTTGAGTTTAATTTTTGTAAGAATTCTTAATGGTGAATTGATCTTATTATGAGGTATGATCGTATGTGCAACGTGCTGTCTTCATTTTAGATCGATTTCCCCTCACCAATAACACCCACTAAAGACCAAGGAAAAGAAATTTTAATCTAAGATGTTAGTCCATTTAGGCAATGCTTGTTGTGATTATGGTGGCTAGTGAGGTTTTGTTCAAAATTTGATTATTGGTGCTTTGATTTTCCAAGGGCGTAATTCTGCGGGGCGTATTACTATCTTTCATCGAGGGGGTGGTGCAAAGCGTCTACAACGAAAAATTGATTTAAAGAGAAGTACTTCTTCTATGGGTGTGGTAGAGCGAATAGAATATGACCCTAATCGGTCCTCTAGACTTGCTTTAGTTCGATGGATTGAAGGGGTGCATCCAAGTAATCAAAGGGATTGTGATAAAGGGTTTATTCCACCACAAAAGGTTGCTGAAGCTATCACAACAGAGGTTGCTGGTCAATTCTCGTTAGCTTGTCTGGCTTCAGGTCTGATGGGGGGTAATGTGTGCGATAAGGATGGAAAAATTAACAGTGTGAAGGATGTACTTGTTTCTGCTTTTGGTTCTAAGCGGGCCAAGGGGGAGATGTTAACTAATATCCCACGAGCAGCTGTAGCTGGAGCAAAGCCATCTGTTTTTGCTCGAAAGATTAGGGAGCAAGTTAGTGAAGGGAAGGAGGAGTTTTCTCGGACTGATGTTCAATGGTGGAGGAAAGACAGTAGTATTTGGGATCATAAGCTCAAGCGTAAAACAGCTGTACCATGGTCGAGTTTTGTCCATGAAGAGCCTTTTGGGCTTGCTAAAGTAGCTCAGAATGACAAGTCAGTAGGGAAATCACCAAAAAATTCTACGCACATGGTTGATCGTGCTCCACTCACTTACATATTAGCAAGCGACAAGTTGGAAGAAGGGAAGATGGTGATGAACTATGATTGGTCCAAACGTCCTAACCGCAGTTGAAGTCTCAAAATTTGTAAGTGCAAGCTTATCTATGTATCTTTCGTTTTTTGATATTAATGGTAATGGGTGTGCGTGTTCAATTGTTCTGGGTCATAACATTGACATAACCTACACATACAATGAAAGTAGCATTTTAGTTCTTTTAAGCAACATATACAAATTGTAGCTGGCTTGCATTGCATAGAACCATCCAAGTATATTTTCGACACAGTCTAACTAATGGCAAGTACCAGAAAAGTAACCATCGCATGTGTAGCCAGGGCAAACTGGATCCATCATCCCGCTAGGATACCAGGCCGTTTTGAAAGCAAAATATATTGTGTTGCAATTTACAACATATATTGCGGATGTTATGATGAGAGTTGTAGAAGAAGCGGTTATTGCGTATGTTATGATGAGAGTTGTGGGGGTGGTGGTGCATGGCGGTGCTTGGTGCAACACCACTACCTCTATCACCACAATAACTTCCACTACGATCATAAACACGACCAGTCGACCACTATTACCACCACTTCCACAAACACTGCAAAGTCATTAATTAATATTTACGAATCCAACAACCTTCGGACTTTGCCACCACTACTTTCAACTACCATTTAGCAATTTTTGATATTTAGATTGAACCCTACTTGTGAGTGATCTTCCTCTTTTGTTCCTTAAAATCTCAAAGCATTTTGTTGGAATCCATGTTGTAATCTGCAATACTATATCCACAGTGCACCACAAAATAAAACACTTTCGCACGCTGTAGTTAAGAGCTTTTCGTTATTTAGTTAGAAGTTTCACAAATGTGCTACATTTACAGGTACCAGATGACGAAAGGAATAAGCTGATTTGAAGATGATGATTGTTAGACATGTGAGTTCAAGCTGATATGGTTGTTGGCTTGTCGCAATGCTAGAAATTCTTATGAATCAGTCAAATTCTATGCTGCCATCCCTTTTTTTTGAAATTTTTAGACCGTCCGTACCAATTTTGGATCCATAATAGAATAGACCGTGGCTTTGCTCCCCTTCCTTGTTTAGATCGTCTTTTAAAGATCAAACGAAAGTTACCCTGAAATATTAAAACCCAACCAGCTTATCATGGCCTGGAGACACTTGCTAAAAGAACAGTTACTGAGCTTAGTGTATTAGCTGACACTGAACTATACTTGATTTAACACTGGAATGATTAAATAATTTTCATAATACAAAGACTATCACTAAAAATATGAATAATTTGCAAAGTACAGCCTTAAAGTATAGAACTTTTGCGAATTACAATCTCAATGTTTATATTTTGCGAATTACAGCCATTAAAGTATCAAAGTTTGCAGGTTCAGGCCAAATTACAGAATTCCGACCATTTTTGTGGTCGGAATTTTTGGTAAGTGGTCGGAATTTTGTGTTTTTGGCCTAATATATGATTCGCAAAAGTGCTAATTTAAAGCTGTATATTGCAAAATAATAAATGGGATCTATGAGTGCGCCAACTAGTATTCATAAAAGATCTTTATTATATCTCCATCAAGGGTAGTACATTAAACAACAAGAAAAGTTCAAAATAGCCTAGTTTTTATTTATTTATAAATGCATCAACCCAAACCCTAACTTAGCGAGCACGAGAATACTGGGTTGAAGACTAAGACTGAAACTAAGACTCGTAACGCATCAAGATGACGATGCACATAACCTACTTATTCTAGATAGTCGTCGACAGACTGATGTTTCAAAGACGTATGTCTAATGGCAAGTACCAGAAATGTAACCATCGCAGGTGTAGCCAGGGCAACATGGATCCATAATCCCGCAAGGATACCCACCAGTTGGGCACCATCGGCAAAAGCTTATATATCCTACCGGCATGCAATTGCTTCCAGGGCAACAATCTCCAGAACTGACACAAGGTGAACCAATTGTTTGACAGTTAAAAACTTGGCTTGATCCAAGGATAATATTACCAAATCCATCTTCACATCGAACAGTAGTAGCCATAACCATAATACTGATCAAGGTAAGCACCAAAAACTCTACACATTTAGCCATTTTTAATTAAAGAGTAAGGAGTATGGATTGATATAACAAGAAGCTAGAAATGAGCATTCTTTATATAATATGTGTGCAGGTTCTGTCTTGTAAGCCTGAGTGCGAGGCGTGGTATCGTCTAGACACATTGTGTGGGCTGCGATTTCGAGGGTTTTCCATGTGTCAGTGTGCATGTAATAACCTGCTGCTGCGAGCTCCCATGGCTGCCTTATGACAGTCTGAGGCCTGAGCTTGATTTATTAGTTGACAGTGCATTCATGGATAAGAAGCTCTGCTCTTGAGTTTATGTACTTAATGGAATGTCTTTGCTCTCTCTTGCGTGAATTCTAATGTAGCTAATACTAGCATGTGTTCATTGTTTTGGTCATAACGTCAGATATACAAGTTAGAATGCTACAAGACTAGTTTTATTTGAAAGAGGATTTCGAGAACTTTTCAACGATATATTATACGCCCTAAACAGACTCTTGAATAGAAAGTTCTGGCATTTTATTTGATAAGGTTTTAAGAATGAAAAGTTCTCTTTTTGTACTATAAATCTTGTTAAGCCAAACCGGTAAATTCAAATACCTATTCTCAATGTGTCCAATTATCAAAACAAACATCATCATCATCATCCTATCCAGTATATCCCGCTCATAGAAAAGTATGAGCAGGGTCTGGGGAGGGAAGGACGGCGGCAACTCATACCCGTGAAGGAGAGCACGGCCAAAAGGAGTCCCCCAGCTCCAAGAATTATCAAAACAAACATTTTACACAAATTATCAAATATTGAAAAGTCATATGAATGTCAGGGTATTGAGAGTCTAAGTATCTAACCCAAGTCATTTAATATGTTTGTGAAGGCTTGTTCATATCTTCATATTTGAGTTTTACATCAAACAAAATTACAATAACTAATTTGAATTACAAACAAAAATTGTTAAAATACAACTTCTCAAAATACTTGAGTACAAACTTTTCATCTTTTTTACAAATATACAATTCATACAAAAATTTACTTTGCTCATACTTAGCTTATACCATGCACCTCTCTTGAATACGACCCAACTCATGAGTCACGAGTGTCGGGCCAAAACGAGGAGTCTATTTAACAGAGCCCAAGAAAGATGGTATCAAGCATTGCAAAAACGACAAGCAGCGATGCTCAGCTATAATCGTACACTTCGATACCACTGCTGGTGTTGAACTGGTGGTTAAATACATCACGAAACTTGTCAGCACCTCATCGAAAGAACAGCCAGCTTATGCCTACCAGTGAAGTCGGAAACTGGCTGACTGCATTAGTGGGTGAGCAAAGTAAGCGCCCACGGTGACTACTGTCACAGCCAAATAAGGAAGCCGAATAAATTCTTTGTAATAGTCTTTAGGTAACTTTTGTCGTCCATCAATTATCGCAGCAAATGGAACGATACTAGTGCGTTTCTTCACAGTCTCAAAAGCATCCCCATATCGTAAAGCCAACCGTCTATCCCCATTCCAAACACCAAATAAGTGATGCCCAATCAAACCGATGGAGGCAGCAACTGCTACAGAGTTTCCAATCCAAATTGTGTGAGCTAAACACCAGATCGCCTGTCCAACCATCTTTATGAAAACAGGGAAGTCAGTATCCTCCAAAATTGTGAATTTAAAAAACAGAGAAGAAAGGGCTTTCAAGTTTCAATTACAGGAGAGATTAAATATATAGAGGGGGTAAAACATTCAAGGAGCAGACTTTTGAGTTCCAACAATGGTTTACATTAGCATAATTTGTCATGTAACTCCGCGTACATCTTAACCTTTTTCTATCAGAAGTATTGTCAGTACTAAGGAAGATATGAAAATGGTTTTCAAATTCAATGATATCAGTTCATAACGCAATGATAATGAATTTGCAGTTGAAATTGATAGTGGGAAGAGGTAACTAAAATCCATCTTCAATCAGTGTTCACAGTGATTTCAAATAAAATAGCTCAGAAAATTAACAAAGCAAATTACTAACAAAACTAATCGCAAATGTCTAAAAGGCGAATAAATAACACCTGTGGATGGCGGGTAATTCTCATGATTCCTGTTTCCCAAAGATGCATTTTGGGCTTGTCCACTGCTGCTACTTCTAACAAATTGAAGGTAGAAGGATAGAGGAAAAGAAATGAGATGAAAGAAGATAACCACATAAGCTGATGTAACCCGGGAACACTTTGAAGCTGCCATAACTGTATCCCGTCATATCTATGGTTGATGAAATAGACCTGTTTATAGAATATGATTCAATTTCTTGGAAAGTGGAGAATTCTCGTGATCAAGGAAGACAGAGTAGCAACAAATTCTGTCGCATTTTCTGCTAAATATGAATCATTAAAATGGAAAAGAAGCAAATGAAGAAGGATAGCAATTAGTGATTCGAATATAAATCTTTACCACAGTGCTAACAGCTAAGGGAAGAGAAACTCCTGCAAATAGCACACGGAAAGCACGTTCTCCAATAATTTTCTCGCCCACATCCCTGAAACTAGCTAGTCCACTATGAACAGCAGCAAAGATGATAGTAAGACTGAGCATCACCAACTGCACATTTAAAAAGGTTCAAGCTTTTAATGCTCCAAACAAGTCATAAGTACTTTAGAATAATCCCTGAACCAAACACTCTAAATATATTGAGCTGAAACAGTGTCCTCTTAATAAACTATTCATATCAAGAGCAAATTATGCAACATTAGTCAAATGTTTCTTAGAAGAATTAAGGAGCACAGTTATAACTAGTTTACTAACAGAGCTAGAATAATATAACCCTCTGCAACATGGAAAATAGAGATGCCAGTACACTCCTTGAAGAAGGATTTTGTAATTGGGAGTAAAAACCTAACCACAAGACTGGACTAGATCGAGGTGGATTGTGGTACTCAAAATACATTAAGATTACAGAAAGAACAAACTCTAGCAACTGAAGGCATGCCACTTGATAATTTCTAATGATTTGATATAAGTTACATTATTCAAGATAACATTACTCCGCAAACTTCGCCTAATTTTCCAAACCAAGTTCTAAGAGGACCAACAAACCAAATAACAACCCTAATATCTGCTTCATTTGTCTCCTTTCATGTAAAAGCTTCTAAGGGAAAACCATTTAGTTTTACAAGCATCATACCCAAATGGGAAAATTTCCTGCCCTTTTAGCTCCAACCTTTAATGTTAATCTTAGACAATTTAAAATGCCTTATTACCAGAATCCAACAAAGGTTTTTCTCCTCATTAATTTCCTAGTATCCATGGAGTGTTAATTAGAAACAACTTCAAGATTGTTACAAGGGTATGGTTGCATAATCCAAACCCAAACTAAATAGGAAGCCACTAGTCATTAGGTAATGGAGTAGCATTTTGTTGTTGTAGTAGTTTCCTAGTATCAATGTAACCATGTCCATACAGGGTGTTGAGAAAAAAACAGATACAGAAGAGTGCAACGTCCATATTGTACCAAACTATCCATTACACCCTTATTTGCACTACTACTATAACACAACCCATTGATTCCCCAAAATTCCAAACTTTGCCTAAATCTCTTAACTCCCCTACTAATAAGATACACAATTTGATGAACAATCCATTGTATCAAATTGATAATAGGAGCTATCATAGAATCATATCAAGTATGATTGAACTGTACCAAATAGATTTTGGTAAGTCCCTCACTAATCAAAGCTACAGAACATTAAAGCCCAAAATCTCTTTATTCCCTCACTAATCAAAAACACATGATGATGAATAATTCAACACATTAAATTGATAATCTGAGCTATCATATATTTATATACGTTTAGTTAAATAGTACGATAAATCAGGAACTATTCACCGTTTCCATTATAAAAATTCAATGCCTAATTGTAAATTCTACAAGAAAAATAGACAAACATTGACCGACTTTTAGTCATGAGTAATCTTCGAAATAAAAATCAACAACACGTTGAAATAAAATGTTTCAGATAATTCAATACCTCAGGGCTTTGAAAAATACTCTCTACGGCATCAATAAAATACTTGCCAAATCCAGTCGAATTATCAATCCAGAGAAAATTAAGCGCGAATAACACAACTCCTAAAATCACGGTGAAGTAAACCCAAGAAATTAGCTTCTGACTACTTAATTCAAAAACCGCGGAGTCTTCACCGACAAGAAAAGCGTCAGGTTTTTCGTCATCGGAATCCCCGAAGGAAGTTCCGGCGAGTAATTTCCATTGATGAAGCAGCGGAATTTTTTGAGTGCATTTGATTGAGGTAGTGAGTGAAATTGACTGGATAAATTGCCGGGAAATTGGTTTTTGAGAGAGGGAAAGTGAGGATTTGAAAATTGGGGGTTTAGGGTTTTGGAATGGAGGAGAAAGAATTGGGAGTGAGAGTAAAATTGAGGACGCCATTGATGATGATGTTTTGCTTAGAGTGAGTTTGGTAATTGGTAGGTAGGAACGAGAGAGGAATGGGGATTGTTGGTCGTTTGATAATTTTGGGCCCAAGATTGAGATATTGGGCCTATTTTGGGTTCGGGCATTCAAAACTAACTCGATCGTGAGGGACGGTCTCTTTGAATTAACATTTCTAATTGTTTTGGCTCATTATGGAAAATATAGAGTAAATATAGGCAATAAACTTTAATGGATTGAGTCTGAAAGACGTTTCTCAGAAAGACGGTCTCTCGAGAGACTAGCTGCGATTAATTGAAATTGAAAACAGTTGGTCTTAGACGAGACGACCTCATAATGAGATTGTCAATTTAAGTCGGGTGAGTTTGCGCGTGTGATAACTGGGTATTTTTTTATTATCTGGTTATTTCTCAACCTACTAAGGTTCTTCCTCTAAAATTCTTCATTTTCGAGTAAAATCCTAATCAAGCTTATAGTACATTTGATTTTCTTGTATTTTGTTTGTTTTAATTTTTCACCATATACTTCCTCCGTTCCATAATACTTGCTACATATTCCATTTTGGGAAATTTCTTATTACTTGCTACATTTCCTTATTTGGTAACAAACCAATCATTTAAAGTTATACCTACTCTTACTTTTATCCTACTCTATATCTAATTACTCCTATTTTTCTTTTTCATTTTTCAACAAATAATATTAAAAAATTCCAAAAAGCAACTTTTCACCTATTGCTCATCATTGCACATTTACTCCTTAATATTTGTGCCCATGCAACGGTAGCAACTAAATAAGAACGGAGGAAGTACAAGTAAATGAGTAGACGTGGAAATTGTGATATGTTAGACTATTGAGTATTGTTGTTGGTCGTGTCAGAGTAGTATATGTCCGACTGATTATTTTGTGATGGGCGACGTATGATAATGAGTCGTGTCGTGTCGTGTTATATCCAAACAATGGCACTTGATACAACTATAGCACACATGTCTTGAGTTCTAGGTTGGGTCATCACATATATTGTACTCCATATATATATACTTTCTTCAAATCATACAATACTATAAAAGAACTGGAAAATTCCACATGGCAATTTCATGGAGTTTTGCATTTATTATGATTTCAAGTATTAAAAGTAAGTTTTTAAAAAGATTTTTATTTGATCAAATCATACAATCAAACATCATACAAAACTATAAAAGAAATATCTTATCATACATCATATCATCATATCATATCATATCATACATCATATCATATTATACAATACTATAAAAGTCATAGAAAATTCCACATGGCAATTTCACAGAGATTTGCATTAATTAAGATTTCAAGTATTAAAAGTAAATTTTGTAAAAAGATTTTTATTTGATCAAATCATACAATCATACATCATACAATACTATAAAAGAAATATCTTATCATAGAATACTATAAAAGTCATAGAAAATTCCACATGGCAATTTCATGGAGATTTGCATTAATTATAATTTCAAGTATTAAAAGTAAATTTTATAAAAAGATTTTTATTTGATCAAATCATACATCATACAATACTATAAAAGAATAAAAAAATTGCAAAATGATGTTTTTATAGAGCTTTACCAAATGAAATTATTTTTACAAGTTAGTAAAACATAATTATGGAACATTCAAATCATGTTCACTATATATGTAATTGCATCAATTTTTTTATAAGTATTTTTATACTAATAAATTTCGTGCATTGCACGAGTTTCTACACTAGTTTGGTTATAAAATGATACTCCGGATGTAGGTTATGTTTTGTGTCGTGTAATCTCACAAAATATCTTGGCTCATTATGGCTATTGGTGGGTTGTTTTGTACCCGGACTCTGGTAGTCGTACTAGACCTAACTTTGTTCATTCCTAATAAAAAGTGAGTTATACTCCCTCCGAACCAATTTAGTTGTTCTATTTTCTTATTTGACAAATTCATATCAATTGTCTCATTTTCTTTTTTATCAATTTTTTTCACCTAAATACTCCATGTTCACACAAGTAATAACCAAAATACCCTTACTTTTACTACTTACAATACCCCAACTATCACCTTTTTAATGGACCTCACACCACCCTTAACATCTGTGCCCAAGCAAATGGGACAACTAAATTGGTTCGAATGGAGTATTATTGATCATATATATATTTTTTTTTGGGCAATGAAAAAGTATTTGGAATGAAAATTTTGATGAGAGCCTTACTCCTAGAAGTGTTCATTCGGGTTATTGGGTTACTTTCGGGTCAGGTGTTTCGGGTCGGTTTAAAATCAGATTTTGTGTTTACATTGATTTTTACATAATTATAGATCAATTTTTAATCATCAAGTCTGTTTTAAACACCTCTACTTACTCCAAATAAAAGTTTGAAAAAGAGCTGAAAAGGCAAAGCAAAAGCAAACAAAAAGATGACATAATCCTATATTAAGAGAGGAATCTTAGCCAATGGGCATCAATACTCTACTTTCAAGTTTTCTGGGGATTTGTCCATACTGAGAAGTGGGAATCACAAGAACAACACCTAGGCCAGGCATCACGCATCAGCTAATCTGCAGATGAACAGGGAGGCCCCCACCAATACAATTTCAAGCCATGCACCACATCTCTAAAACATGATCCAAGAGGTAGTGTTCATCTGGTCATCGGATTGATTTCGGGTCAGAAATTTCGTGGTGGTTTAAAATCTGGTTTTGTGGCCATATTAGTTTTAGATGATTGTAAATTTTCTTTTAAGTCGGGTTAAATTTAGATTTGGTTATAAGAACAGGTGACTATCGGATCGTTGAACTATTTTGAACACTTCTAACTCTACAAGTCCATATACTCCCTCTCTCTATGTTTTCATGAAATTGTCACAGTTGTATATTGCATACAAATTAAAATATATTATTTGAATTACATTAATGATACTCCCTCCGTTCTTTTTTGTTCTTCCCGTTTAGAATATTCCATTTTTGGAGAGAGAAATTTGATTAAGATTTTTAAGACATTTATAGATGATAAAATATATCTATATGAGATCTCCTTAGATTCGTCTTAATGTATACTTTTTTATCATATATTTTTTATAATTTTTTATAATGCGTATTTAGAGATATTTAGCCTCGAAAGTTGCTTTGAAAATTGTGCAAAAAGTAAATGGAAAGAACAAAAAAGAACGGAGGGAGTATTAATTATAGTTGGGTTGTGTGGCTGTGGATTAAGGAAAGTGGTGGAGACATTTACATAAAAGGAAATTTTATTAGAGTAAAAAAATAAACTAAAAGGAAAATGTGACTATTTCTTAAGAACAAAAGAATACTTATTTTCACTTTTACTTCTCTCTCCTCCCTCCTCCCTCCTCCCTCCTCCCTCCATCTCCTTCCTCCTTCCATTTTCTTTTTCTTCTTCATCTTTACACAAAAAACACCTTAAGTTGGGGCTATCATCAACCTTTTGGTTGATGGTAAGCCCCTAATTTCTCTGTTTTAAGCTTTTTAAATATGTTTAGAATAATTTTGTGTCCTCTCCCTATAGGAGGGTTGTTCTACCCATATATTGGGTTTTAGTCTCTCTCCTCGTGAGAGTTTGGAGTCATGTATTTTGGTCTCTTGTTGATTTATTGGTAGAGCTTAATGCGATAATACAACAGATGCAAAAATTGCAATTACTATCAACTACATCAATTTCAATTTTATCTCAAGACTACAACAGATCGAAAGACCCCCTCGTAGAAGGCTGTATCAAACAGCGATGTGGAAGAGGATGTTCAGAATTGTCAGATCTGATACACAACGATCGTAGTTTTGTTAATTTAGAATTAATTTTGGTTAAAGTTGTTATTGTTTGCTTATTAATGAATCAGGTATTATTCAAAAAAAAAAAAAAAGAATACTTATTTTACTTTTTTACTTTTTTCCCATCAACAACTTTATGTGAACTTATTAAATAGTTACATTATAGGGTAGATTGAGAAAAAGCGAGTTAGATGATATTTGACTCAAGACATTACCTAAAAATGTGATACTTACTCCGATAGCAACAATATGTACTAGATTTTCTACAAAAAACATTTTAACCATTGAATGGAAACTTATTTACCTCAAAATAGTTGGAAGTGAAGTATTAAATATACAACATTTAAAAAAATTAAATAAAGAAAATGTCCAAAGTTATGGTGTATACAATTTTAAAAACGTTGATTCTTGTCAAGAGATAGAATTCGAGTCAAATAATTCAGGTTAATCTAATTTAGATCTTGTGTCCATATCGATATTTACTTAATTCAAAATTAATTTTGATGTCAAATCAAATCAAAATAAGTTACAATATCGGGTAAATATCGAATCGTTAAATTTGTTTTCAAGTGTTTGAGGTCCCAAGATATGTTATATACTCTTACAGACCTTAACTCTAACTGGTTTATAATTTATTGGTTGTTGTCGATTTCTTGTTTGGAGTATTCTGTTCTTATTTTTTGGGGATTGAGGCAGAATCTTTTAAAACACAATTAAAACAAAAAAAGTCTTTCTTTTTTTTTTATGTTAATTTTAATCTCTTTTACCCTTTTGTACTCAATATATACTGAAAAGCGTCAGTAATTTTCCACGCTTTCCCAATTCCAAATCCGTTGAGAAAAAATAATCAGTCGGTGAGACTGAGTGGAAACTCGTGTTCATAGGTTTTTATCATGTTTCCATAAATGGAAATTTGGAAAATAATGTGTGCCTATTTCACGAGAAAATCAATTAATGCTTAAAAAAATAATTAATTTTGTAGAGAATAAATGATTAAAAGAAAAATTGACATTAATAATCTAATATTTTGCTTATCCGCAACGAATAATTTAACCTTTTGATTATTTTCTATTAATCCAATGTTTGCCCTCAGTTCCCTGTTAATAATTCAACCTTTATTTTTGTTTGCTAGCAGCATACCCTATTATTACTTATTATTAGTAATACGATAGTTGATATGCTCTATGTGCGGGCATACTGGATATGATGATAATGATTATAATACGATATGTTTTGGGCAAATTTATCATAAAGGTTGAATTATAAGAAAATAATCTAAAGGTGAAATTTTTTATGGATGAGGAAATTTTTGCATGATTAAATAGTTAAAAGTCAATGTAAAGTTACATAATTAGTACTAACTTTTTGGGTTTAAATTACCAATCACTTTTTGACTTTTGATTATCCAAAAAATCAAAAATTATATGTTAAAAGTTAATGATAAAATTATTTGCCAAAAACATACCTTATGATAACAGAGACATAAATTAAAGGGTGAGAAATGAGAATCTTTACTAGAATGACGCTAATACAAAAAAATGACATCAAACTTTACATTATTCATGGTTAATTTAAATTTGTTTTATCGTAGAAAAATCAGTGAAATGTCGTATTATTTACAGATAATTTATACAAAATTCTTATAAAATAAAAGTATATTATTCCGTTCTTTTTTGTTTTTCTCAATTACTTTTTTTTCAGTTTTCAAAGCAAATTCTAAACCTTAATATCTCTAAATACATATAATAAAAAGAATTATAAAAATACATAAATAATAAAAAATATTCATTTAAGCGAATGTAACAAAATCATATATGAATATATTTTATCTTCTAAATATATCTTAAAAATATTATTTTTTTTCTTAATAATACTAGTATTTCCTCCGTTCTGATAATACTTGCTACATTTAACTGTTTTACGCATTTCAATGTACTATTTTGTTCATTTATATGTCGAATTATACACATTTAAAAATTATAAAAAGTTTATATTATGAAAGTATGCGATTAGACGATTCAAACAATATCCCACTTGATTATATTATTACTTACACATTAGCCGCAATATATAAAATAAGTTTAAACAATAAACAGTGTTGTCAAATCAGTATGCTAAAAGTAGGGGTAATGTATGATTGTGGGTGATATGTGGGGTAGAAATAAAAAAAAACTATTATAAGTATATAGTAATTGTGACTTGTGGATATAGAAGTATTAAATAATTAATGAGTTGATGTATGATTGATAGTGA
This sequence comes from Amaranthus palmeri, assembly GCA_019776075.1. Taxonomy (NCBI): domain Eukaryota; kingdom Viridiplantae; phylum Streptophyta; class Magnoliopsida; order Caryophyllales; family Amaranthaceae; genus Amaranthus; species Amaranthus palmeri. The sequence goes on from JAAKBH010000311.1 coordinate 404,595, forward strand.
TATGTGGTAGGAATAAAATAAGGATAAAATTAGTTGATTATTTTTGCCAAAACTAGTAATATTACAAGTAATATAAAACTTTCAAAAATACTCTCTCCAATGCAGTTTATTTGTCCACTCTACTTTTTGGTTACCATTCACTAATCACTCTTAATTTGTATTTTGTTCTTAATCTATAAGTTAAAATATAGTCTTGTGGGATCTTATTTTGTTCGTCTCAATACAAAGATTATTAATATCAAATTTTTATAATTTTTAATTATACACAATTAAAAATATTAAAAGTTAAAATACTGATTCGGCATGTGAAAAAAGTAAAATGAACAAGTAAAATGAAATGAAATTAAAATAAAGTACTATCTCACCTCCAAATAATAGTCTTACAATTTCCATTCCAACAAGGAAACAAATCATAAATGAAAGCCAAGAAAATAACCGTCTATAGAAAATAGAATGAGCTAAGTCACGCATTCTGCAACACTACCCTAACTATCTCTCGATGTGGGCCCCACATACCTAGTCCAGTCCCCACCACACTCACACTTCTCCTCACTTCATTTGCTCTTCCTTCGACTGCAAATACCCAAACCACCACCATCTTCCTTCCATCTTCTTTCTCTCTCCAAATCAATGAACTACTGCAGAATATCATCCTTCATCATCATCTTCTTCATCTTCAACTGCTGAATTCTCGCACTGTTTTTGAATTCTGTTATAGTGAGAGAATCAAATTATTCGTTTGTGTTTTGACCGAGAAAGTTCGTAAAAAATTGCATTTAAACACCGTTCACTTTCTCTTTCCTTTTTCTATTTCTTCTGATTCTGCCTTCGTTGGTTGTAGATTTTGGTGAAGGTTCGTCTTCTTCAAACTGTTTGATTTAATTTCAGTTTTGTGATTCATTTTCATGTACACTTATAGTTATTTTTACTGCACAGTTTTGATTCTTCTTGTCTTTTTTTTTTTTTCAAGTTTGATGGAGTAGAAATGAATGAGTATAATTTGTTGGAATTTCGTCATTTTAGAGTATAATAAAACTGTTTTTTTGTTCATACTGCAATATGGTGCAGAATATCTTCTTATTGAAGTGCTGAATTCTCGCGAAGAAAATTATTTGATTTGAGACCGAGAAAGTGCAGAAGAACAGCATTCAAAATTCATCTACGTTCTCCTTCTGGTAAAGGTTGATGTCCTTCAAAAAGTTTAATTTTATTTGTTTTGCGCATACTGCTGATGGTTGTTCTTATTACGCAATGTTGATTTTCGGCGTTTTTGTTGTTTTTTCAAGTTTCATAATGTATAAATGAGTAAAATTGGAAGGATTTCGTCATTTTCTAGTAGGAATTGTCTTTAAGAGAGACATTTGATAAGATGATTTTTTGGTTTGATTTTGGGTAATCAAATAATTATATTACTGTTCGTACTACTGTATTAAAATAAGGTAAATTCATTTGATTGGATGGTTGCGTGTGTTGCTTGTCTTTTTATTAAATTATTAGTATGTTACTCCATATAATCTTTCTCGAATCTCTTTCTTCATGAGAATTTAACAAAAATATTTTTATATTTCTAACGTTTGTATACACTGTATATACTTCTATTTCATAAAAATTAGTATAAATTTACAAAGTTGTGAAGGTAAGTATTTTGAATTTTCGAAATTTATGATTAATTTTATTTGATAATTTTGTTGAATAGTAGATGATTGAAACAAATAGAGAGGGAGGAATTATTTAGATGATTGATTGGGATATTTTTATTGTTTGTATACTCTGGGCACTAATTTATCGGAATTGAGCTGTTAGGTTAATAATATATCATTTATTTATTCTTCTAGGGGGTGTTTGGCGGAATGGGGTTGAGACTTAAATTAAATTAAGTACCATGTTTGTCTTTGAGGAATGGGTAAGATATGAGACTTTCAAGTCTTAACTCCTCAAGTCCCATCCTTTAATGTCCTAGGGGTAGGAGGACATTTGGGTGAGACTTGAATTTGTATGAAACCGACAATTTTGCCATTGATGAAGTAAAAAGGACAAGATATAATAAGAGTAAATGGGTAATTTTATAGCTATGTTTAATCAAATCTTACCCACTCTAAAATTTTACCAAACAAAGACATAAGACATCTCATTCCCAAGTCTCACATATAACTAAGTCTTACAATTCTCACCCCCTTATGCCAAACACCCCTAGAGTAGGAAAAAAGCCCTTTGTGGTTGAATTTAGGACCTAATGAGGCAAGCAAAGTGATTGAATACTTGATAAAATAAATGGTCTTACTTTTTTGATTAATTTTAATGATCTTACTTTTTCCATTGTAGTCTAGACAATAATGTTGGTTGTTAAATTAAATGATCTTTATTGATTTTCATCCTTCAAGCTTCCTAATTACTTTTTTGAAAGGGCTTCCTAAGTTCCACAAACTCTCATTTATGATAAAATAAAAAAGAGGAAAATAAATTGGATATATTGATCAGATATGAAAATTTGGAAAAATCTCTGTTGACAAAAGATGTTGATTTGCTGTTTAGTGAATATAGTAGACCTCTAAAATAGTTTGGGTGTATGTGTTTTCATATGCCAACTAACCCAGCTTTGGTCTGAAATTTTGAAAGAAAACCCTTTTATTAAATAGAAATTCCAAAATTATTGCTTGGGTAGGAGCTAATAATCTAAGATGATTTTGGCTATTTTTGGACCACAATTTGGGGGTCAAAGCCCAAACTTTTGAAGAATCCTTATGAATTATGGCAACTCGATTTCCAACATCCTTGTGTTTGAAATCAATTCTCATAATTTTTTGTCCTTAGAAGTACTTGAAGTGGGGTTGTATAATTGGCAAAAGTTGTGGGGGTACCCCTGATGGAGTTTAGGACTTAGATGTGGGGGTCCAACTAAGTTTTCTTTCTTTTGGTAATGATTCCTTGAACAGTGAAGGAATCTACTATAGGGTTCCTTTTTTAAATTTTCAACTTTTTGTAAACTTTTGTTGTATAGTTTGTGTCTTTCCCCCTTTTTTTGAAAGTATAGTTTTGGTTTACGATTTCTAATCTAGTAGTATAATTATATTGAGTAAACTACCCAAAACTGCAAAATGGGCAAAGATGATTAGATGAGGATATAACAATGCTAAATTACGTAAATGCGTGCATACTTAGTGGGCTACCTTTGTTTTGTTTGTAATTTTGACCTTTTCATTTTCTATTTTCCCCCATAAAAGTTATATTTTGAATTGATTTTCCTCATTAAAGTTTACTACATGGGTATTTAGTGGGTTTGTTTTCAGACATGTCCTTCTCCCCCTATTTTTTTAACCTTATCTCGAACTTGTCAATCTTGGTTCATCCTAGTTGGAGCTTATTAGCTATTAGTATTCGTGTTAATCACCTCTAGTCTTGGACTCTTGGTTGAACAAGGTTAGTTTTGGTCAATCAACATCGAAAACTTATTTTACAAGCTAAAGAGAACACCCCTAGTGAACAAGTTAGTTATGTTTGTAATTATGACTTTGCCATACTTTCATTATGAGTCCACCCATTTATTTTGCTATAATTTTCTATTACTATTTTGGAAATGTCTCCATCACTTTCTTTTATTCTAATCCACATATTTTAACTTTTCTTTATAATCATCCACACAATTCAAATGGGTTCCCAGTTCCCACCCTTTCTTAATCATTGTGCGATGTTCCTTGTTGTAATCTTAAAGCAACTAAGGGTGTTAAGGCTATAATGGTCATTTTGATATAGGCGCAAAATGCTCTATAGATGAAAGTAGAAAGAAATAGGAAAAAGTGTCATTGAAATTGTTCCATTTGTACTGGCTGCAACTTGCAAATCATCCACCGTGCTTAGGCCTTTTAATTGACGTTTTTACTCTTTGCAATGCAGGAACGGTGTAGCCCCTAGTTGTCAAGATTCCATGTCAAGGTTCACTCATGTTTCTTACTAAGGTACCATTTCTTGTCTATGGTTTCCAGCTAAATGTCTTTTCCTTTTTGGCACTATATATTGATAAAAAGGTTGAAAAAGATGACACCTTTTACATGAAAATAAAAAGATATGACAATCTCGTCGTAGAATCTCTTATGGTTATACTGCTCGCTTAATCGAGTTAAGAGTTTGCATTTCGTCCTTAAAGCATCTGTCTTAAAGTTTAACTTCATGTTCCAAATCTTGTTAATTGGAATCTTATAAAAATTTACTGCAGGTATGATGATGAGCTTGTATAGAATGACAATTCTGAGCCTGGATACAGTCATATTACTAAACATACTCTTCTTGGTCAGTGCTTCCAGTGATATGGAAGTATTGTCCACAGTAAGGAAAAGCCTTATCCGGAGAAAAGACATGATTCCTAGTTGGTTTTACCCAGAGATTCCTGTATGTAACTTGACAGGTGTGGAGTGTAGAGGTATGGATGTGTTTGGGGTTAATCTGCCTTGTTCATCTTCACCACTAGACCTTCCTTTTCCTAGCAGCATCGGAGAATTAAAACATCTCAAGTATCTTAATCTCAGTCAGTGTGGGCTCACAGGTGAAATTCCTGATAATATATGGAGTCTTGAGAATCTTGAGATCCTGGATCTGAGTGGTAATGTGCTCTCTGGAACTTTCCCTCTAAGTCTGCCAAATTTGGCAAATCTCAGGGTACTTGTACTTGATGGTAATAGCCTGTCTGGTCACTTGCCTTCAACTATTGGCCTTCTAACTGGTCTTATTGAGCTGTCACTGCAAGAAAATTCTTTCTCTGGGAGTCTTCCTTCGGAACTTGGAAATCTTCTAAAATTGGAATCTCTTGATCTTAGTAAAAACTCCTTCTCTGGGGTCCTCCCTTCAAGTTTGGGTGAACTTACTAGCCTCTTGTTCTTTGATGCCAGTCACAACAAACTTAGTGGTCCTATCTTTTCTGGGTTTGGAAATTTAACACGCCTTAGAAAGCTTGATCTCTCAGGAAACGCCATAACTGGACCGATACCAGTGGATATTGGGAAACTGACAAATTTAACTTCAATTGTTTTGGAAGACAACAGGATTACTGGAGCAATACCATCATCTATAAGCAATCTCAGGGAACTTCAGGTGCTTAACATTCAGAACTGCAGACTTACGGGTGCCATTCCAAAAGAATTGACTGAGCTATCTAGATTGATATATCTGAACATAGGACACAACTCTTTTATCGGAGAACTACCAGCAAGCCTTGGAAAATTATCCAGTTTAGTGAACCTTCTTGCTGCAAATGCTGGGTTGAGTGGCACTATTCCTGGACAGCTGGGTAACTGCAAGAGGTTGAAGCTTTTAGACCTTTCCTACAACTCCTTTTCTGGTCCGTTACCTGATGGTCTTGCTGGGTTGGAATCAATTGAATCTCTGATGCTTGATTCCAATCAGTTGTCGGGAATAGTCCCTAATTGGATTTCCAACTGGAAGCAAGTGGAATCTATTATGATGGCAGAGAATCGCTTTACTGGGTCTGTTCCACCGCTCAATCTGCCGAATCTAAGGTTACTTGACTTGAATTCCAATATGCTTTCTGGCGAGTTGACTTCAGAAATATGCAATGCTGAGTCAATTTATAAATTATCGCTGTCAAACAACAATATCACTGGAAATATTGACAACACCTTTAGAAACTGTCAAAATCTGGCTGATTTGATGCTGTCTGAAAACAATCTGTCTGGTGAGTTACCTGATTACTTGGGTAATCTTCCTCTCATCCTCCTGGAATTGTCCAAGAACAAATTTCATGGACAGATCCCTGATCAGCTATGGGAGTCAAAGTCTCTTAAAGAAATAATTCTCAGCAATAATTTGCTCTCAGGTAAAATTTCCCCAGCCCTTGCTAAGGTTCAGACTTTGCAGAGGCTGGAACTAGATAATAATTTTTTTGAGGGGACCATCCCTGCTTCCATTGGAGAATTGCGGAACCTCACCAACCTCTCTCTGCATGGTAATAATTTAATAGGAGAGATCCCTACTGAGCTTTTCAACTGCACGGGCCTTGTGTCCTTGGATCTTGGTTCAAACAACTTTATGGGTCATATTCCGAAGTCAATTGCTAGACTGAAATTGCTGGATAATTTGGTATTAGCCCGGAATAATTTCTCTGGGCTCATTCCTGAAGAGATATGTTCTGGGTTCCAAAATTTGCCCTTGCCAGATTCCGAGTTCATTCAGCATTATGGAATGCTTGATCTCTCTTACAACATGTTTGTAGGTCCAATTCCTGCATCAATCGGGCAGTGCTTTGTTATTAGGGAGCTGTTATTACAAAATAATGAGCTGAATGGCAGCATTCCTTCTGAACTATCTGGTCTTTCTTACTTGAGCTTGCTTAATTTGTCTTTCAATCATTTAACAGGTCCCCCCATACCCAAGATTTTCTCATTGAGGAATCTTCAGGGCCTTCTCCTTTCTCATAACGAGCTAACTGGTCCTATTCCTGATAACATGGGTTCCTTCATGCCTAGTTTAACTGAGCTGGATTTGTCAAGGAACTTTCTTGGTGGGTCGCTGCCAGCATCTGTGTTTAATATTGAAAGCCTTACTTATCTGGATATCAGTGCAAATTCGCTATCTGGAACCATCCCTTGCCACTTTGCATCTGCCAGTTCACTTGTTCATCTAAATGCAAGCAATAATCAATTTACTGGTCCTTTGTGCGACTCCCTTTCAAACCTAACTGCTCTCTCCTTTCTAGACCTGCATAGCAATGCTCTGACCGGAATCCTTCCACCCTCTATATCAAACCTTGCTGCCTTGACATACCTCGATCTTTCTGGTAACAAATTTGGAAACTATGTTCCATGCAACATATGTGACATTGAAGGCCTCTCCTACATCAATCTCTCTGCCAACAGATTCCTGGGATTTGTTCCCAAGACCTGCACTGAGCGTAGTGGATCATGCGTCTTAGCCTCCCCCCCTTCACAAACTATCAGCCGAGCCCCAGTTTGGGGTTGTATGATTGGGGTAATGGTTATCCTGTTGATTCTGTTCATTTGTGTGGGTAGACATTTGATATTGAAACATGAAGCAGCTTTGATCGACAGTAGAAAGATTGAGCTTGTATCTGCTGCTGAGCGATCTGATGAGCCCATATGGAAGAAGTCAAAAGAGCCTTTAAGCATCAATATTGCTACGTTTGAGCATTCTCTGACCCGGTTGAACCCTAAGGAGATCTTATCTGCCACTGACAACTTCAGCAAGACCTATATAATTGGTGATGGTGGATTCGGTACAGTTTATAAGGCAGCCCTTCCAGAAGGCCGAACCATAGCTGTCAAGCGGCTTAATGGAGGACACTTTCATGGTGATAGAGAATTCTTGGCAGAGTTGGAGACTATTGGAAAGGTTCAGCATAAAAACCTGGTTCCGTTATTTGGATATTGTGTTTATTCTGAGGAAAGGTTTTTAGTGTATGAATACATGGAGAATGGCAGTCTTGATGTCTGGTTGAGGAACCGAGCTGATGCCGTGGAAGCCCTCAATTGGCCCACCCGTTTTAAGATCTGCTTGGGGGCTGCACGGGGCATTGCATTTCTACATCACGGATTTGTGCCTCACATCATTCACAGGGACATCAAGTCCAGCAACATACTACTGGACCACAACTTTGAGCCCAAAGTCTCAGACTTTGGGCTGGCCCGGATAATCAGTGCTTATGAGAGCCATGTCAGTACCGTTCTTGCTGGCACATTCGGTTATATACCTCCCGAATATGGTCAATCCATGGTGGCGACAGCAAAAGGTGATATATACAGCTTTGGTGTGGTGATGCTGGAGCTGGTCACTGGTAGAGCTCCAACAGGGCAGACTGACATTGAGGGTGGTAATTTAGTGGGTTGGGTTCGTGTGATGATGGCTAATGAGAGAGAAGATGAGGTGCTTGATTCATATATGCCATCTATTGCAATGTGGAGGTATCAAATGCTACAAGTCCTCAACATCGCTCGAATGTGCACCAACGATAATCCTTCAAAGAGGCCTACTATGCTCGAGGTGGTAAAGCTCTTGAAGGAGATAAAAATGGAGATGTAGATGATGATTAAATTCCCATCTGTTCTGTAAAATGGGAATTGTAGACTGTAGTCTGACTCAGAATCTGATAAGTAGTAGGATCTGTAAATAAGTGGTATTAACCGTAAGAAAAAAATTGTTTGAGCGGCATTTGAATGAAAAAATCGAGCCCTTATTCTCGAATCTTATTTATGAATGAAACTATTGACTCAAATTCTCTTTGATAAGGGGGATTGTCTTATATATTTGTGTAATTACATTCTGAAAAATATCTTCTGCCTTATTTCCCTTTCAGATTGTGATTTATGGGTGCAGAACTGCAGATGTATTCATGTACCTGTAAAAATGCAGAAATGTGAAGTAATTTTACCGCTAATCTTCTTCATTAGCTCTTTTTTTTTATTATATATATATTATATTTTATATGATAGCTTGAGGACCTTGCTTCGGAAATACAATACTTATTCCAGCTGAGCCAAGACGCGATTCTCCATCATCAGCTCTTTTGTTGATGGATCAACGAAAATTCAAGTCACCAGGCCCACAAATTATGGCTCCAGACAGCAAGTAGCCAAGCAAAGTGGTATTCTTCTGAAATCTAACTCCTCCTTCATTTGTTTGGTATCTGTTCTAGACTACTACATTAAAATTAATATCAAGAGTTGTTTTGTTTTTCATTTTTCTTAAAAAAAACTAAAACCAATAAAGAAAACTAAAAAGTGGTATTCATTTTCAATTATTATTTTTCAAAATCATTTTATTTCAAATAAACCAATCACATATGATTTTTTTCTATTTGTGTTTTTTTAAATGTACTTTTTTTTTTATTTATGTGTAGTTGTAAATAACATTTGATGTTATGACTTAAATCAAAAATAATTTCTTATTCTTAGAAAATGAGGTTGTTTACATCCGATCCCACATTAAACTTAAGCTAGAGTATTAAAAGATTGTTATATATATAAGGATGCAAATATTTTTATGTTAATTAATGGAATTGGGGTGGGTTGGTCAACTAAAAAAAGAAAAAGGTAGTGCTTAAGTAATCAATTTATAATCTCATTTTCACTTAAACGACAAAATAGCTGAAAGAAAAGGAGTAACAATCAACATTTAGTTGGTTGAGTTACACGATTCTACCATCTAATTTAACTACTTCATGATAGCTGTTCTGTCTTTCTGTATCTTTCTTTTCTTGCTTGTTCTTAGTTCTTAGTTCTTAAGGGAGATTTGCTGTTCTTAGTTCTTACTGTTTCCTAATTGGTACTGCTATTACTGTTTACATCATTACTATATACTTATATAGATATGAAGGATCAATCTGAAGGATGGATTATTCTTCCTTTCTCCTTTGGTTGTTCTTCCAATTCCAGTGTTGCTGTTGGATCTCCTAGCCCTCTTAATGATGCTGCACAAACCAGTATGAATTCTGATCTTTTTCTTCCCAAATGGATTCATATTTTTGTTTATGTTGTTGATTGCTCGTGCTGATTATAATCAGGGGAGTATCTAGGCTAGTGTACTCTTATAGGCCATGGTATGCATCATTTGATTTAAAGCCTACATTTAACACTGGAAAAATAGCGGTTGAGTTAGTTCTGTACATATGTACAAATGAGTGTCTAATTCTAATTAAGGGAGAATCTAGGCTAGTATACTCTAACAATAATGGCGATTGAGTTAGTTCGAAACGCATGTAGGGATGAGTGTGCTGATTCTAAGGGAGAATCTAGGCTAGCATACTCTAGCAACAGGCCATAGTATATGTCATTTGATTTAAAGTCTACTAATATTGAATTATGTAATGCATAACACTGAAAAAAGGGGGCTGAGTTAGTTCGATACACATGTAGAGATGAGTGTTCGGCTCACCTTATATAGTTATACTAGTATCCCAGATTTCTCCCCGTTCATTCAATTATGCAGTTTTGTAAATTGAATTAGGATTCTGATGTTGTGTATGATCTCCAAGGCAGGCAAAAGGATTTACCTATCTGCAAGAAATCAAAGAATGCTCTTAGCTTCAAGTATCCCAAGTCCAAGTTATCTTATGGAATTCGAAGATTGATTATAAGTCTCAAATCTGTCTCTAAATTTTTCGGTAAGTTACACGAATTGATTTTCAAGAATGTTAAAGCCATATATATCTGATCTCACAATCACCTCCGTAAAACACTAAACGACATTCGGATAATTGAATGTTGTAAGGTGGTTAATAATTTGGAAAACATTCAAACAAGTCGGTATTTAGCAAATTATTTTGTTACACTTTTGTTTGTTCTAAATATTAGTTTACAATGAGGAAAAAAAAAGATAAACAACCTCTTCGTTGTTCATACAAGTTTAAGGTTACGTATATTCGACTCTACAAATGCCTTGTAAAATCATTTGGAGTGTGCTTTAATAAAAGGAAATACAGGGTCGAAATTTAGTAGGACGAAGGATCCCTTATTTGCATAACAAAACTGGAGAGGAGTTTGGATGTATTACATCGATAATTTTTTTATTAAGGTTACAATCTCTTTAAAGGCGGAAAAATTTAGAGGAAAGATACTCATTTTCTTCGTTTTCCTTCCCTTCCCTTCTAAACAAACACAAGAGAGACTTACCTTTCATTTCTCTTCCTTTTCTTTCCCTTCCCTACCTTTCCCTTCCCTACTTTTCGTTTCCGTCCAAAATTATTATCCAAATACATTTTTAATGAAAGTTGAATAATGAAATGTTGTTGTATGCTTGTTAATGATTTAGAATGCATTGGAACAAAACAATAATTTTGACATTTTTTTTATGCTTTTGTGTTGTTATATGTACTTCTATTAGTTTACAAAGATGACATAATTGAAGAAGAAGAAGAGAAAGAAATGGAGATAGGCTATCCAACAGATGTGAAGCATCTAACCCACATAGGATGGGATGGTTCTACAACTATTTCAAATGCAGTAAAAGGTTGGGAAAACTTGACAACTTCTGAAATAATCTCTTTTCCATCAATTTCTTTACAACAATTTGAGGTTGCAATGACACAACAAGCTGCTGTTGCTGCTTCTAAGGAAGATAAACTTGTTTAATATCACTCATTTTTTACAATCACCCCTATCAGAAGATAAAAACTCGGTGTAACCTAATTCGCCTGCTAATTCGCCTTTTCTATTCGTGATTTGCTCAAATTGGTCAAAGAATAGACCAAGACTGATCGTTTTTCAATTTTTTCGAATTGTGTATGCGAGTAGATTGCATAGGCTTGATGGTTGATTATTAGTATTTAGTTTCAACTAATTTAGCTTTGTTAAGCCATGTAGAGATTGTAATCTGTATGTAATACTTGAATTGAGAACATACTTGCCTTTGTGCTTATTGTACATTACAAGATCTTAAGTTTTATACTACTACTATATGTTGTCATGTGTGTAAAACTTTGCATGTATCCATGTCTATTGTCAATAACGATATGATTTGTTTGGCAGTCGATATTAAATGATGAGAATGTTATTGAAAATTTAGTGTAACATTGGTAAGAAAATCTCTTTACAAGTTTAATGGTCATACTTATTGTACTTTAATTATTTTATTTTCCTTACAAAATTCATTACAATACATTTAATCTTAAATAAGTGTTTTTAACTTTTGACAATGAAAGTTTGGGTATTAAGAAATTTTCCCATACCCAATATCATAATTTAATAAACACTAAAATGTTTTAACTTTTGCTAGAGGTTGTTATTAATGAGCATGGGTGATCTGGGGTTTAAGGTGTTATTAGTGGTCATCTGATTTTCAAAATATGAACAATTAAATTATACATTGAAAAGTTTAATAGAAGACAAATTTCAGCTGGTAGCAACTAAAGGTGAAGACATTTTTAATTCAAAAATGGTATTCATAAGGCTTTTGAAGGTGAGGTGAAGAAGCCCATTATGCATTGGTATCAGTGAGGCTAAATAGGAAGAGATGGATGCTAAAGCTTTATCCGCCATACAACTTTGACTCATCAATGAAGTTTTGAGAGAATTTGTAAATGATATAACTTCAAAAGAGATTTGGGAGGGACTTGATAGTACTCTACACACCCAAGAGTGTTACCAACTAACTACTTTTGAAAAGTTGTTTGTAAGATCTCCGATTGCATAAATATATGCCCATGAACCTTATCTTGATGAATTTTACTCTATTGTTTTGGAATTACAAAATATTGAGGTTTTTCATTAAGGATGAAGACTTGACCATTTTTGTTATATTATCTACCCCTTCTTAAAAACATTTTATGGAGACTTTGATGCATGGTAGAAACACTTTGTGTACCGAGTATGTTAGAAAGACTTTGATATTGGGCCTTATTGATTTTCAATTTGTACAAAAGGTGTCAATTAAGTCCAATAATACTTGATTTGATAAGGAGTCGCATAAGAACAAAAAGAGGCGTGACTTGCACCTGTTGTAGGAAAAAAAAATACTATCTTAAGAAGGATTATTGAAAGTTTAAATCCAAGCCTGACTTGTAATATAGAAAAAATACAATCGAGTTAGTTCCTTACACATGTTGAATCTTGAATCTCCACTTAAAGGTCAACATATTCAAGTCAGACTAGGATTTGAGTTAAGGGTCATCATTTTCATTATATCCTACTCTGAATGTTATGAAATTCAAAGAGGGTCGAACGATAACATTCCTAAATAACCCGACTTGAGAATGAACTACAAATAAAGCTAGTCTCTTGAGAGACATATCTTAAGCCCAACCCATTAAAAATTAATGGCTACTTACATTATCATTAATGTTTATTTACCTGATTTTTAATGACTACTTTCAATATTTTGAATATTTACTTACATCATTCTCCTTACATTATCCTTAATGCTCATTTGCCTAATTATAATATTTTTAAAATATATAATAAGCCAACCCAATTAGAGATAATCTTTCAAAGAAATCGTCTTTTACGAGAATTTGTGCTACAAATAAACCCAACATTCATTTCTATTTCAAGTGGGCCAAATCCAAACAAGCACATGACCAAACCAACTAAAACCCGTAAGCAAAACGGGTTTAAAACTCAAAAACCACTGTAAATTAGAAAACCGAATCAAAATCAGAAATCATAAAGGTTAAACTTCACGCATTATAGATTAGGGTTTAGTTCTCCAATTCATCATCTCCTGCTGGAAGAGAAATAGCGATTCCGTTCATCTCGTTCTCTCTCTTCCTTTGAAGCTTCCCTCAGCATAACCATGGCGAATCGTAAGTTTACTGCATACGTAATTAAAATTTTTTCTTTTGGAAATAGAAATTTTTTAATAAGAGAAAATTACTGGTGTTTTTTCAGAAGCAGCACCAGTTCGATCTTTTCTTCAAGCTGCTGCAAAGACCGAGGAAGCTCCTCTCCCTCTCCGTGTTGTTCAGATTGAAGGCTTGGTTATTCTCTGTCCTTTTCTTTGTTATGCTTTTACTCTCCCCGTCCTAAATTAGTTTCTACGCAGTGTTTTATGTAATTTTTTGAATTTTCGGAATAGATAAAGGAATTTAGGATTGGATAGTTTAAATTCGGGTAACTGAACTAATTGAATGTATAATATGGTGTAAATGACTTAAAGTAGGATTTTTTTGGGTCATATTAGGTTAGATATTAAGGTTTAATAATTAATGTTATAATAGAAGGAAATGTCCCAACTAATATGGGACGGCCCAAAAACATATAGCTACTAATTTGAGACGGAGAGTAATAGAGAATATGAGATTTTTATTAGAATGCTGTCCGTTATTCACTTGAATTTGATGGAGTTTTTTTTTGGGGGTACTTATTGTTACTCTTTGAAACTGAGTAAATCATGTATTGGATTTTTTGGATGAATTAAATCAAGTATCAAGTATGTATCCACGACACAATAGTTGTTTAGTTCGAAGTTGAGTAAATTATTTATTGATGTATGACGAAAGAACGAGTACATGTTTAGCATGAAAAAAGGTGATTGGGGACTTTGTGGTAGGAATTAGGATAATAGAAGATTGATGTTTTCTTTTGAGTGGTTGAATTGAGACATATATGAAAAGCATTGGATAATGAGATTCATGAGGGGTTTAGGAATGCTTCATTAATTTGTGGAAGGAATGAATCAGAGTTAGTTGAAAGTGAAAGCAGGTATAAAGCAAGATCTATAAGGAGAGTGATGTGCAAGGAGAAGATAGATTGAATCCTTGAGCCATATATTTTATTTGAGAAATATAGTGGAATTTAAGAAGCGAGAAGATTGCTTATGATGGTAAGTGTAAAATTTTTGATTTATTTTGGGGTGATTGTGTACGTGAGGAAGCGATTTGGGTAAAGATCACTCGGTTTAGGTCTATTGCAATGCAAAGGTTGTTTGCTTCTATAAAAGCTTTGACAATGTATGTTTGGTTGTAGCTTTAAGTGTGTGTTTGCCACTATTTGGACAACATTTTTAAATGAAAAAGAAAGGGGAGGGGAGAAAAGGAGAGGAAGATGATAGTGTTCTCCTTCCTAATCTTTCCAATGTTCTAAGGATTGGTTTTGTATAAAACATAAAGAAACTCTTCTTTCCAATTTTCTTTCCTCCTTTCCTCTTCCCTTTTTGGTATCCAAATAATAGATATAGCATCTCTCTATTTCCCTTCACTTCATTTCCTTCCATCCAAACATGGTGCATTGCTTTCATTTGTGAGTTTTGATGTTTGATCCACACAAGGGAGGTTTTATTTGTTTGTGTCAATCATGTAGACTTTGTTACTCCCCATGCTGCTTCAAACTTTGCTATATTTAAACTGAAAGAAGAAATTATGGATTATCTTCAGCCAAAATGCTGGACCTAATTGTTTTAAGGTTCATGACTCTTAAATTAGGAGAGCTTGACATAGTGTAAAAATGCGGTAACGGTTGCGATCGCGGTAACGGAACGCTGATGCGGTAACGGGAGTAATGCGGTTATCATATCGCCTAAATATCGGTCAAAACGATAAGATATCCCTTAATGCGGCCCAAAACGCGGTTTTTTTACACCTTTACAACGCGGGAAATATCGGTTCGTTTATTTAAAAAACCTTTACAACGCGGCCGATGCGATGCGATGCGGCCTTGTTTTTATTCTATGGAGCTTGAACCTGACTTTACTTCTTGATGCTTCTTGAGAGGTCTCGAGAATGTTGCTTTTTATAGTACTTAATTTTTTTTTCTGTCTTGGGGTTTTGAGATATTTTAATGATGGCTAAGGTTGGAGTATGTCAAGGACTGTTTAAGATTAAGTGATGGCAGGGATGGTTAAAATGTGAAGAATACAAAATGTTTGTGTACAAATTTCCGAATTTCGAATCTGTTTAGACTTGTTTTTATTTTTTTTATGTTAGTTTCAACTTGTATAGCAAGCGTTTTGAAATATGTCAATTGCTGATGTGTTTCAGTTTCTATTGACAATTATCAATTTGTGGCGTGAGTTTTTAAATTTGTTTTGGTCTCATACATATACGCTTTCCTTTTTTCATCAAATTGAGAATGTGGAACGATATGGCTTAGTTTGGTGCTTGACTTCAGCGCATGTAACTGTGACATTGCAAATTAGCGTAGCAGATTGGGGCAATGAGATGTTACAAATGGATTTAATTGCATGGATTAGATTGACCTCCTTGTGCCTGTGAAGATCAATTTAGTTGGTTACTGAAGTTCTGACATTCGTTTCATTGTATGTGTTTTGAGCAGGCAATATTGAAGATAATTAAACATTGCAAAGAGTTTTCCCCAGATCCCGTCACTGGGCAACTTCTTGGCTTAGATGTTGGCAGTGTCCTCGAAGTTACTAACTGCTTTCCCTTCCCGGTATGTGAAGTGCTTAACTTCTCTTCCTCTTTGTCCTCGCGTTGCACAATTTGGAGCATTCTAAGAAATATGCCTATGTATAAGTTTTCATTTCAAATGTTTATAGACTAGAGATGAGGATGAAGAGCTCGAGGCGGAGGGTGCTAACTATCAGCTTGAGATGATGAGGTGCTTGCGAGAGGTTAATGTTGACAACAACACTGTTGGATGGTGAGCACTTTTTGACGTAGTTGATGCATGTATGATGTATCTGTTGAAGCATTGCACATTTGTTTGATTCTTTTATAAGCAACCTTTTTCCTTTCTATTCTCACTTGGCGCCTATAGATCAGGATCCTGCCCTTTACGTTTCCCCTTGATTTGCAGTTTCTGTAGGGTTTGGCTATTTACTACTTTGTATCTTTATTTCACTTTTTTGATATATCATATGTATATGTCCTTTGCGTTTAGCTGAAATGTCCCATGAAGCTGATTATAATTGTTGCTCAAATAGCTTTTGATTTTTTAGATTTGATTTGATTTGATTTGATTTTTCTAAAGTTTTATCTTGCTTCTTCGCACTTTTCGATTTTTGTGTGGCTCTTCTTTATTAATGAATTCTCATCTAATTCTGATTCGTTGGGAACACGGCCTTTAAAGCCTAACTTTCAAATGAATTCAGAACTGGTTGTTGTTGTGGTCGTATTTTTATCCCCTCATGAAGTTAAATGCAACATTTACGTTACGAACAAGGCAGTAGTTATTTGACCTCTCTAAACCTGTCCTTCAAATGAGTTAGAACTGTTTATTGTTGTGGTTGTATATTCAACCTCTCATGAACACTGTTGCAACATTTCAGGTACCAGTCAACCTTGTTGTGGTCATATCAAACTGAAGATCTAATTGAGACCTTCATGAATTATCAGGTAATCCTTCAAAAAACTGTTTTGCTGCCAACAGCTTACACTCACATATAGATTAGGAACTAGAAGGGTACAGTGGGTCAGTGGTATGTCTATTCAATTAAAATCAACAAAATGTGTTGTCATTACCGGATATTTTCGTTCTGGGTGATTCTTCTAAATAGTGATGATTTCATATATTAAGCTTGGAAACTGTCGTAGTCTTGAAAATGCTAACTTATTCAGGCTTTTAGTAATAAAGTCTCTATGAGGTTCTTGTATGTCTTTGTTCATTGTATCATTGTCCCTATTCATTGAATTAATTTTCTTTTTGCTTTATATCCCGATGTTTGGCTTTTCTAATTGTATCATTTGCAGGAAAATATAAGGCGTTGTGTTTGCATTATATATGATCCGTCAAAATCAAATCAAGGCGTTCTGGCTCTCAAGGCATTAAAGCTTTCAGATTCTTTTATGGAGCTATACCGCAACAACAATTTTACTGGAGAAAAGTATGTTCCTTTTCCTTTGTGAAGAGTTTTCATGAGAAAGAACTTTTTTTTATCTTCTATTCTACTGATGTGATAGGTTGAGGGAGAAAAACTTTACATGGGTGGATATTTTTGAAGAAATCCCTGTAAGTCATTATTAATTTTTCTCTTCTCGAATTTGAATGTCTCATTTGTTAATCCTTGTATATTGAGTGGATCAATTATTGGAAAATATGTTTTTACTTTTTACTCCCTCTCATCCATATTGTTGCAAGCTTGGAAAGAGGGAGTAGTACATTAGTGCTAGAGATGAAAAGAGACACCTAAGTGCTTATTGGGCTATGATGTTGAATTGGCGATCTTCAAGGATCGGCCTTTTCAATTTGAGGTTTATGGCTTATGTTTAGATGATATTGCACCAAGTTGACTTATAGAATCTCTCCTTTTACTCGCCTTGGTGCTCAACAGTTTAATGCTTGCATTTGATTGGGCTAATAAGATTATAATTTTTTTTACCTGAACCCTGTTTACTGGCAGATTAAAGTCTCAAACTCACCCCTCATAAGCTCTGTTATGACACAGTTGGAAACTGACTCACCAGTCAACCAGGTTTCGTTCTTATCCCTGCCCCATATTTTGCAGTCTGCCTATTAGAGACTTCTTTTACAGGAACTTATGTGGTTTATAATTTGACTGCTGTAGTGTGATTATGATCGCCTGCAATTATCTTCTACTCCTTACTTGGAGAGGAACTTGGAGTTTTTGGTTGGGTGCATGGATGCTTTGTCCAAGGAACAGCAGGAGGTTAGAATTCTCATCTTCGTGAATTTATCATCTGTGATTAGGTTCTTTTTAGGTGGGCAGTACTAGCTTTAATGTTCGCCTATGTTTATGCAGTTGCAATTTCATTACCGTATTCTTGCCCGTCAACAAGCTCAACAGCAAGCATGGCTTCAAAAGAGAAGGTATTTACTATGTTTAGTTGTGCTTTTGTCTATCTATTGAAGCTTCCCCTTTAAAGTTAAGTTTGTGCAGAAGGATCATATTGAGGAATTGTATTATTTGAGATTGAGTTGGGTCTTGCAAGCATTCAGGAAAACTATTTAGACGGAATTTAGCTAAATTGATACTGAAATACACAAATCCTTATCTTTAACTAAAGATCTCGTTATTCTAGGCTATTTGTGATTTAACTCCTGTTTTCCTGTGCTGAGTATAAAAACCTCTTTCCTTTCAATGTATGTCCATAACTTGTGTCTTCTAATATACTCGCTGCAACTCAGCACTAAGATATTTTGGAAATGATGTGGTTCCCACTTGAACTTTTTTTACCAATAAAATGTTTATTTGTAATACTGTTTTCGTAATACTCTGTTGATGTAGGGCGGAGAACATGGCACGGAAGGCTGCTGGAGAAGAGCCGTTGCCCGAGGAGGATCCTTCAAACCCAATCTTCAAGCAAAATCCTGAGCCTTCAAGGCTGAATAGTTTCCTCATAACAAATCAAATTGCCAATCACTGCAACCAAATTAATGGGTATCTCACTTCTAACTTTTGCCATTAAGATGTCATGCTGGTATAAATAGCTGGAAAGTGTTAATAGTCTTTAAACTCTGATGTTCCTATTTTGTGGCCCTAATGATCTAATAACTAAGCTTTGTGAGTAGATGAACTAGGGATCAGTATAGTAATAAATCACTTAATCGACCATCTTGGATTGAACTTAAAGTGCAAATCCATATCATTGTATCGAAAAACTTTCGTCTGCTCGACACGGGGTTGGGTTGACTCAACAAAATTTAACTCTACGCTTCCACTGCAGTGCTGCAGGACAGAATTTCAGTCGACTATATCTGACGAAGGCATTGCACGACAACTGATGCAGAAGTTTTGGTGTGCGTGTGCCTCTCCCATAGAACGTCAGACAAATACAACTTTGCTTCCTAAAATTGCCCGTCTTTTGTGGAATATAAGCATCTGGGAGTTGGTCGGAATTTCAAGAGATGAAGATTTGTTGACTAGTTCATTTTTGTTCGACTATATTCGGGTTTTTATACTTTAAATTTTATTCTCGTTAGATTTATAATGTTTGTATTACTATATTGAGCTCGTAGATTCATTGTTCGGGTACACTCGAGACAAACAATAGAATCTGCAATCTTTCTTGATGAATTTTCTAGATGGTTTTCACTTTATTTTCTAATATGTACAATGTACATGCTTTTTAATTTTCGAGTCTACATGTACATTCTCAAGTCTCAGCAATTCGAACAAGAAATTTTGTGTAGTTCACGGAATTTATGATTAGATGGACCATATTACTCCTAGTCCTAGATAGGATTAGGTAATGAGTTCAAGATCTTTTCTAAACCTTGTTGGACTTTTTAATTTAAAGGTTATTAGGTTAGGGTTTACTTTGAGAATATGGATCTAAATTCGATTTGAATCTAGATAGTAAAAACCCAGTTTGAGTTTAGGTCTAAATTTTAAATTCTTGGTTACATCCTAAATTCTTATTCTAGCTATATGTAAAAAGTCAAGTTCCTTAGAGTTGATATCTAGATTCGAACGGGTCATTTTAGGTTTGTATTGACTTTAGATTAGGTTACATTGGGTTTGGTTCAAATTTTAGTTAGACAATGTCGTTTTGTTTAGTTGTTGATCAGCGCTTTTACAAATATTGTCAAACTGTATACCGAGTTAATACGAGTCAAGTTTTGTCGTGTTTGCACTAAGTTAGGTTCGAGTTTTTACTTATCCACATTTTTAGTTAATCTCATAAATGCTTTGTGTGTCACATAGATTGTTTATATTAGATTGCATAAAAAACATTCTTCATGTGCCCTAAAGAAAAAATGGACCAAAATCTTAATCAACCTTAAAGATATGCTAAATGGAAATCCCACAAAACTTGGAACACATGATTCTGAAACATTACTTCATTGCCATAACTTAAGTATAAGGTAATAATCAAACACAATCCATATGAAAATGACATCAAGATAGTCATTTTCAACTCCTAATTTCATAAAAACATGGATAATTTTCCTTTTTTTAAAAAAAAAGATACAATTTTTGACATCCCACCTTCTTAAAATAAAAATTCTCAATAAGCTTCTTGTCTTTTAGGTACAGGAGTCTTGATAACTTGTAGAATCTGAACAACTTCTGACATTGATGGCCTGCTTGAAGGAATTTGTGAAGTACAAACCAATGCTAACTTCATAACCGGCAACACTTCTTCATCCGGGTATTCTCCCATACTTCGATCGACACATTCCAAACCTTGTCCTTCCTCGAGTAACACTCTTACATGATCATTCAATATCACTACATTATCTTCCCCATACTCGATAGGTCGTTTTCCTGTAATGATCTCTAGAGCGATTACTCCAAAACTAAAAACGTCACACTTTTCGTTGACCCTTAGACTCTGGCACGCGAGTTCTGGTGCTGCGTACCCTGGTGCACCCTGAAATCTACTGCCATTTATGTTATGATTTTGTACCTTAGTAAGAAATGTTGCAAGCCCGAAATCAGAAACTTTAGCATTGTAATTTTCGTCTAGTAAGATGTTACTAGGCTTCAAGTTATAGTGTATGATCGGTGGGTTGCACGAATGGTGCAAATGTGCGAGCCCTTTTGCTGTTCCGAGCAAGATTCTGAATCGTGTAGACCATGATAAAGGAGCCATGTTTAGTGGCCTTTCATGGAGTCTAAATTGTAGGCTTCCATTCGAGGCAAAATCCGACACTAAGAGCTGTAATTGAGGAGTCCAATAGTACCCTCTAAGGGGAGCTACATTTAAGTTTCGTACTTTACCTAGCGCTCTAACCTCCCTATCGAAATCTTCCGGGTACTCAAGTATGTTGGACATGTAGAGTTTCTTAACTGCCACGATCCTCCCTTCCGCCCCTTTAGAAGCCTTGTAAACCGTCCCAAAAATCCCACTTCCGATCTCTGAGGCCTTGTTTGTTAGCGACTCGGGATCAGCAAACAGGTTTCCTGATGTCCTTGAATCAAATAGCACTAGCCTGCCTACCGAGGGTGTTGCTGAACGAGAAGAACTCGAGAAAATGCTTTCCAACGCGTTGTCAATGAAGGCGAGTTTCCTTCTTGCAGATGCGTTTAATAGGGTTATTACTATCACCCCACATACTATGATCACAGCTGCTGATATCGCGATTATGGCTGAGATACTGAGAAATCTGTGATGATCTAAACTTCTTGCTGTCTCGTCCCCATCGTTACTACCATGCATTCGGTTGGGATATGCGTATGGATCAAGGACTAGCGGCTTTTGCACATCTAGTTTGCAAGGACCTTTCACTAAGGGTGTGCAAAGTCCCAAGTTTCCTTGTAATGCACTTGCATCTAAGCTAGGAAATATTCCTCCTGGAGGTAACCTGCCAATGAGCTTATTGTAGGAGATGTTCACTGCAAGAAGATTTTGCAATGTCCCGAGCTCTTTGGGCATCTCCCCGCTGAGCTCATTTGACTCTAACTTTAGAATCTCGAGCCTCGTTAGCTTGGACAATGAGCTTGGAATCGGTCCACTCAATTTATTGTGAGACAAACTCCTGTAATTTAACATGATGCAAGTGTGATCAGGATACTTCATACAAATAAGGTAGCAAAAGGTAAGATTATATGGCTAGTTAGATGTTTAGTATGTGAATAGTGTCAAATAAAATTAGACATTGGGTGTTTGACAATTGGTTGTTGGCTGATTCAGTTGACTTGTTTGGCTAGCTGGTAGCATTGACTTTTTGTCAGCTATTTAACAAGTTGTATAAGCTAGTTGTTATGGTGATGTTTAATACTCCCTCTGTCCTTATATATATATATAAAGAAAAAGCACCATACGACCAAAATGCTCTCACATATTCGAGTCACATGGTGCTTTCTCTTAGGGACAGATGCAGTAAAAATTAGTAATTGACTATTGGGTGTTCATTAGAGAAAAACCCACTTTTCAGCTAGCTTAAAGCCAACTTTTCAGACGAAAAGTCATTTGCCAAACACATTTTTGGCTTTAATATAAACACTTTGCAAGCAAAAATCTACAACTTAAAACCAAAAAATCACAAAACATGCACAAAAAGGAAATGCTTGGTTTAAAGAATACTTACAATAAATACAATGAGGAACAATTTCCAATATCCTTTGGAATAGGGCCAGTTAAGGCATTATCATCCAACTGAAGTATAGACAAGCTGCTTGATGAATCACATAAATCCCCAGGAATAAACCCATATAAGGCACTGTCTCTAATATCCAAAACTGTTAAGTTCTGAAGGTACCCAATTTCTGGGGGAATCCTAGAATGAAGGTTATTCCAGGACAAATTTAAGTACCTTAAGCTAGAGAAAAGTCCCATTTCTGGTGGGATATCCCCTGAAAGATCATTCTTTGACAAATCCAAAGCAAGCAATGACTCCAAAAGTTGTCCTGAAGCCGGTGGGATCGAACCCGAGAAGCTATTTTCTGACAAGTCCATTTCCTCCAATCTCATTGAAAACAGCTCTAATGGGATGCTCCCATTTAAGAGGTTACCCTTAAGTTTAAGGGTTTTTAGCTGAGTACACTGACCTAATGAAATGGGCACATTTCCTATTAGCTTGTTATTTGACACACTAAAAGATTGAAGTGATTTAAGGTCACCCATTGACATGGGTAAAACTCCTGTTAAACCATTGTTTGAAACATCTAAATGTTGCAAATTGGTTAGTTTTCCTACCCATTGAGGAAAATCACCTGATAACATGTTGTGGTTTAAGCTAAGGAAAGTCAGACTGTTTAGTGTCCCAAACGAAACGGGTATGTCGCCCACGAAGGAATTTGTGCTTAGATCAAGTTTAAGCAAATGGGGACATAGGCCTATATCAAATGGGATAGTACCATAGAATTGGTTAGCTTGTAAATGTAATTCCTTGAGATTATGCAAGGTATAGAAACCAGTAGGAATACTACCAGAAAGTAAGTTGTTTGAAAGGTCTAACAATCTAAGCCTATTTAAAGCAAAAATCCCACCATTTTGGGCAAATGGGTTACCCGAAAAATGATTGTTTGAGAGATTTAAACCAGTTAAAAGATCACATTTTGAAATCGAACTCGGTATAGGACCTTCAAAAGAGTTTCCTGATAAAGAAAGGTAGCTTAGATACCGAGAATTTTGGAAAATGTTATCGGGTAATGGACCTGACAAATGGTTTATCGACAGATCGAGGTATCTAAGAGATGAACTCATCTTAGAAAATGAACTAGGGAGCTGCCCTGAAAATTTGTTATTGCTAAGATCAAGTGTTTTAAGTTTAGGAAGTTGGAGTAATTCAGGGCTTATTTCACCTGTAAAATTGTTGTTAGAAAGTGAGAGTATTTCAAGGCTTTGTAGCTTTTGTAACCCTTTTCCTAACCGCCCGGATAGGCCTAGCCCGGTGAGTGAGACCCCAATAACCCGACCTGTCGATGGGTTGCATTGAATGCATTTCCAAGAGCATGGAGATCTATCATCCTCAGTCCATGAGCTTAATTCAGGTGGGTTATCGAGGTCTGATTTGAACACTATTAAGCCCAAAACATCGTCGTTTAGATCGAATACAGCATCCTCATTAGCCGCCTTGCAGGAAGTAATGGTAGAGCATGACAGTAAAAGAAGGTACACTAGGAATCTAAGAGTGTTCATTTGGAAGTTTATCTTGTTTTTTTGAAGTCTAAATGAACATAACTCTAACTAAGATACTAAAACATCAATGAACAGAACAAGTTGGTAAACTTTTTGCCTAAAAAGAATATTTGGGTGATGAAAGTTTAGTGATTTTTTCAGGGGATAAAGTAGGGAAGAGAAGTAGATAGATCAGAAAAAAGTGTTTATAATATCAGTAAAGGAATGTTTCTAACAGTTATGGTGCAAAAATAATAGGGTTTTAAGCAGTGAATCTAAGCCTTTGATTAAACATAGAAAATGACAGCCGAGTTGGTTCTATATAGTTAGACTAAGAGGTGTTCATTCCAGTTATCGGGTTGCTTTCGAGTTAGATGTTTCGGATTAGTTTGAAATTGGGTTTTCCGTCCATATTGTTTTTTACTCATTTTTGAAGTTGGGTCGGGTTATCAGGTCTATTTTGAACGTCTTGTTGTTAGACATTGATCTTAGGTTTGTTCAGAATATTGAATTGTGTTACACATGACATAGAATAACGACAGTCAAATTAGTTCTGTATACATGTAAAGATGAGTGTTCGGCTCATTCATTTAACCGGCCTGGTGTTAAGACAAGGACATGTCAAGAAATTAGTCCAAAAAATGCATGTGACACCAGAAGAAGATAAATTAGTGCACAATAGAATGGGTACAAAATGTTTTCATCCTCTTGTCTAAGGGCATCCTATCTGTGAAATTTTGTCTGATCCTAAACTTATTTTTTTGCTTTTCTTAGCCATTCCTTGGTGTTTGAATTATACTCCTAGTTCAAAATTGACATTTGGGAAAATGTTATATTTGACAAGTTAAGCTTGAACCAAGTGTAAAGAGTAAAACTACAATCAAACAACGTATACAACTATCAGGTTCGTTAAATTCTTAATTGAGTTGATTTCTTGACGTATTCTTACCTCCCGCTAAAGAATCTAAAGTTCTTAGACGCACGAAAGTGTGAATAGGCTCAAAAGAATTATGTAATTCCAAAATAATTAATATATCTTCAATCAACAAATAGTTGAAGTTTTTTAAAAATATATCATCGTCGTCGTACGTAGTGTATTCCGCTCATAGAAAACTATGATTAGGGTCTGGGGAGGGAAAAACGATGACAACGCATACCCATAAAGGAGAATGCGATCAAAGAGTCCCCGGCTCAAAAATAGCAGAAAACTACAATGTAAAATGATTGAAAGCCTAAAGGTTAACATTTAGAAAAAAAGAGTTACAATATAGTTTTAATAAAATATTATTAATTATTAAAATAGTTGGAATACTTAGCTAGCTATATAACCTATGGTACCATTTTTTTTCAAACATATAGCTATAATATATCAATTCCTTGCTAAACACTATTCTAAAACTATATACTCCCTCCTATTCGGCCTAAATGTCTCATTTTATTTTTCACGCTTGTCGATGCAACATTTTAACTCTTAATATCTCAAATTATTCATAATTAAAAACTATAAAATTTTGATATTAATAATCTTTGTATTGAGACAATCAAACAAGATTCCACATGACTATGTTTTAACTTATATATTAAATAAAATACAAATTAAGAGTAATAAGTGAATAGTGTCAAAAAAAAATATGGGACAATTAGGTTAAATAGGAGGTAGTATTTGAAAAAATTTAAAATTAGATTAATAATTCAAAGTTATTAATATTTCATGCCAAAAAATGCTTACCCTAAACCCAAGACATCTGAAATCTAGATAAGCATTCAATGCAAGAAGTAATCTTTTTTTTTTTTTTTTTTTTTGAGAATAAGTAATCTTTTTTTTAAGTGAAATGCAAGAAGTATATTATCTCATGTTGTGTATGTTTTTATTCAATGAAAGTAGCTCATAAATTCTAGAAGAAATAGCAAATTATATCTCCTTAATTCAATTTAGTTAAAGTATTTGCTGTATTGTAGATAATATCAACTATTGATTAACCATAAATAATACTTCCTCCGAATCATTTTAAATGTCTCATTTTCTTAATTGGCAAAATCATATCAATTGTCTCATTTCCTTATTTGGGAAAATCATATCAATTGTCTCATTTCCTTTTTTTGTCTATCTTTTTTATACCTAAATATCCCCACTTTTCCAATCCCCAATACTCCACTACCACCATTACAATTAATTTAATCAATTAAAATACCCAACTACCACTTTTTTAATGGATCCCTCTCAACCCTTAAAATCCGTAAAATCCCAAATAGGACATCTAAAATGATTCAGAGGGAGTACCAGTTTAAGGGTACATTTTCCTAGAATAATATCAACTCTAGTTTATCAACTAATTTACCAATTTTTTGTCGTTTTATAATCACCTCACCTATAGTTTTTTAACTCATTTCAGTAAAAATAAGTTTAGATAAATCTTAATTTTCAAAAAAGCTATATAACAAAATCTAATTAACTCTAGCAAATCTACTAGTCTAAGCATGTTGGCATCAATCATTTTATACAACATACAATATCTTGGAGAATCTCGAAGATAAATTAACATATTACAAATTGAGATATTATTTTCAGTAACAAATTTAAAGAAACAGAATAACAAGTTATAAATTGAACACTTATTGAACATTATTGAGTATATTTTAGACCACAAATATATAGAAGATTGCATATGGCATCTTCATAATTGATTATAGTTTGGTTTGTATGGGAATGGGACTTAAAATATCCAACATACTAATGCCATGTGACTTCATTGTGATGCCTCTATTATATTTCCCTCACGCCCAAACAATGCACCTTTCATTATATTGTTTGGGATGCATCACGGTCTTATTATATATATATATATATTATCGGTTCTAGTAAATTTGTTTTATTTAATTTTTTAGAAATTAAGATTAACGAGAAATTTAATGATATTTTATTCTATTTGCAATATGAGGCTTTAATTTATTTTTGAGATTAAACTTGAATAAATAAATGTTGGTTAAATTTGTGATATGTTCTTTGACTATGTTATGTTACATATTGAACTTAACTCGCAATAAGTGAAATTGAGTTAAATTTTGAGCGTAAGTGATGGATTAAAATAATAATAATAATAATAATAATAATAATAATAATAATAATAAAATAATTTCTTAAAATTTCTTTTTGGATTAAAATAAGGAGTGGAAGTAGCTAGTATTATAAATACATGCTTTTTAATATACACTATCCAAAATTCATCTCAAAAGAATACACTATCCCAAATAAAAGAAAAGGAAAAAAAATAATCTTAAAAATTCAATATTTTAAATATTTCAAAAAAAAAAAAAGAAATTTACCTTTTTTATTTATTCATTGGTGATCGAGTACTATTGGCCGGATTTGAAAAAAAATTGTAATATTTAATTAAAAAAACATCCCCTTTCCCTATTTATTAGGGTTGTCTTCCTCATGATTAAAGGACAAAGAATGTAGTCAAACTTTATTCAAATTATATACAATTAAGAGTTAATTAAGAAAAAACATATTACAAATTCCATAATCTTGATGGAATCTTACTAAGATTAATTAATCAAACACTTAACACAAACATAACTTTGAAGTTGACAATCATAACTTTTGTTGTGTCTCAAATTGTAATCTTTGTTTTGACCTAAAATTTGAAGTATTTAGTATTCAAATTTGAATTACCTAACCATGTAATCACACATTGATAATTAAAGCCCGATTCGTTATCGTTTTTTGTTTTCGGTTTTCGGATTTTTTGAAATTAAAAATCAGAAATCAGTAAAAAAATAATTTTTTTTAGTTGTCAAGTTTAAAATTAATATGTTATTATATAATTAATTAATTTTTGTTCGTTATAACTTATAAGACATATTTTATATGACTTTGAAAATCAAAGAATTAAAATAAAAAACAAAAAACAACACCAAGTCTTGTATGACTAAATCAGTATGAGACGTATCTCTAAAATCAGCTCATTTTTCTAATTGATTATTTTAAGATTAAATTAATCGAAGGAGATAAACTAGAGGTATTTGTTCAGGTCATCGGTTCTATATTTTCGGTTAACTATTTAGGTCAGTTCAAAATCGAATCTTACGTCCATAATAGTTTTTACATAATTGTAAATCCAATTAAAATCATGCCAAAGTCCGATTCAATTACAAATTGGGATAAATATCAAATCTTCAGGTTTATTTTCATCATCGAAAAACTAACTAACGTAACATGAATAGTTGTCATGTAGTATTATAGTTAAGATTACAATTAGCACTTAAACCAATGATATTTATCTAAACTAGGCTAGTAAGATTTTATTATGGAGTATTATACTTCATAAAAGTATAGATTTAGAATTATAATAAAATAATTAGTACAATAACTTACTAAATTAGTACATAAATTAAGAATAAAAAAAGTGCCCGAGGGAAAAGGGAACATGGACAATTAAAAAACAGCCTTCACAAGATCCAAACAATATTCACGGGACTTTCCTTATTTTCTTTGCTTTTTTTTAAAGTTTCCTTCTCAAATTGGTATGTATGTGGTCCTTATTTGTTTATCCTTCCACACCGTCTACATTTATATACAGAGGTGTTTAACGGGCCGGGTCGGATCATGTTAAATATCACACGGTGAAATGGGTCTGGGTGGGTTTAAGTCTGTTTAAATTTGATTTATTTTTGCCCGTTTTTTAAAAGTTTATAAAATAGTTATTTAAATGTATTTTATGGCCCGTTGGATCGACTCACTAATGTATATAATAATATCATTTAAAAATATAAAAATGGGCCAGGTTGGGCTTTAAAAATATAAAAATATAAAAGTTCATAAGAATATGTTTTATGCCCCGTTGGATTGACTCACTAATAATAGTTATTTAAATATTATAAATGACAATATCAATGAAATTATTAATATTTTTTCAATCCAGTTATTATAAATGATAATTTAATTGTTATAAATTGATAAATGGGGATTAAAATAATTTTTAGTAGTAAAAATGGGCCAGGTTGGGCTGGACCGAGCATTGAAAGCCCGACCCATCGAAAGCCCATATTAATTTTAAAAGACCTTTATCCGACCCGACCCATTTAAAGCCCATGTTGATTTTAAAGGGCCCTTATCCGGCACGACCCATATTTACTTAAGTCCGGCCATAATTCATAACCCCTTTATTGATTCGATCCCTACTGGGCGCAAGTATCAATTTGGGTGTTTCTTGACTGCACGCATCTCTCTTTACTCCCTCTTCGGGAAAACGCATATGATTTGTCTGCATCTTTCAAGAAAAAAAAAACCCCACCCAAACCCTGTCCTATGCGGGATACTGTAACTCTGTAAGTGTTCATAACCCCTTTATTCCCATGAACAATTTGAAAAGTTCCATTGTAATTTGTAATCAAGATGATTAACACAAAGACATTGAAGGGACATAAAATCTAATTGATCAATACAAAGTTACAAACACAAATTTTGTCTTAATCAAATGTTATAGTTGATTTTGTGTTTATATAAAGTGCAAAAGGCAATTTGATCAATTATTGCACATATTGGGAATATGCAATTGTCAATTAGTTAATAATACAAATCTAAGAAAATCTCCAATAACCTCTACAATCCTTCTTGATTCTCCTTTACTCAAGGCCGGCCCTAGATATTTGAAGGCCCTGGTGGCGACGGCCCCTCTTGCCCACCCTTAGAGCCGATCCTGCTTTTACTATAACTTAGTATGTTAGTGAGCTTGTGAGAGTAGTTGTTAATTATATGATTAATGGTTAACTGTCAAAATTATTATTTGAAAAATAATTGGTAGGTATAAATAAAATATGCTTTTTAAACGTAATTTTAATAGCTTTTTGCATAAGAGTACCTCAAAAATAGAAATCACCACAAAACACTATTCATCAAACATTGTTATAAAATCTATTGTATTTTGAATCAAATAATTGTAATTATGTGGTTATATAAAAATGTATTGATATATTTTTAAACAACTATCTAAGAGTAACTTTGTATTTTTGGGAACACTACATAAATAAAGTACTTAATTAACATGTCCATTACTTTTGAAATAGCACCCTTTTTTTCATTTTCCTATTGATAAAAAAGGAATTAATTAATTAATGTATTAAACCAAATTAAATTATTAATGTTATGTCAATAACTTTGGTATATACTTCATATAGACAAGTCTTATTCCTCTACAAGATCCACACAATTATTCAATAATTGTGTGTAGGGGTCCTCTCTTTGATTAATTTCACTCATTATTGCAATGAAATAAATTTATACCATCCACAAATGAAAACTATTTTTATTGTTCTCAAAATGATGGAGCTTCAATAATTATTGGAAAAAAGTTCTAAATAATTGAATTAAATTAAAAATATATGTTTGTACATATATCTTATCTTCTTTCTTGAGGCGGAGGACATTTTGGCCGTGCTTTTCTTTATGGGTATGAGTTGCCGCCGTCCTTCCCTCTTCAGACCCTGGCCATAGTTTTTTAGGGGCGGGAGTGCGGGACATACTGGGTATGATAATGATGATTTTACATTTTTTATTTTTAATCAAATAATTAGACAATTTCTTTACTTATTCATTGTTTAGTTAATTGCAAATAATATTATTTACTTAAGTAAGTTCATGTTATTAGAAATAAGAGTTAATTTAGTCAAAATAAGTTGATCAATCAATTAAGAATCAATTTGAAAGGGAAAACAACTTAGTCCCCTAAATATGAGTTTAAATCAATAAAAATAAACTCGGTTACACAAAATCAAGTTGTTTTAGCATAATTAAGATAAATTAAATAGCACGTTATCTTATTGTAAATTGAATTTTTTTTTAACATTTTAACATTCTCAACTTTTTAAAAAATTGGAAATGATAATGTATACAGCAACTCAACCATCTCACCTTGAAACGAGCTTATATAATTAGTCAACTTTTTAATTAGTTACTTTGAGATTAGAAGTGGTCGTTTTAATATTATACAAAAATTTTCAATTTAAAACTGTAAGTGATCACTTTAAAATTATAAGTGATTACTTTAGGACAGTAAAATACCATTTCATTTGAAAATTGTATAATAGGAGTATTTAAACAAAAATCAAGAGTTGTATTTTTGGAGTTCAAAGTCATGCATTGGTGGGCTTGTAAACTAAATCTAAGGAAGAGAAATTATGACAATACAAGCCCACGGGCCACGGCCCGTCTCCAACATATTGCATTATTCAACACGTTCTGTATGAGACCTTCTCACTATAAAATTAGCTAGCTATACCTCATTTTTGTAATTAATCACTTTAAAATGTAAATAATCATTTTAACATACTAAATATACATAATCAGCCTATAGAAATTATATCACTATAAAACCGTCTCATTTAAAATTTGTGCAATTTCTTATGTTATACTTATATTTCATTATTTTGTTCATTCATATTGCTTATTCTTTGACTTAGCTTATTCTAGAGACTAGTTGTACTTCTTATTAATTGCAATTCTTACCTGAGACCGTATCACTATGGGATAAAACCATATAATTAACTTATTTTTTAAATAAATTACTTTAAGATTTTAATTTGTAAGTAATTACTTTAAACAATAAATGTACATTGAGTCAGCCCAATACAGATAGTCTCAGACCATCTCGTTTAAAAATTTGTGATAATCTAATAGGTGAAGTCACTTAGATGTGCTATCCTTTTCTCGAACTTAAATCTTGTCTACATTTTTTTCAACTTTAAATCTCGTCCACATCTTTTCTCGTCTACATATCTTCTTCGCTCTCGTGACTCTCGTTTTCCATGGCCGATTTTCAACCACAAACACTAATCAAGGAAGAACAATCATATAGCAAACTCCCATGAGTTCATATCATATAAAATGGAAATTACTACAAATAACCAATATCAACAGACAAATGCAAATCTTCTGGTGAAGAAGGATTCCAAATATCTGTCAAAGATGTTCAGTTCTTCCCAAACTAGATCAGACAATGCTAAACTGATACTTTACATTACGCGGACGCGAGATAAAACGTAACGAAAATATAGAAGGGAGGGGATGTTTTTCTTTCTTCTTTATACGAGTAGGGATACAGCAAACGTATCGTTGCATACCTCTAACTGTACACATCTATAAGGTACGCTTGTAACGCTTCACTACTTTTACTACGGATATATCCTGCAACCCGGCTGCTTTATTCTAAAATGTCGTCGAACCTTAAACGAACAATCTTCAAAGTTCAAACCCTCGCGAAATGAATTGAGCAGTTTTTCCGTTATTCAGACGAATGAATCCAGGTATTGGTATGAGTGCTTCCTGTTGTATTGTAAAAGGCTCGCGTAAGTCCTGTCCCATATTCCTATGTATAAACACTCGTCGTCAGGACTCAATGATACTCCAGAAACTTCTCCGAAGAAATCAATTTCTTGTCTCTTCTCGTAATTGTCTTGCGTACTATACACATGGACGAAATCGGCTGGTTCGGCGGCAACCATGAACTTTCCATCCGATGAGAACCGGATGGATCGAGTTGCGCCCAAATTTCCTTTTAAAACGGCTACTGATTCTGAAAGCTTCCTCACATCCCAAACTCGGCATGTTTTGTCTTGATTGCCAGTGGCAAAAACACGACCGTTTGGGTGCCATGCGGTTGCAAAGGAAAAATCACGATGTCCTTCCACTGATGAGACCACCTACTCAAACGGAGATCCACTAATTAAGATCGACCCTATTCTATATTCCCTTTTGGCTCAAAAGTAAATCTAATTTGACTCACACGCCTTAAGCATAGTTTTCCATACCTTTCCGCTTTGTGAATCGACAAGCAAACCATCAACATGATCACCCACAACAGCAATGAGCTTTCGATCAGGGCTAATTGATGTGTGCTGCGTCAAAGAAAGATCATAAGCTAGAAAATGTGATTAAAATCAAACAAATGCAGCATAGTTACATGGAACGTGGAACGTGGAACGTGGTACGATCCAGGAACGTTTGTCCCTAATCACCATGAAACGCAGCCCAAATCGCTCAAGGTGAATACCTTTTTCAAAAAGTATTTTGGCCTTCATTTACAAATTAAACAATAAAAAAGGGAGGAAAAAACAAGATAAAACCTAGAAAACAAAAAAAATTCCACTTAAAAACAATTTCTTAAAGCATAAAAATCATTTTAATTTAGTTTTGTTTTCAAATATATTATTTTCACATAATTATCCGTACCCAATCGTTCCTAAGCCAATCAGGTTGCGTTCCTAGTTCCTGTTCCCTGTTCCTAACCGAATATCGTTCCTGGTAACAATGAAATGCAGTAAAAAGATGTGACAGCCCCCACCCCCCCAAAACGGAATTTTTTTTTTCGTTTTCTACCTTCATTAGGTCATATTTTTCCGTGTAGAGGGAAAGAGATACAAATGATGCACAAAAAACATAAAGATAGAAATACTCACATTTACAGGCCAAGGAAAACAGAAATTCTTTAAAAGCTGAAATCTCTCCATATCGAATTCCCGTATTCCAGAGTCATTATTTGACACCATGAAATGATAACAGCCACTGCAGCAAAGAATTTCCATGTAAAGAGGTTCTGTATCAAAATAGATCAACTCACGGGGCTTAATTGCCAAGATTACATTACCTCACACTGTTAAATATTTCAACAGCGTTGGTGATAGCATTATCATCGTACGTAGTCCGAGCACAGAAGCTGACTCCAGGTTTATCAAGACGCTGAAAATTATTTAACATCGGTCAAAATACTTTTAAATCTAAATGAAGCTCAATAGCAACGTGGACTCGAGACACTTTAGGAGAAATCGAAAGTTTAAAGGTTTCCCACACGTTAGGAGCAACCAAGAGAGTAGGGAAAATTGATATGTAACCGACGAAATTAGACTTGCCTCTTTCTTTTAAGACTTGGCTTTTTATTTCTATCTGGTTGTGAAAGACGAGGATCAACTTACTTTTCCATTCAGAAGTTCAGAACATAAAACTATAACGAAAACCATGCAGACATATCTGATAATGGTTTGGTGAAATAACAAAGCCCTTTCTATATCCTGAGTCTAGGGGCGTTCAACGGGCTGGGCCCCCATTTGAGCCCTTCTCCGGCCCGTTTGTAAAAGGGTATTGCAAGGGTCAGGCCGAAAACGACTCTACTATAGTTAAAATAAAATGGGCTATAAAAGGGCTTAATAAGGGTCGGAAATGAACCCTTTTAAACAGTATAATTAATGGATGATTTAATTATTATAAATGACAACGCCAACGGGAATATTAAAATTTCTACAAATTAATTATTATAAATGATAATTTAATTAATATAAATTAATCGATGGAGATTATAATAATTCTAAGAAATAAAAACTGGCCGAACCACGTTGAAAAACCCGTCCCATATAAAGCCCATATTAAGTTTATTGAACCCTTATCCAATCTGGCCCATATTTGCCTAAACCCAGTCTGGCCCTTATCCAGTCGATTGAACACCCCTAATCCTGACTAAAGATGTATTCATGTAACCAAACGTGCCGGACTCAAGATATCATGAGTAATTAGACAATACTCAGACATGCATCAGTAAATGTACTCAGCATACCCTCAGAAACATTTAGTTATTATTAAACAATACCCAAGATAAGCATTACTTCAACTGCTAAAAGGATTGCACATTTGCAAGAGCAAGAAACTAACATACTTTGCATACTAATTCTCCTTGGAATCCTCCGGCAACCATGAGTTTGTCTTTGACCGCTAATGTACTGATTTGAGTTTGGGTAAAACCTTCCAACAAGCTTCCTTTGTGTTTCTGATAACATGAGAGTTGGATAAACAAGCACTTTAGAAAGAAGCTAGAAAGATAGCATTGAGCAAAGTAGGTACGAGGGGAAAAGAACACAATCTCCTCGTCACTGAAAATTGGAACAGCGATTCACATAATCGGGTAAATTCCTTAACAACAAAACAGATTTATAAATCATACCTCGGTCGGGGAGACATGGCCGGCAAAGTTTACAACCTCGGACAAACTTCTAGTCATTGATGACCAATGCATCACTTGATAGTTGGACATGAGATAAACATTATGTTTTGAAGTAGCCCAAACAAGATTTCGTAGCTGCAAGGGAAAATAACATTATGTCCATTACCTACATTGAAAAAGACGAGAGAACACACACTTACAGGGGGTACACTACCCCTTTGTCGCCAATTGGTTATGTGCAATGTAACATGATTAGATAGCTAATTCGCCTTTTGAATTCGTGATTCGCTCAAATTTGTTCAAGAATAGCCCAAAACCGACCATAATTCGTTTTTTACGATTCGCGATTTGCGAGGAGATTAGCGAATCACGTGACACTGTGTCTCAACTGTTCTTCGTCAACCGCATTGTTCCTAACCAAGACTATTTCTAAATTCTTATCTTAAAATTAAAAAGGGAACAAAACTTAACTTGGCTTATTCAAGATCCTAGTTAACTAGTTCAAACCAGCACATTGATAAAGATTATATTGATCCCTTGTCAAAGATTCAGACTGGCGACCATGAAGGTGGTATTTGAGTATTCTAATAGGAACCTTTGATACATACAGAAATGCACTCTAAAAGGGACAAGACATATAAAGAAAGTGCTATTCCTAAAGCTGTCCACCAAGGACGCCGATGACAAGGCAGTACTGTGATACGGAACCCAGAGCAATTTCAAGAAACGGGCATGGACCACGTTCATTCCTGTCATCGGAAAGGGGAAAAATCACCTAACTTCCCATTAAAGACTCAACAATTTCACAACATGACGTTCACTCCACATGGAAAGACATCCATCACCGAGTAAACATCCAACGGCGATCAAATAAAAGGATTCAAACTTCTCTTCCTCCAAAAAAACAGTACTGAAAAACGGAAAGCTACAAACCTGAAAATGCAATATTGTCGGTTTCACAAGCCTCGAATTGTAGAAGAAGTCGTAATAATTTCCACCTTTGTCCTTTGACTTCCATTCCTAATCACACCTAAATAAGTCAATAAACAGAGCACCAAACATATAATGTATTCAAAGAAACAATACACTCAAGGCACCCTAAACCTCGATTGGTAAATGTCTGACCTTGTCTATGGAATCCCCTGAAGTAGGCACATTCTCATAATTCTTATACTGTTCCAGTCTAGTTAGCCGGTATTTCTCTCTTGTTACGTTCATCCTATCCCACGGAATACCCTGAATATCTTTGCCTCGTCGAGCACTGGCTGCTGATGTATCAGTAATCTCGGTAAGCTGCTCAATACATCATGTACATGGTTTCAGAACAAAATGTTCAAAAATCGTCAAATTGAGGAACACATGAATAGAAAGATTAGTGATTACAGACCAAATCATACTCATCCATTGCTAAATTCCCATCCTCTCTAGCATAGAAATCTCCTTCTACTTCATCAATCAAATCAGCCGCATCATGTTCATCCGCCATATAATCAAATTCGTCAACTTGCTGCTGGGACATGATTCGTCACCTGCATCAAAATATCAACTATTATTAGTATAAACTAGGTGTAAATTTTCAAATTCCATCAATTTCTAGTAACCAAAAATTACTTCCAAGCTCTAAAGCCCAACAACTACTCTAACAAAGTTACAATCTAAGTTTCTCGGACTCTTCACTTTGCTTCACCTACCCGTGTCCGATCCTTGATACTCGGACATTGGTATGGCACTTAGACAAATCATTTTAGGCGTTAAATTGAATATTTAGACGTATCCGAGACTTGGACACATACCAGTATCCCACTTCAATTCCCAAGTCCAAGTAACATAGGTTACAACATAAAACTCTTGAACAATTGTATCAACTATTCAGCTATCAAAAACCAGTTAATTTGGTCTGATCTAAAATTTTGATTAATACCATGAATTTTCCCCTCTTGTACTAACAAGTTGAAACTTTTCTTTATTCTCCCATAATTTCAGTCTGGTCAAAATCAATAAAGTGCCCAGAATTGTGTTGACAAAGAAGAAATTAATTGCCAATCAAATTAAGAAAAAGGAAAAGTTATGTCCACAAAAGCAAGATCCAATCTTGATCTTCTAGAAATCACCAACTACCAAAAAGATTAATTGAATAAGTATAGAACTAAAATTCAAATTGGGCAACAAAAATTCTTTAAACCCATTAAAAAATTCTTAAAACCCATCTCAAAATCCCATAAAACCCATGAAAAAGAAGAAAATTCATCTTCAATTAAACCCTAAACATACCCTTCTTTATCAAAGAAAATTTTCTGAACAAGCACAATCAAGAAAGCCAAATATATAAGCATACAAAAGCGTCAATCAATTACCAACATTACAAATCACATAAAACAATAAATTTAAATTAGAAAAAACAAAAACAAAGTATGGTTATTTGGAGGGTGAAATACAGATAGATTTAACCTTTAAACTTCCTTCTTACTTTTTCAGGAAGGTGGGCAATCTGGAAAATTCTTCTTCAGCCTGAATCTATCCTTTTCTCCTCCAAAGATAATAATCTTGTACACTATGTGAATAATTCTTTTTAATCAAATATATATATTTTTATTATCTATCTTCCCAAAAAAAAAAAAAAAAAAAAAAAAAAAAAAAAACCGACTTTATTGGGTTGTGGGGGAAAGTGAGACTCCTGGGCCTTGGCTTAATGCAAATGACTATGATCTGGAATGTGAAACTCAAGTACAAAAAAATAAAAATAAAAAAAATTTTAAAAATAGATTAGATGATTTTTTTTTTTTGAAATTAAATAGATTAGATGATTTAACGTAAATAACTTATAACTTTAAATAATCATTTTAATGTTAAAAGGAATGAATTAAATTTATCGTTATTTAAAAAAAATTAAATTAATTATAATTTTAATGTGAATATGTGATCACTTTTTATAGTTGTATAGTAATCAGTAATCACTTATATCTCTAAATTGATTACTCATAATGTTAAAGTAATTAATTTTTTAGTTGAATTATGTTAAAGTAATTAATTTGATAAATGGGTTGATTGAATGTATTCGTCTCATAGTAAGACCATTTCAAATAGGACTCGTTGTTTCACAAATTGTTATATGAGATGGTCTTACCATAAGATGCGTCCTACACGGGCCAAATAGTCCATTATATAATTACTAATATCATTTGGCAATATCTTTTCCTTTTGTTTTAGGTATCACTATTTTCTTCCCTATTTATATTTTTATAAGAACGTTTATGTGAATAAAAAAACGATTAAATTTATAAAATAATATATAAAATGATAAAATTGATAGAAAAATACAAGGATCATAAATATTTAAAAATATTAAAACAAATTAGTGGGACAAATATGAGAATCACATGCATTATATTAAATTATGTTGAAAAATATGTTATGGACTGAATCTATGTCAATGAATCAAGTATAGATTAATGATCGAGTCATAATTATGTAAATTTTTTGTCTATAATCATATGTATTTTGTCATGATAAGACATTTTTTATCATAGGAAAGATCGAGAAAAATAAAAAAATATATAAAAATTCAAACTCGAACTTTATCAATTAAGATAAGACATGATTCTTAATTGCAGACTAAAAAGAGTATCTTATTTGTCACAAAAGAAAACAAGCAAGTGAGGAACCCATGACAAGTATTATCCCCACAATGACATTTGATAATAATAAAAATTAACAATGTCAATATTCCTTCCAAATCTCTATTTGATAATGTTGAGAGATAAGACTTGTATGATGAAATCATAATAAATTTAAAAGTCTCACCTTTTTCTTTCAATATATTTTGCAACATTTTGTTTGATACAAATGTTCTAACTATTTTTTAAAAAAAAAATCATTCATCTTGAATATTAAACTACTTTTTAAAAAAATTTAAAACTCTTACTATGTATATATATCATAATAATTCTCTTATAATTTGTCAGCAAGTCTTGTATGAGACCGTCCCACAATGAAATGGGCCCATACAAGCAGCCCAAATCATTTATCATTTATATTTCTAAAAATCTAATTATAAACAAAATCTAAACAACTTTTTATTATTTTAATAAATTAAAATTTGGCTAACCTATATTAAGATGTCTCAATAAAATATCAGCCCGTCTTATATGAGACCATACAAGTAAGCCTATTTCTCTAAGTGATCACTTTGAAATTGCAAATGATCACTTTAAGATTATAAATGATAACTTTAAGACTATAAAAATCATTACATTAAAAATAAATGCACATTAGACCAATTCAATTAAAATGGAATCACCGTGAGACCGTCTCATATGAAAATTTGTGATAAAATATTTGACTTTATTTTCTATTATTCTTGTCTAAGAAATAAGAATTTTTTTTTTTAATTGGAAATAAGAAAATTAAGGCCAAGTTGGCTGTAATCCATTGGATAATGTCCCTTTCTTTGTCTAATCAATATCTTTGAAATAAAGCCAAACCTCCCAAATCTCTTTCTTATTGTGCATGGATGTGTGTCTTTTGCCCTATTTCCACCTCATATTGAAGATAATTTGTTAAAGAATATTTAGCAATTATAATAATCCCAAAAGATTTTTTTATAGTTTTAAACATATTTTTTATAAACTAAATATATAATTATTGAATTTAAATTTTCATCATGATGTAAGCCAATGAGAAAATAATTTATTTTTAGGCTGATTATCAATAAAAATGATTTATTTATTTAAGTGTAAAAGAAAAACAACTAAGTCAAGTTAAAAATTCTTAATTAGTTTAAATAATAATAATAATAATAATAATAATAATAATAATAATAATAATAATAATAATAATAATAATACTCTATTACCTTATAGAGTATAGCACTTAGGAGTAAATGAACATGAGCCAATTGTGTATGATAATAATATTTGAAAATTACTCGAATATAGGAATAAATGAATAATTCAAATTATCTAGATAATATAATTTTTTATTGTTGTCAACTATTTAGAATTTTAGACTTTAGAGTAAGGTGACGTATATAATTTTTTATAAACGGGATATATTTGGTACGATGATGTGTCATACATTTTTTTTAAGCCCCACCACTTGAAGGTTGAAGCATTTATGATGAAGTGTTTTTGTCATACTTCTGTTCCATAAAAGCCTTAATATAGTATCCTAATTTCTATCTCAAAAATAATACACAATGATGTGTCTCTTGTTATCCTACTTTACAATGACTATTATGCGGATAAAATACCGACCAATTAAAAAATAGAGCACTTATAAAAAAATTATGGTACATACGTTATAATTGAGATAAAACTCAATTCTGAACAATAATCAAATTTTAGTAATGAGTAACTATTCCTTTTTAGTATAAAATTGTTTATGAGAAAAAAAATATATCAAGAGAGACTTACTTAACAGCTCAATGTATTTTAATTATAATTAAAAAATATTATTATTTTTCACTTTATTTTAGTCAGTAGGGTACTAATAATTTATACAACTAAGTTTAGTTTAATTCATTACTAATAAGCAAGAGTAATAAGCTTAATTCAATTTAATTTTTTTTTCATGGTTATTTCAATCACTTAAATTCAATACTTATTTTTTTTTGAAAGGAAATTCAATACTTATTTTTATTACTAATAAATTCGATTTTTCTCAGCACTTAATAAATTTTATTTATTCAATTGATTTATTAATAAAATTTCGCCAAAAAGGAAATTGATTCAATGGTTACATCACAAGAGACATACGTATATCTATGTTCAAATACTTTTAGATCTAGATTAGGTGCTCTAAATCTAGATACACATATTGCTTAATTTTGCCAAAAAAAATTTAAAATGAAAATAAGGAAAAATTGATATTATATTAATAATCCAATCTTTTACTCATCCGTTGTGAATAATCCCACCTTTAGATCATTTTTTAATAATCCAACATTTTCCTTAGTTTGCTAGCAACATAACTTTTTATTTTATTATGATTCAACCTTTGCCTCTAGTTTGCTATCAGCATATCCTATCAGTATGCTGATAACAAATTAAGTGTTAAGGTTAGATTATTAAAAAATTATCCAAAGGTAATATTATTCACAATAAATGAATAAAAGGTTAGATTATTAATATCAATTTTTCAAAAAATAAACATGAGTTAAGATGTCAAATGTTAATGAAGATTATTGGCAATCCAAGGTTAGTACTTGATGTTGGTGGAAATGGAGACAAATGCTCAACCTTCTAGGTAAAGTTGTTTAAGAAAATGTGTAGTATAAACTTCCTCTACATGTTCCCTATTTAGCACCTCCCTTATTTTTTGTGCTTAGTGTGATAATTCCTCTCATTATATTCTTTTTCTTGTCTTCATGACCAAAATAAATTGGGCCATGTGAAAGGGAGAAAAGAAATATTCCCTCTAGTTACTCAAAAAAAAAAAAAAGAAATATTCCCTATTAGTAGTGCATGTTTTGGTGTCATTTGTCAATATAATCTCACTATTGTAATGATCTTCTAAGCCATGATGAAGAGTTTTACTTTGTTGGGAATTTGAAACTTAGCTCCATTTTCTACAATTTAATTATGTTTCATTACCTCTAGTCAATTCTTTTTAAATTGATTTTTTAATATTTTATTATTTATTCAGCTCTCTGCTAGTAGTAGATCAAATCATTTCAATTTAGCTATCTCAAATCAAGAGAATAAATTTTCTCGAGACGAGGGACTCTTTTTGGTTGCGCTCTCCTTTAAGGGTATGAGTTGCCGCCGTTCTTCCCTCTCCAGGTCTGTG
Organism: Amaranthus palmeri; assembly: GCA_019776075.1. Taxonomy (NCBI): domain Eukaryota; kingdom Viridiplantae; phylum Streptophyta; class Magnoliopsida; order Caryophyllales; family Amaranthaceae; genus Amaranthus; species Amaranthus palmeri. The sequence goes on from JAAKBH010000311.1 coordinate 446,247, forward strand.
CATAGTTTTTTATGAGCGGGATACACTAAGTAGGATGATGATGAAATCAAGAGAATAAATTATTTTATACCACATATCACTTATATTGTAAATATCAACTAGTTCAAATAATATACTTTTATGATAACGATAATCCAAATCAAAATAAATTTAAAACTTATTCCATTGTTAAAGTATCATCATAACTTATGGCTTAACACTAATAGAATAAGATAAAATAGTGTCAAACCAAAAATTTGCTATTTTCTAGTACTTCTCGATAATTTGTTACCATCTTTGTGCTATTTTCTAGTACTTCTCGTTAATTTTCATCTACACATTTATTCACTTCTTTTATACCATCTTTCACTTATTCTCTTCAAAACTAAACCAAAAATTTAATGCAAATGTGGCAAACATAAAGGACAAAAGTGTACACTATAATATTTGTGCTTTAGAGTAAAACTCCTCATGCTTTGAGAATCATTAGTAAACCTAACAGTTAAAAGGTTTTTCTTGTCTTCTTGTAATAAGGGTTTAAATTTCACCACATAAAAAAAATTATTACTCCGCAATCTTTCTTACATGTAGAGAATCCTCCTTACCACCGACTCAAAAAAAAAAAAAAAAAAAATCTTATCGCTTTGACTTTACTACTAATTTTTTAGATGTTAAAAAGGTAGGAAATCACAAAAGGGAAGGTAACAAAAACTTTCTTTATATTATAATTTACATTAACATAAAAATATCCTTTTTCAAAATTGTTCAAGGTTATGTAGCTAGCTAACCTGCATTCCCTCTTTGTAAGAGGTTTCAGACTTTCAGTAGTAACTAACTATACTAGTCTCACATGAGAAACTGCCCCAAAATTTTCAGTTTCATTGAGTTCTTCGACCCGATTCTTCATTTCTCGAACTCTAATCGAACGCATCTGTTTCGAACCTGAGCAATGCATTAGTATGAAGGCAGTTGATCTTGATTTCTTGGCGTGAACACTGTAATCGAACAATAACAAGCATAAAACGTAACATTTAAAGAAAAGGTACATAGAAAAGAAGGCATGGCTTGCTGTTACATGGATAAGGTACTCAAGTATAGTGCCGTAGATCTTCCTCAATCTGATGTATGCATTTGAAGCAATAAGACGAACAAGACAGAAGTACAGACTATGCAACTATTAGCAATGCATATCGTCTTTAAAGGGTTTGTTTTCATTCCTAGTATGCATTTAAGAACATGATTCAAGCCAAGGACAGCAGCTCACTAATTTTGAAGAAATACAATGAAAGGTGACGATCAAGGGAAAATCGGGATTGTTCAGCGAGGGGAAAGGCAGAACTAGAACGAATGGGAAAGAGGGATGGGGCAGAAGAGACGGATTGATATGCTGAATTTCGATACTAAAAGGAAGCATGGACATAATCAACAAGCAAAACCTAGCCAAATGCCTAGAAAATGGCATTCATGATCATATTGATTCAGTGAAGGATGTTACAGAAATTGAACAAAGCTCACTATGTAATCAAATGAATGGAGAAGAAGAATTCAGCAAATGACCACTGGAACTGATCTATTGGTTCATCTAGCCAACCCCTAATCTCTAGGGATTAAGGCTTTGGCATTGTGTTCATTGTTGTCTTCATAAAACTATACCAAGTAGTTGTATGTCAAATTACAGCGATTCATTAATGATAAGCCTTCATGAAAGGAAATATGCAAAACAAACAGTTGAGTGTCAAGAGGCAGAAGCTTCATTAAGCCTATCAGGACGCATCAAGTTCAGAAATGTTTGACCCGTATCTGTCCACACAGTAGTTCTATTAGTGTGCGGTCATCAGAAGCCATTTATAAATTGCTATCGGAGCACTAACTAAGGAACCCTCCAAAGCTAGAAGGGACCATCCATAATGCTCCAAAAGAAGACCCATATACATAACATAGCAACAAAAGAGATAGCAGGAATTGTGTCAAAAATTAAAATCAAGGAACAGGCCAAGTTGAAATATAACGTAAATAGAGATACAAAAGAGGGATGTCAAAGAAAAGAAAGACTTCTTAAAAAAGGAAACCTTAAAGCAACTCTTGGTAGATATTAGAACATCTAATAAGCAGAATGCAGTAACTCTTATTATCACATCTAAAACCTAATTGAAGTGTTTTAGGTCGATAGTCTAGGGCTGCATCTTTGGTTATCCAATTGGGTTAGGTTGGCTCATATTGGGTTTGAGTCTTGACAAGTCAACTCAAAGTTTTGAACTGGGTCAGATTGAGACCAAGTCATCTCGGGTTCGGGTCTAACATATTTACATGCTTGATTAACACTAGGAAAATTGAGGGATGTAAACTTGTATCAATTGAAAGTCAGTAAAATTGAACCAGATTATTTGAAGTCTGGTTTTTATGAAATCTCTTGGGTTATATACATTTTGTTTCATAATATGTTTGGTGCAGGTCAAGTTTGGTTATAAAGTCTGTAAAATTGAACCAGATTATTTGAAGTCTGGTTTGTATGAAATCTCTTGGGTTATATACATTTTGTTTCATAGTATGTTTGGTGCAGGTCGAGTTTGGTTATCTACATATTTGGATGATTCGTCAATTACTGAAGGGTTCCATTTTTCATTGCAGAAAACCCCTCAACACCAATGGCAAACTCAATGGAATTTAGAATCAGTCACCATAGGATAAAACGAACAAGTTAATTAAAAACTAACCTCTAAGGAAATATCCAAGAAGGTCACGTGCACCTGCTTTTTGCATTCCCACCTCGGTTGAAGAATGAATTTTATCCCTCTATTTAGTCAGAGTTTGACTCCCTAAGACCAATTCCATGCATGTAAAAAAGATCTCTAGTTCTTTCTCTAAAGGAATGCACATATTAAAGTTCTGCTTACCTTTTGTTTTCTGCTACAGCTTTGTGTCTTCTAAAAGCCGTGAGTGCAATGGTACCTTGCAGTCGGCTTTACATGTTGTCCACTGCTTGAAACATAGTGATTCCTGGTTTTATCACTTGCCATTTGGCTCAACAATTATGAGTTTAAAACAATGCACATATCAAATCGTACCTAGTACTCATTTATAATGGAGAATTTATGCATCTAAAATAGTTGACCACGTTACTGTCCAGCTTAAAAAACATCTAAAAGTATGAACTTGTAATTTTTGTTCCTTTTTAAAAATATACTTTTGAATACAAAAATTCTGAAACTAGTAGTAATCCTGGAGATAATCATACACTGTAAATGAACTATAAAGCAGATTACCCTCTTCAGAGTAATGGAGGAGATAATAACAGTTATCACAAAAATAACAAGGATTTTCTCCAGCCAGCTTATCATCCAAAGTCACCTTCGTGGCTTTGTAAATTCGACAAACAGAGCATTTCTTTAGAATCTTTTTCAGTTGATGGACAAGCAATGGGTACGCTGCTCGATTTTGTATATCATCAGGGTGAATCAATCTCATGTCTCTAATCACCATACAATGAGTACAATCTCCCTGCAAAGCAATTGCTGATAAAATCAGAATATGACCAGAATACGGGAAGTCTTCAACACATGGTTTTTTTTTTATTCGCAAATAGCTCAAAATCACCCAATAATAGTCCAAAACCAACCATATTTTGCTTTAATAACTTGCGATTTGCTAGGAGATTAATGAATATGTGAAAATGCTTTAACCACTAGGTTAACCCATGATTTTTATGTTTGGTTTTGCTTTCGCTTAGGTTTTTTGAACAATAAAGTCAATTTTCTTACCTGGTGGCAGTACAGGTACCCAGTACCAAGTCGGAATCCCAAATCACAAAAGCGAGTACTTTGCATGTTGACTGCCATAAAAGTAGGCAACCTAGATACTGGCTTGCTGTCTACAGGAACCTTCCGACGCTTTCCTACACCAGCTAGAATGTAGTTCCATTTTGTAAGTGCCTCTTCCTTACAATTCTTGAGCCAATCTAGTATTGGCTCGCTATAGTCGATTGCTGAAGGATCCCGAGTGTCATTGCAGAAAACCCCCTACACCAATCGAAAGCTCAATTCAAATTAGTAATCAATTACCATAAGTTAGAAGCAACAAGATAATATATAACTAACCTCTATGAGGAAATATCCAGAAGGGTCATGTGCATCTGCTTTTTGCATCACCTGGTCTGTTAAACAATGGATTTTATCCCTCAGTTCAGTCAGGCATTGACTCCCAAGGACAAGAAATTCTTGCGTCTGCAACAAGTGGGAGACACATGGGTCATGGAGAGATCACGTAAATTTGCACGACCAAATCTTGTAACCACAAAGTAAGACTATATAAGACTTGTAGACATACTTCATGCGTTTATTCTTCCTTGTATAGGAATTCTTATTCCAAAATGGAAATTGGGATTAAGGCTTTGACATTGGAAATTTATACTGTTTGGCTACTAATTTGAACTGCGATAATAAATTAAATGGAATACAAATTTACCATACCTTGATATTAAGTCTGAGATTTTTACTTGAAATTGTTTTACTTGTGTCTGATAATCAATTATTTTTGAAGACGTTCACTATATCTAATTTTTTTATTTGTATGTTAATCATTAATAAATTAGTAAAAAAAACGAATGGCTTAGATTTCATATTAGAATAATCAAACACTTGAGATTGCATAATTATAGTAGTTGACTTTGAAAACCACCATTGATTGATTTCCTTTATGGCATTCTTGTCGTGATTGAAAAGTAAATTCAGAATTGATCACTGATTAACAATCGATAGAACAAACACATATTAACATTTATATACAAGCACAAATGCATTTGACACTTAAAATAAGGTGCAAGTTAAAACACTTTAAGTTATCTTACCGAATGACACTAATCCATACCTTTTTCCAAGAAGCTTTACTATGATAAATCTCAACACACAGAATAACCTCTGGATATTGAATTGGTCCATGTTTTCCTGTCATTGAGCACTTAAGCTGCTCATAACCAAAAACAGTATTATTAATTTTTAGAAAGAAAGGAGCGACAGAAAAATAAAGGCACTCAGTAAAAATGTACATAATGGACAAGTTATACTTCAATTGCTATCGAATAAGGAAATTTCAGTTATAATTGCTATTGAATAAGGAAATTGAGTCACAAATCAGCATAACACAACAGACCGTTCAATTTACATGAATGATTTAAAAAGCACACCTTTACAGGATGAGATGATTCAAGATATTTCAGAGTTTCAACATTTCCTGAAGATAGTGCACCCGTGTTTTCTTTATCACGACTGAACTTTCACCAACAAACAAAAAACAAAAGTAAGAAATGAGACAAAAACAGAAACAAAATGTGAAGGTCTACCACAAAAGTTTTTCAACAAGATCCAAATACACACTTGAATGATTGAAGTTTAACGGATGCTTTATCTTCTTCCTGCTTCTCCCTAATTTTTGCCAGATGCTCCACTTTTGCGAGATATGAGTCCTACAAAAATAAGGACATATACATCTCAGAGTCAAGATGGATGCAATGAAAATTGTACAATTCAAATTATATACCTGACAAATAAGGAAGCAACATTCTGCAGGTCTTGTCCTTCACACAGAATGATATTGCATGTCAAAAGAAAGGAAAATTCTAGCACAAAACCAGACTATACCAACTCCTATCAGCTTAATGTAGGAATATTGGAGGTATAAAGAAACCATACAATTTTTTTTTAAAAAAAAAAGTTGTTATGCACAGTTAAATTTTTGAAACAACTCAAGTCTTGTTATAACAAGGAGCTGGAACTTCCTTCAACCATCTCTAACTATAAAACAAAGAAATAAAAGAAACCCTTCTTCTAGTAATGACAAGGTCGTAAGCTAGGTGACAGATAGAACTTCAGATCGTTTTGAAAAGGGTCAAATGCCGATTTGAAGTGTAAAAAAATCCGAGTTAGAGGGGGGGGGGGGGGGGTTATAAGAAACGTTGCAAAAGAAAGTACAAGATTTAACAAAAACTATACTATATAACAGAGATTGACATGGGGTAGAACAATACATCAATGCATTTATCCTTTTTTCGATCAACCAATTTCCTAGTCCTCCCATTCTTTGAATTGGCCTTAATTTTAGCTTTCCCCTTCCTCTTTGTCAAGTTGCAATTCTCTTTTTCCTCGTTGTAACTTGTATCAGAGGAAAAGCCATTAGAGTACTCACATGAAGCTGATGTACCAACATCCAACATCCTTTGACAATCTTCAGCACTGGTATCATTAATGAATTCATTAGAATCAATACAACGTATGATTAATGCAAGGTCAAGCAATTTTCGCTCTAATATGACAATGTAGTAGTTTATCACTAGTAAAGCTCTTATTGCTCTTATTGATCATTCAATCAAATAGTGACATAACACTACAAAGACAGAAAGCATGATCTAGCTTCTCTAATCAAATCCCTCACTATTCCAATCAAAGCAACACCAAGTGATATTTGTAGCGCTAATAACAATCACCAAAGAAGAACCCAAATTAGACTCACAAATCACACTATACTTGAGAATTCCATCACATTTCCATTGAAGAATTCTTAATAACAATCTATCCAAGTACTATTACAACTAATACTTAGGTCGGTACCCTTTAATCAATATGAGGGGTCGATGGAGTAGTTTACATAACATATGGTACAAGAATATTCTAAATATACTAACCCAGAGCTGCACGGGTCTTCTGCCAAGCCTGAAGAAGTTTTTGCATCTGCGCCATCCTATAACCACAACAATAAAAGATTTTCATATATAGAAAAGTTAAGTTCAACAATAGAGACACCATAATATAGCGCAGCGTCATTGATAGTAATACACTGTTACTAGGGGTCTCCATTTTAAGTATTTATGCAAAAGCTTCAATACTAGACAAGGTTAGACACTTCATTTTGACAAAAACAATTAATTGTTTTTGGTTAAATAACACACTTCACCATAAACCCATGCCAGTCGGATATAAGGTCCAAGTCCCATGTAATAAATAATACAATGATAATACCTCAAATGCAATCCTCATAGCCTCAGCAACCAACTCATCATCGCTGTATATTCTAAGCTCATCTACCCTATGCCAGGAAAGTTAAAGTTCAAATCAAGATCAATAATGTATCGGGAAAGAAGGGAGGACAAAAAGAGGCGACTTACGAAATATCTTCTTCAACATCAAGTGGTTCAGAGCCTAATTCAGCCTTCAAACTCTCCAATTCTAGAAAAACATCGGACTCGAAAACAGAAACCTTGGTCATAGGGCTGACAAAATCCTGAACAAAGATAGGTCCTCCTCGAGGAATCAAAAGTGAAGAATCGTCATCTGAAATTCGCTGAGACGACTCACTCTTCTCCATTTTTCTAAGAATTAACCTTTCAAATTCAACGACAAAGTTGATTCAATTTTAATTTCACAATAAACAAATATCAGTGCAGCCATAAAAGTAAAACATTTAATTCAAATTCAAGAATAAGATAAACAAGTAACACCTTAAATGAATACCGATTAATCTCAATCAAATATAATTTGCACGGTAAGATAACCCAATTTAAGTACTCTATTGTATTGTCAGTTTTGGAATTCTGAATTCGAACTTGTAAGTTGTAATAGAAAATCTTACCTCACAGCATCAACGCCGTGGGTGGAGAGACACGAATCAAAGGCTCAGCTCGATATCTTCACAAATTGCTCTCAAAAATTCGGCATCACAGCCGTTAAATACCCGGAAGAGAGTATATACTCTTGACTTGACAAGAAAGGACTAACCTCAATCACTGCAAAATTTTCCCCTGTTGCATAATGATTTAACGGTAATTTGAACGAACTTGAAAACAAGGGGTAAGCAAAGCAAGCAATCCATAATCACTAAAAACAAAGAACAAATTTTTTTGGCAAAACTAAGATCTTAATTCCTAATATTATGACCCAGATCCCAGAATCATAAGCGTAAACATTTCGGCAAGAATTTAAATCTTAATCATGTAACCCTAAACCAGCACTAAACGAATACACGATTGAACAAATGTTCAAACGTCTTATGTTAATCACAAATTCATCAATTACAAGAAACAATTCAATTCTTATCTAAATAATCCCAAATTCACCATAAGACGTTTCAATTATCTCCACCATATAAAAATTCCGTCAGCATTAACTCAAATCATAAACCATAATTTTTACCCTATTAATCTGCATTGTGGGTTTTAGAAGATTAGATCTCATAACAATTAGAAACTTTTAATTCAAAATTTGTGTTGATTAGTGTCTTCGTGGTTATTCTCGATCTTATGAGTTTTTTAAGGGTTTTCAGTAGAATGGGATTGCAAGTTATTTGGCAAAAATCACAAAATCAAGCAAAATCAAATCAAATAAATCAATCAGGTCAAATTTGTGTTCGGGTCAAATATAAATGGTTCGGGAACTTCTTGCCTTGAACTTAACCTCCTTAGTTAGTTGTGTTAAAAATCACACCCTCACTTGACATTCATCTACTCAACCTGATTTCAAGTCACTTAACCTATTTAGAGCTTTTTATTTACATTTTACAGTTTTTAACAATGAATCCATCTTATCATTTTAGGCCTTGTTTAAAACATTGTTAACACGGAATTCGCAAACCAATTCAATAATCAAGTTCATAAGACCATATTCATAACCAAACTTAATAAAATAATTTTATAATCATGTACTAACTCATTTTCATACCAATTCATAATCTAAATCACCCAATAATATTCCCACTCATAACACTAATATTCCCAAGCAAGTAATGCTCATATTTCCTAAAGTTTCTCCATTTGGAATCACAAAATTTTCATCTGAAATTAAAAAACTTACAACCAATCTTTTCATCAACAGTGGTGGCGGGTGTACATTGAAACCAAGGGTAGCATGTGCTATCATAGAGGGAAAAAAGAAGTCCAGGTTATCAGTCTTGAGCAACCCTTTAAAATTTTAATGTGGAGGAAGAAGGAGATAATGGTGAAGGATGGACGCCTTAATATTCCCACCCAATAACACTAACATCTTCGCTTATGAAATTCAAGAGCCACAACAAAAAACTAAACCGAATTTTCATACCTAATTCTCAAAATCATTACAAAAACAAAAATAAATGTAAATAAAGATTTCGAAACTCAATTGAATTTAACAATATCTTGAATAAGTAAAACTGAAATTTATCATTGGTAGGAGGGTACCTTAATATGGAGGAAGAAGGAGATAGTGGTGAAGGATGGATGCTGCGTGTAGTTGCTCAGGAGGGTGTTGCTGGCTTGAGGCGCCGCTAAGTCTACTGCGAATGTTCGACTAAGTTGGTCGGCCGGTGCTGCCGGCGGCTGGTCGGTTGAGGCTACGGCGATGAGACAAGGAACAGAGAAAGGGATTTGAAAATTGAGAAGAATGTAAGAGAAGACTGAAGAGTATGAAAGAAACTTGCGTTGGTTAGTGAATTTATTCACGCTAAAAGGAAACAAGGAGGAGTATTTTTTATTTTTTAAGGATATTTCACGTGGTAACTCTAAAGTTTTAGCTTTTTAACGTGGTAACTAAAACTTTTAAAAAATCCACATGGTAACCCTGAGGTTTACCAAATTATTACATCATGACCTTTTTGCACATAAAATGTTAGCAAAATGCTAACAAACATTAATTTCAAAGCTTTAAGGTTGGTGTACGCCTAAATATGCGACTCACCATTTTAAATTTCATTAGTCTCAACCATTTTCCCCAAAATATAATCTCAGACTCTACCATATTTGGATTCGAGGAAAAAAATATGATTTGGATGAAAAATGGTAGATTTGAGGGTTATATTTTGGAGAAAAAGGTTCAAACTGATGACATTTCGAGTGGTGAGTCGCATAAATATGCATACAACAGCCATAAAGCTTCAAAATTAACGTTTGCTAACGTTTTTATGTGCAAAAAGGTCATGATGGAACATTTACGTAAGCCTCAGGGTTACCGCGTGGATTTTTTAAAAGTTTTGGTTACCACGTGGAAAACCCAAAACCTTAGGGTTACCACGTGAAATTTCCCTATTTTTATTTTTTATTTATGAATAAATTAACACAAATTCTTTTGACGGACCAAGAGACCGTCTCTAATTGCACCAGTCCATTATGTATTTTACAAAAATATTATAAGTGGGTAATAAGAATAATGTGGGCAGATATTTATGATTATTGAAAGTAGGCATTAATGATATGTGAGTAACCATTAAGAATAATATAAGAAGATATTATAAATACGATAAATAAGCATACACAAAATCTCACAAGAGACGGTCTATAGGATAGACCACAAAATTGGGTCAGCCCATTTCCCTTAACTGATTTTTTTATTATAATATCAATTATATTATGTTATAATCCTAAATGTAAGGTATTATAACCTCGAATATACTATTCTATAACCCCAAATATAAGTTATTATAACCCCAAATAATTTATTATAACCCCAAATATATTGTGTTATATTTTGGGCTGGGCTTCATGGATTTCGTCTATAGAATAGACCGTCTCCCATGAGACTTACTGTTTATTGTAATATTGCTTTGGAAAAGATTCTTACAAAAGTTAGTTCCCTAGATAACTAGAAAAACCACTTTTAGGTTAAAGAAGGGGTGATAGCTTAAAAGTTAATCTTTTTAAAAATTCGAACAAGCCAATCAAAATAGCAAACAACAACGTCCAAACAATCATCATGGTCGTTCCTAAACTTTCGATGGCTTAGGGCGAGAATGAAAATAGGGGCCCTTATATAGAAGATTAAAAATTGGGGCCCTTATGTAGAAGATTAAAAACCCACCATTTGAATATCAAGCTTTAGGTAGAAAAGAACGAGAGAAAAAACTTGAAACTCTAGAATGCTCCAAATCATCCCAATTTTCTAATTAGTTTAAAATATCTTTCAAACTCTCGTTATCCAGATAAATACGAAAATTTCCCTCTTTTTTTCTTGAAATTGTAAAGAGTATTTGAAGAGTTTTTGCATTTTTTCTTGAAACCATCATAGGAATTAGGAAATGCAAAGGTTTTCATTTAGGTTTGGAAGAAGAGTCGTGTAAATCTTCCTGATTGATTGCATTTGTTAGATATTTCTTATATTTGCCATTAATATCTCATTTCCACTATGACATTCTTATTTTATTTAAATTTTTTTAATGTTTTAATTTAGAGATTTAAAGCTACATAATTTTTAAAACATGGGGCCCTGGGCCTTTGCCCCACCCGCCCTAGGTCAGATACGACCTTGACAATCATATAGAAATCCTATCTCATTGTCTCGCACTTTCACATACCTCCTCTGTTCCATAATAGTACTTGCTACTGATAGAGACATTTTCCAACACAATATATATCACACTCAGTAGCAAGTATTATAAAACGGAGGAAGTAGTAGAAGACTTAGAATCAATTTATAGGTCAAGGATGAATAAAAGACAGACAGATATAGAGTGTGGTCCTTATAAAAGCTAAAAAAAATGGACAACTCAATTTGCCAAATTATTAAAACATCTCCATCTCCTTTTTAACTCAAAATCTCCTCAAAACATACTTGTATAAGCAAATAGAACAACCCAACTCTACTTTCTCTTCTCAGTACAGATTCTCCCTTTTCTTACCTTTTTCTCATTCTTACTGTCAAAGTTTCTACCTTTCTGCTCAAATTTAATTTCATTTTCTATCAATTTATAGAAAAAAGAAAAATCAGATTCAATCTTTTCCCTCCTTTGTTTTCATTTGTTTCTTTCAAAGTTTCCACCTTTCTGCTGAAATTTGCTTTCTTTTTAATTATTTTTCATCCATTTATTGAAAAAATAGAGAATAAAACATATTAAGTCCCATCTTTGTACTGAAATTTTCTATTTTTTGTACTTTTGGGCAAAAATTTCATGTGGGTTGTGTCAATTTCTTGAAGAAAGGTAGTCAAAACAGCTTCAACCCATTCCCTACCTTTCAAAGTTTCTATCTTTCTGCTGAAATTTGGAAATTTTCTACATTTTTTTAATTTTAGAGTAGAAATTTTATGTGGGTTTTTTCAATTTATTGAAAACACATTTTAAAATTGGTGGGGAAGGAAAAAGATGTATCCAAGGTTCATTCAACCTCATCATCATAATCAGCAACACCAGCAACAACTCCATGAATCTTTAGGTGTAATGGCGGGTCCCATTGATGAAATTCATCAAGTGGGTCCTACTACAACCACTTCTGCCGGTGACCCAAGACTTGTGTTGACTTCTGATCCAAAACCTCGTCTCAGGTGGACTGCTGACCTCCATGAACGTTTTGTTGATGCTGTTACTCAGCTTGGAGGACCCCACAGTCAGTTTTCTCTCTCCTTTGACTTTTCCTCTTGCTGGATCTGCTAATTTTTGGGGTGTGTATTTTATTATGGTATTTGGGTGTTGAATTTGAGCAAAATAAGGTTTTTTTGGTTGGATTTTTGGAGGTTGGTAGTTTATGTTGATGTTGTTGTGCATTTATGATTCTGGATGGTTGACCTATTTTTTGGTATTATGATGCTTTCTTTTCTTAATTTTGTTTTTTGCTCTTAATTATGAAATGGGTTGTTTTTATTTTATGGAATATAAATGTGGGCAAAAATTTGTTTTTCTTGTGTTTTTTTTAAATAATATTATTCCCATCCCTTAGATTTTGCCCCATAATAATACAAAAACAAAAACTTTCACTTTGATTTTAGCAATGTAGCTTGCTAAGTATGTTGATGATCTAGAACAGATAATATATGTAGTAATTATATATCACAAATTCTTACTTGAGACTCTCAAAAGCCCAGTTCAATTCTAAATATATATTGTTACAACTCTAAATATAGATTTGGGCAGGACTCTTGAAAGTCGTCTTTACAAAAGACGGTCTTTTCAGAGAGCACATTATTATATATTGTAATTTATGGCATTATATGATATGGTGAATTTATGATTGTACCAGAAAATAATTCCTAGATAATGCATTTGGTTTTCGTGGAGTTGGCTCTATTTAGAGATTCTGGTGGAGTGTAAAAAGGGGTTGTTACAAAAAAATGCATCATTACTCACAAATTCTTGTATGAGACAGACTCACCATGAAACGCGCCTCATACATAGAATGACCTAGTAATACAAATTATTAGTATATGGACTTTTTGTTTTGAGGTCGTCTCACAAGACATGTCTCTCGCAAGAGTAGCTCTTCATTATTAGAATGAGGGAATTCTTTGGGTGTGCTTTCTATATCTAGGTTTTCCTTAGATACTTCAGAAAGTAAAAATGTTTTTGAGTATCATAGATTCACAGTTATGGCCTTCTCGATATGAACTATAGACAAAAGGATGAATTGAAGCTAGAAAGATTTGGAAGAGTTATTTGATTTAGTTTGACTTAGTTTGATGATTCTTTAGTCTTTACAAAAGGATGAATTGAAGTTAGAAAGATTTGGAAGTGAATGTAATGGAAGTTGTTAATGCTTGCGTTTGTTGAATAATGTAGCTTATAGTGGGAAAAGTTAAAATCTTTCGTATTGAAGGTTATATGAATCCTTTCTGGTAATTGTGTTGTAGGTGATCATACATTTTAGGAAACTTGTGTTTTTCGCGAACGATGCTAATAGCATAGCTGAAGTTGATTGTTAAGAATAAGACCTTCCTTTGACATATATTATTTTGAGGTTGCCACGCGGTGATTTGAGCGATAATAAAGTAAATGTTCTTTCTAGAGTTATTTGCAAAGGAGTTCAAAAATGTACTTTAACTTTAGGACATTTGATCCATCACAACATCACTGAAAGTTTGTCGTACGAAGAAATCACAGGCTTTACTAGGATGACATGGGGTGAATGTTTAGGCATGAGGGTGAAGTGGAAGATTGATTCTCTTTTCTTGAAAAGAAATCCCTTGTTAGAGGATATGAATAAAGACAAGGTTGATAGTTTCTCTAGTCTATAGGAGTTCACTCTATGTTTGGAAATTACGGACAAAATTGATACTTTGGTTATGTATTTTTTCTCTAGTTTCTAAATGGAAAATGCTCTAATTGATTTTCTAGTATACACAATCGTTAGTGTTAGTAAGCTTGCTCCCCATGGTTTGATATGTTATATTATTGTTGCCATGTTAAATATGTCAAGAAATCAACTCAACTAAAAGCTCAAGCTGATAGTTGGAGTCCCAATATATGTTCTATATTCTACCACGACCCCTACATGAGTGTCATAACCCCAGATTTAGATTGAAAAGGGATTGATAGACTACTCATATTAACAAGGTGCATCTTCTTTTCTAGGGAGCCCATTTCCTAAGAACTCCACAGTTAAGCGTGCTTGGTGGAGAGCAATATTAGGATGGGAAACCTCCTGGGAAGTTTTCCTGGGTGTGCACGAGTGAGGCCAAAGTGCGCTGGAAAGACTTGTGTTGGTCTGTGGGGCTAGTCTACAGTCTCCGTGAGTAGTCACCGGTGGTCCGTTGGGCCGGGGTGTTACACATTTGGGCTTGAAGTGTGAATTCTAAACCTACCCTTCTCATACATGACGCTAAATATTTCACTTGAAATTGAAGTGAGGGGTGGATAAGGTTCGAACTCGTGACCTATCGTCACGTTGGCTTCTAGTAGCATGTTAAGAAATAAGCTAATAGTTGAAATCCCAGAACGTGTTCTATACTCTATTAGAATATACAATATCTCTCTTGTTGACTTGCAAATACACTTCATAAGATATGTTTCTGTTACCATTGGCAAGTTAAACCTTTATACTGAGCTTTCTGCCTTATTTATGTTCGTCATGTCTGGAAATGAAATTTCTATGCAGAAGCTACACCAAAGGCTATAATGCGGACAATGGGTGTGAAGGGATTGACCCTTTTCCATTTGAAAAGTCACCTTCAGGTACATTATATTGTCTTAAAATTATCTTCCCCGGTATCGACATTAATCAACTTGGGGGCATTTGAAATTGAATAGTTTTATCAACTTTCTGGTAAGTTTCTGTTTGGTAATTGTCTTTGTTGCATGACAGAAATACAGATTAGGTAAGCAATCCGGGAAAGATATGGGTGAGACTCCTAAAGATGGTGCGTGTCATTTCTGTTTTTTTACTCTCGAAGATCGGTTCCTATGCAATATTCGATGCTATAAATGAACTTTGATTTTGTCGTCGTTTTATTGTTTGGTTTCAAATTATAATGAATTATATTAAAATGACTTGTTAAATCATGTGTGTTTGTTATTTAGTTTATACGAAGTTACAACTGATGTTTGCTATCAAGGTTCACTTGGATACAACCTCTTAGTTATCGCTAACAAGGGTAAGGTATCGTAAATACCGAACACCCCTTCCCCACACCCCCCCCCCACACACACACAAAAAAAAAAAAACAACCGTCTACGTGAGAGTCACTTGATGAAATCGGGGTAATGGAATGTAATTGATCGTAATTAGCACTCGTTAGTCGTGAGTCGTGACCACAATATGCAACTTGTCATTCCTTCAATATGCAAGTACCTACCTTGGCAAAGGTATCCTATCTGTAGGAGATGTCCCTCTTTGACGTTCGCAATACTAGTTAAGTTTCATTTACTTGTCTCACATTCGATCAAGTTCTATATATGAGACACGTCACACATTCGATTTTGTTCGAAAGTATTATATGGATTGATTAATTTGAAAAATTCATTGCTTTTCGTTACTGATCATCAATGATGACCTAAGGGATGTCAGCTTCATACCATTTGGAGAGCCCTCGGACAAGTAATTCTTCGTCAAGCTTGCCAACACCCGACATGGATGAGTAAGAGTTTGTGAATCTTGTTCTTTGGTAAGTGACTATAATCTTTTACTTTTTACCCAATATCGCTAACGTTCATGGTGAATTCGGCTTGCTTGAAGGGGTTTTAAAGTCAAGGAGGCATTGAGAACTCAAATGGAGGTGCAAACTAAACTACATTTGCAGGTTGAGGTATGGAAAATTACACTCAATTTTAATCAATTCTAAAACAAATTCTTGTTGTCTAGATATTTTGAATTTTGACCCCGCTCGAGATTGAGCCAAAACTTCTCCGGAAATTAGTAGTTCATAATTATGAACTATTTGTTTGACATCGTAACCCAATTCTGACCATTTTGACCCATCTTCCTAATTTTTTCAGTTTTACGTCATCATTTTTTGCCGAGACTTTCTATATTTTTAGTCAACATTTTTTGTGTTTTGATTCTATATTTCTTTGTTGAAGCCTTGGAGTCGATATATTAGTCCCTTTTTATATGAAAATATTCTCTACAAAGACAAAAGATTAAAAATGTTTTTTGAGAAAATTTTCATGATAAGAAAACTTTTTTGGACACTCCTTGATTGGACGACATGAACCATCCGAAATTGACCCGAATGAAAATGACAAACCTAAACCCCGCCTACTCGACGGTTTTGATAGGCCCACTATTGTCTTTTCAAGTAGTAGTATTGTACTATCCTAAACCTACCCCAACTCTTATTTGCTTTACTGCAGGCCGAGAAGCACTTACAGATACGACAAGACGCAGAACGAAGATATATGGCGATGCTTGAGAGAGCTTGTAAGATCCTCACAGACCAGCTCGTGGGGGTTTCTATTACCGAAGGCCACGGGCAACACACACTCCAAGGTCAGGCATCGGAAATTGTTTACGCTTTACAAAATCACACACTTAGTAGATTGAATAGTCCTACTGATGAAATGCCTGCTAGTCTAAATCCCCACCATAGGGATGATTGCTCTGCTGAAAGCTGCTTGACATGAAATATATGCCTTTCGAGATTTTCAGAGTGAATTTCTAGCCGAAGTGCAAGAACGCAATGCTGGGCCGGGCTTGATTCTGCTAGTGTTCGGGATTTTTGTTGAAGCGACAGCGAATATTATGACATCTTCATCTATACACAGGCCGAAGCCGAAAGTTACGCTTGAATCTTAAATGGTGCTTATTAGTATGCGTTCTTCGGTTTAACTTAGTAAATTGACATAGTTGTTCTTCCCTGAAGAACATAGAATTTGTAGGGTAGATTTAAGAACTTGCTTGTACAATCATTTGTTAATGTTTCTAACATGAAGATGTTCCTCCACAATTTACAACATATTTTGTTTAACTTTCCTCAACTTCACTCTCCATGGATTGTCATTCTTATCATTAATTCTTTGATACTATTTCACCATGAGACGACCTTAATTGGGTAAGCCTAAATTCTTTGAAAACAACTGTTGCCATGTACAATTCAAATGTAATTGTTTGTTTTTTTACTAATGGGCTGCTTGTATGGGTTCGTCTTTTGATGAAACAGTCTCATACAAAAATTGTTGTAAGCCGCTAATAATCATATGCAAATGCATTTGAGGTGACAATCAAAGAGTAGTCATGTAGGCCTAACATCATTCTTGAATTGCTCTTTATTATTATAGGATCTAATTCAAAGAGGTGACATAAATATTCATCAAATAGGACATAAATAAGAGTTGCTTATACTCCAATAACTAAGTACCAAATTATGACCAATTGCAATAATGAAACCCAAAAATTCCTCTATAAATTGACCATAACACAAATATCTAGTAGTATCTTATGCTAACTAATAGTACCCAAGAATATCCTTAATTTTTTTTGTCAATAGTATCAGATAAAAATATACAAAATAGTAAGTCTCATGGGAGACGGTCTATTTGAAGTCCAGCCCAAAATATAACATAGTATATTTGGGGTTATAATAAATTATTTAGGGTTATAATAACTTATATTTGGGGTTATAGAATAGTATATTCGAGGTTATAATACCTTACATTTAGAATTATAACATAATATAATTGATATTATAAAAAAAATCAGTTAAGGGAAATGGGCTGGCCCAATTTTGTGGTCTATCCTATAGACCGTCTCTTGTGAGATTTTGTGTATATAAAATCGACAAAAATATAAAATTGTAGTATTTGTAGACATACTGGCCCAAACAAGGGCAAAAAGGGTCTGTGTTCAGGCTCCACAAAAAGTTTGACAATTTGGGCTTCATAAGCATCGAACTTGAAACCTCATGTGATTAAATAGTGCAAATCATAGTGTAAATAATAATAATTGTTACTTTATTTACTAATTATTGAATTATAAGTGTATTTATCAACAAAAATGCAGATAATTAGGGCTATCAATAATTTTTTGCCCTAGACATAATCCTCCATTGGTTTCGCAAGGGATCAATCCCATCAATAATTTTGCTCTAATTATTAAATCTCGAAACGATATGACTGACAATCTTCTGTAATCTGTATTTATGTTCTTAGGAAAACTTTTGTGAAGTCGCTTGAGCCCTTTGTGAAATGGTTGGAAGAGGCGGAGGAAGAAGATTGAACTTGGTGGTTGTTACTACATGGGGTTCTTCTATATTCCTTTCAAGTGGACCAGTCAAATCGGTTGGTCGAGTTGGGTTTTCGAGTCGGGTCAAAATTTGATGTTTACTTTCAAGTTATCCCCTGTTTCCTGATAGGTTTTTCAGTAAAACTTGAGAGAAATCAGTGAGATTTTTCAGTTTTAGGTATGTTAAGTTTAAGATTCAATTAGTGTGCAAGTGTTGCAGTAAGTATCATAAGTGCAAGCCAAGTGTTTGATGAAATGCGCAACTGAAATTCAGCAATGATCATTGTTTGATTGGATTGGTTTATTTAGGAAGTGGGTTAATGTTCTCATTTAGTACAGTGTTGAGGAAATTTCGATCAACTTTTATAAGAAAATTGTATATTGGAACTGATGTGAGCAAGTATAATTTATGTGCATTCCTTAATTCTTGTACAAAAATCAGAAATTGCCAATTGGGTTTGCAAATTCATGCTAAGATAGTTCAGTATGGTCATACAAACAATCTAATACTAAGCAGTGCACTTGTTGGTTTTTATGCTAAATGCTCTGCTGTTGAGGATGCTAGGAGGATATTTGATATGCTGAAACAGCATGATGAAGTGTCGTGGACGTCGATTATACACGGGTATTCACAATATGGTTGTGGAGTTGAAGCCAATAAGTTGTTTAAGAAGATGTTAGAAAGTGATATAAAGCCCAATTGCTTCACTTATGTAAGTATAATAGCTGCTTGTACGAGAGGCGAAGAGCCTCTCGAACAAGGCAAACTAGTTCATGCCCATGTTATCAAGCTTGGATTTGTGAATCACAGTTTTATGGTGTGCTCTTTGATAGATTATTACTCTAAATGCAGGAATGTAGATGCAGCTTCTATGATTTTCTATGAAGCAAAAACCAGGGATAATGTTGTGTACAGCTCAATGATTGCTTCTTACTGTCAGAACTTCTATGTTGAAAATGCAATAAGATTATATTTACAAATGAGAAATCGGGGTATAAATGTTACTGATACCACCATGAGCAGTATTCTGCACGCGGCTACAATGGTATCAAATGTTCAATTTGGTAGGCAGATCCATGGGTTGATAACAAAACTAGGTTTCTTAACTAATTTGTTTGTTTTGAGCTCTCTGATTGAGGTGTACTCCAAAAACGGATTCATTAATGAAGCTCGATATGTTTTCGACCAAACCATAGAGCGGAATAATGTTCTTTGGACATCTATGGTTTCTGGGTATGCTCGGAGTGGGAAAGCAATGGAGGCGCTTGAACTTTTTGATCAAATGATGGTAGCAGGATTTGTGCCTGATCATGTTTGTTTTACTGCAGTGCTTAGTGCTTGTAACCATGCTGGTTTTCTTGATCGAGGTGTAGAACACTTCGATAAGATGATAAAGTATTATAATCTGTCTCCTACATTAGATGAATATGCTTGTTTGATTGATTTGTATGCAAGACAAGGACATTTAAGTAAGGCAGTTCAAGTAATGGATGATATGCCTTTTGAACCCAATTGTGTCATTCTGAGTGCTGTATTGAATAGCTGCAAAACTTATGGTGCAGTGGAGTTGGGAAGAGAGGTTTTTAATCGGCTGTTTGCTGTTCAGCCGCACAATTCTGCTGCGTGTCTTACAATGGCTCGTTTGTACGCAGAAGCTGGCTTATGGGACGAGGCTGCTAATATCAGAAATATGATGAAGCCAAAAGGAGTGGAAAGAGGCGCTGCGTGGAGTTGGGTTGATGCAGATGAACAATTGAATGTTTCATAGTCTGGTACAGTGTGCCTCCATATGTTGCTCGATGCTTGTGTTTCGGGATATTTTGTAAATTTAAAAAGCGAATTAGCCGGTGAATTATGGTGTAGATATTCTTAACAACGGCAGAGGAAATTTGAAGTTTTGGAGCAAATTATCAACTTCACATATGAAGCAACTGATATAATTACCATTTACCAAGGTACAAGAATTTTATTGCACTTTGCATGTTTGATATAAACTAGCTACGAGGGATAAATCAAGGATACTTATACGTGTTCATTATTAGGTAGACTATTTAACCCAAGTATGAGACGTGTCTCTCGACGAGACCATCTCATACAATAATGTGTGTTCGTTATTTTCGTCGAAAGTGATTATGAATGTATGACGAATTGATATGGTACCGACAGAAAAGCAAATCAAGAATCGAACAAGGAACATGTAAGAGTAAGCTATGTTCCTAGGTACTACTTCCCTTAACGCATCTCCAAACCCAAAGTTTCTTGCACCTCAAAATAATTTTCCAATCCATATCTTCTATTCAAAGGTTTCCTTGTTTTTGGTATACTAATATATACTACTAGCATGAAAAGGTTCTTAAACCCAATTTTAAAAACTAAGATGATCAAATTCTCGAACCCAATCGAGCAATCACAACCTCCTATTGATTCGATTTCTACCATTGCAACAATAGAATCCTCGATTCAAGATCTTACTAAGTTATGGAGGAGAAGACAAAATTATCAACAAAAAATGTTCATATCCTCCAAGAGTAATCTAATTAGCAATAGTAATGTTGTTACACCATGGAGAGTTTGCCTAGTGAATGTCCTAGAATCCCTTCAAGCTCAAATCATCATTATTTTTCTACTTGTATTTGATTTAGCATTGTCTATAGTTGAGCTATCATATTCTATGACACAAGCTTCTTGCCAAAAAATGGAAGGGAAACTAGAAGCATGGTGTCATTGGGTAGGAATTTCAATTTTAAGCCTATTGTGTTTGAGGGTATTGCTTTTAAGTGTAGGGTTAGGAAGGTCATTTTTCGAGAAGCCGGGTTATGTAGTTGATGGGGTGGTTGTAGTGGTGGCGTTGGTGTTGGAGGGGGTGTTAGCGAGAACTGGAGGCGGGTTGTTGGTGGTGGTGAGCTTGTGGCGAGTGGTTCGCGCGGTGGAGAGTGTGTATGAGTTGAGTGATGATGCTATTCAAGCCAAGATTGAGGAGGTGGAATGTGAATTTGGTGTGTTAAGAGAGGAAAATAAGAGGTTTTTGGAAACAATTGAAGAGGAGGCTAAAGTCATATTGATGCTTCAACAAGAGCTTGTTGATAATTTAATTTGATTTTCATAATTTGATTTTTCAATTACTACTCTACAAATTAAATATGTTGGATATATAGTTATATTTTAGCTAAAAAGACGGAAATGTTATGCAATAAATATAATTACACTTTCATTTGAGCTGATTATATATTATTCTCCTTAATTTAGATATAGTCTTATGATATGTTTTTCACTATTTTCTTTTATTATTAGATCGTTTTATATGTTTTTTTATTTTTTAACTTTTTTCATTTTCTACATATTTTTAACAAAATATTAATCATTATCAGAATCACCTTGAACGTTTTAGGGGTTCAGAGTGAAAATTGAAATATAAAGTCTTGTTGAAACATGCATGTCTCATTATTTTTGATAAAATGCTAATTTGCTTAATTAACTATATTAATCAAAAGAATACAACATACTAACAATATCTATTACATAGTTATATGGATCTAATGATATTTGCTATAAAAAGGATAACAAGTGATATTCACTAGTCACTAACTAGTTAAATTACGTATGATATTCTTCTAGATAAAACAATTATATTGTTTGAACTTATTAAAAAATTATATACATATGCATTTTCTTTAATAAATAATCAATAATTACTAATTAATTTATATAAAATGTTTCTTTTATCTAACTAATTTTAAAGCCAACAAAATAAACAAATAAATTTTTCTAAACAAATTTTTTTGATTTAATTCTGGACTAGATAATCCTTATTCCTTACAAACAATCATACATAGGCGTATTTACATTATAACAATGGGTAGCATAGACTACTCATGTTTTTTTAAAATAATTAATTTTCTATTTTTGTTACCTTATACTTTCTCCGTTTCACCGTGTTTGCTACACTTAACTTTTTACGAACATGTCAATGTGGATTAAATAAAAAAATTTGGATTGTTTATTTTACAAATAAGACTCTCAAATTTTATAATTAATTTAATTCAACACATTAATGCAACCTATAATTTTAAATTCTGGATCCGCCACTGCTTACAGACAAGAGAAATTAATGAATTGATATTTCTTTAATGAGAATCAAACTTTTGTTAAAAGGGTGAAAAGGAAAATTTCTCAATCAACAAACTATCCTACAATTTTGTCTCATAACATTTGATAATGACATAAGAATTAAAAATTACTAGTACCACTATATTATCAAGTAATAAAGTACCATTAAAATTGAAAATAACAAAAAAAACTTGTATAAATAAAGATTAAAAAAAGTGATTGAGACAATAAAACGAATATGAAAAATGTGACAAATTGACAAGGACAAAGATCATAAAACTTACTACTTTTTTTTATTTTGGTCCGTTCCACTTAATTAGCATTATTTTTATTTTTAGACTATGACCCATCACTTTCTTTCAATCTCATCCATACATTTTAACATTCTTTTAGGCGATAAATCCACTTAATTTTTCTCTTTGCTTCAGCTCATACGGGACAGAGTCATACCTACCCAGCTAGTCTCCTGAGGTCGCCTTCCTAAGAGACGTCTGTCAAGCCCGGTCTTTGTACTCTTACTACGTGTCCAAACTTGTCATACGCAAAATAAGCTTATAATAAGCTCAATTTCTCCAAGAAAGTAGTCACAAGATTTTATCAATGGCGGAAATGAGAAAAATGAAGCTGGGTTCACAAGGTTTGGAGGTATCAATTCAAGGGCTTGGGTGTGCCGGATTAGTTCGTCCGCCAAAACCAGAAAATGAGATGATTGCTGTCATTCGCCATGCTATCAATTCTGGTGTCACTTTTCTTGATACTTCTGATTTTTATGGCCCTTTTACTAGTGAGATTCTACTAGGAAAGGTACCCTTTTCCCCTATAATTTTGTTCGGTTATTGATTGATTTTAAATGCATTTGTTCAATTTCCTTCAATTGGTGGGCTTGATTTGTAGTTGTATGCTGAAATTTATGGTTTTCTATTTCTGGGTTTTGTGGGAAAGGTCTAAATTTTGAATCTTTATTGGTTGTTTTGGATATGATTGTGAATTTGGATGTATATATATGGTTGACTGCCCTCACCTTATGGGTATGAGACGCCGTCGACCTTCCTTCTCCGGACCCTGACCATAGAGTATCTATGTGCGGGAACACTGGGTATGATGATGATGGTATGATGATGATGATATATGGTACTTTTACAGTTTTACTAGTGAAATTTCCTTCAATAGGTAGTCAAGGACTATTAAGCATCCACTTTATCAAGTTAGTCCACATCTCTCCTATCATAGTTACATGGAACGTGGAACGTGGAATGTAGCGCGCGATCCGAAAATGTCTTTCCCCAATTGTCAAGGAACTAACTTAAACAAATGTTTAAGCTTATGGTTGAGGCTCCAAGATATATTATATACTCTAATATGCCCCCACACGAGAGCTCTTTGGGTTAGAGGCGTGGATGCAACTCAGACCCTGCTTATACCTAACGCGAAGTAAACTTTAAATGAGGTGGTTGAGATTGACTTGTGACCTCTTGTCACGTTGGCTTTGATACCATGTCAAGGAACCAATTCAACTAAAATATTAACTTATGGTTGAGGTCCCTGGAAATATTATATACTCTAACACCAATGACCATGAAATGCGACCCAAATTGCTTTAAGAGACGTCTCGGTATGAAGACTTTTTTTTAAAAGGTATATTTGCCTTCATTTACAAATTAAAGCAAAAGGAGGAAAAAACAAGATAGAAACCTAGAAAACTAATGAAATTCCGCTTAAAAACAATTTCTTAAAGAAAACAAATTATTTTAACTTAATTTTGTTTTCAAATATATGTTCTATACATAATGTATCTTGTAGCCAATCGTTTCTGAGTCAAACTAGATTGCATTCCTTGTTCCAGTTTTCATTCTCCGTTCCAAATCGAGTGTTGTTCCTTGTAACAAGGGCTGCTACTACTAAATTCCCTTTTCTTCTTAGAAGAATTCATCATGTAAAGAGAAATTTTGTACAATTTGAGAAATCTGTTGTTTGATTGCCATCTTGAATCAACATTTCAAGTTCTGAATAACCACTATACACTAGACCCCAACTCCTTGATAATGCAATAATTGGTGGGTTTTTGGAGAAGATCTAATTTTTATGCCTTTTGGTTGTTTTAGATCATGGTAAATGTGGGGAATTAGTGGAGTCTAATATTCATTTCATGAATTTTGTGAGACACTAAATAAACCCTCTAACTTATCATGGGGCCTCAACCATAACCTTAAGCTTTCGGTGGAGTTGGTTCTTTAACATGATATCAAAAGCAAACGTGACAAATGGTTATGGGTTCAAATCTCATCCAACTCTCATTCAAAGTTTCATTCAGCGTCAGGTATGAGGAGGACCTGTACGTTCTACATCCACACTTCTAGTCCAAAGGACTCTCGTGTGAGGGGGGCAATTAGAATATATAGCATATCTTAGGGCCTCAACCATAAGCTTAAAGTTTTGGCTGAGTTGGTTCTTTGACAGTTTGCTTGTACTTCTGTTTACCGATAAATTCGATATTTTTTATTATATTTGTCTTATTGGTAGATTATTTGGAGGAAAGGCTGTAAATTGAATGATTGTTTGCAAAATTTCCCAAATTCTGTCCTTTTTTTCTAGTGTTCTAATATTGTGTTATTTATGATGAGTATTTTCCTTTCCTTTTTCATGGGAATTTGATGAATCAGGCTATAAAAGGAGGGATAAGAGAGAAGGTACAATTGGCAACCAAATTTGGGTTAAAATCTGTCGATGGTAAGATAATCGTGCAGGGCGATCCTGCCTACGTGAGGGCTGCTTGTGAGGCTAGCTTGAAGCGACTCGATGTTGATTACATTGATCTTTATTATCAACATCGTGTTGATACTCGTGTTCCAATTGAAGTCACGGTTAGTGTCTTAAGTATCAATAATTCACAAATCTATTTCAATTGAAGTCTTCCATCATTTTTCTTCAATCCTATGTTCAGATGGGGGAACTCAAAAAACTGGTTGAAGAAGGGAAAATTAAGTATGTTGGTTTATCCGAAGCATGTGCAGCGACAATCAGGAGAGCTCATGCCATCCATCCCATAACCGCGGTGCAGATGGAGTGGTCTTTGTGGACTCGAGATTTAGAACAAGAAATAGTTCCTACCTGCAGGTACGCCTGTAGTCGCATCAGTGTTAGAGTATATAACATATCCTAGGTCCTCAACCTTAAGCTTAATCTGATGGTTAAGGCTCTAGGATATGTTATATACTTTAACACAGGTTGCCAACAAGTTTTCGTGAAAACATCCTGTTCGAGTTTTTGATGATTGGTGATTTTAGGACCCCTCTTAACTATGTGTGTACTACTAGGTATTAGAAGATAGTTTACATAATCAGTTGATGTTAAACAGAGAACTTGGGATTGGGATCGTTGCATATAGTCCTTTAGGCCGTGGATTCTTCTCGTTGGGGCCCAAGGTGGTCGAAAGCTTCCCTGAAGGGGACTACCGAAAGGTATGTACGTTCGTAACATATGGTGTGCACTTCTTTCTTTTATATGATGTTTACGATCAAGAGTCAATCAGTTTTAGCTAGAGCCTATACGGGAGATACCTAATACAATTATCCAGTTGAGAAATTTCGGTTATACTCATTGATCAACTTCTTATTTGTAGACTATACCGAGGTTCCAACCTGAAAACCTCGAGCATAACACTCACGTCTTTGAACGAGTGAGTGAATTGGCAACGAGAAAAGGGTGCACAACATCGCAGCTCGCTCTTGCTTGGGTTCATCATCGAGGGGAGGATGTGTGTCCTATCCCGGGCACAAGCAAGATCAATAATCTGCACCAAAACATCGCAGCCTTGTCCGTGAAACTTACACCTGATGAAATGGCTGAACTCGAGTCTTATGGCTCAACTGAGTATGTGAAGGGTGATCGACTTTTGACTAAAACTTATTCGTGGCTGGACTCCGATACTCCTCCTTTATCTTCCTCGCAAATATCTTGAGAACGATTCTTTGCAACATTTGATTATGTTTTATTGATCCGAAGATACATTGATGCTAAAATTTTTGATTTTTCAAAAGTCGTACGTAAAATACCATATGTAATTATGTATATATATATATATATATATATATATATATATATATATATATATATATATATATATATATATATATATATATATATATATATATATATATATATCCGAAAAAGAATCATTCACGTTTATGACATATTTTAATTAAATTATATGATATGGATTTATTATAGAATACATGAAAGTAGATTTTCTCTAATAATAATGTTAATCTATATAATAAAGTGTCGGGAAAATTGACATCGGTCAATTTCAAATACTTTTATTAAATTGTATGATATGGATTTATTATGTAACTATTTTCTTTTTGCTGGAAAAGTTCGAGAATATTATAGTATAAGAGTATACGCTCAATGAATTTTCGTTGTGATATAAAATAATTTCCCTTTGTCATAAGCAAATAATCCTAAGTATAAATAGGGTAAAATGAATTAAAGTGATAAAACAAGGGAAAAATGCATGAATGACGGAATGAGACAAAAAATAAGTTAAAAATATGTATGGAAATGTAAAAAAAGTGCGAATTATGACTAGTTTAAAAGATGGGACAAACTAAATAAGATAAACTAAAAAGAAAAATAATGTTGAGAGATATTTGTAGACTTTCTCAGGTCCTATTATATTTAACATTTTCAACTAGACAATTAACAAGATAAAAAAATAACATGGGAAGATTGTAATTACATGTCAATCAAACCGTGAAGTTTAAATTTTTTCTGCTAAAATCTCCTCTTTGCCAAAATAACCAATCAAATCTTGGAGTTAGTCCTATGATAAAATTTTATATCGGTATAAATAATTAAAAATAGATTAAAATTAGTAAAAAATTTATATAATAGAATCTAAAAATTAAAAATTTGAATATGAGGACATTTATAGCTAGCTTATTACTAAATTAACAAGCTAGGTCATAAACGTCCGGTAAACAACAAGTTGCTCGCCATCGGGATTTCAATAGCTTAATTGTGTACCACTTTATTCTTACTATAGATCGTCTATAGCATATATGGGTAAATATGAGTAAACCTATTTGTTAAATAAATAACTGAATAGTCATGTCAGCCATTGCGCTGAGCTATTTAAAGAGCCGTCTCTCAAGAGACCTTCTATATTTAGATTACAGGGTAAATTAATAGATTGAGAAGATTAATCGAGAATCAAACTCATATTATTTTTCAGAAAAATGATATTTACTCTCCAACTGAAATAAAACTCGATTTTAAAAGGCGGAATAAATTATTAGATCACCGTTTAGCAGCATAGAATACGCAAGATGACAAGGACTAAGATTAGTAATTGCAATCTAGTCATCACATTAAATGCTGAAAATTCAGGCTCAAGCATTAATAAGGATGACTATATAGCAATTTGGAGCTTTCATCCAAATTAATTTCCACCATTGTTATTGTGTGGGGCCCTCTCTTCTTCAATTTTACGCTTGGTCCCTCTTTCACCACATGCATGCAGCTGTACGTACTTAACATTAAGGGTCCATTACCATTAATAATTTTACTCATATCACATCTTTATTTATCAATTATAGCATCTATCTACTCAAATTAGTCACTTGATTTGGTATCAGAGCTAACATAACGAGATGTTACAAGTTTAAATCTCATTCACCTTTTATTTTAATTAGTCACTTGAATTGGTATTAGAGCTAATATAAGGAAATGATATAAGTTTAAATTTCATTTACATTTTATTTTTAATTAGTCACTTGAAATGGTATCAGAGCTAATATAACATATATGTAGAGTCGGCTAACTTTATTGTTTAAGTTTTTATTAAAGAGTGGTGTTTGATAAGAAATTTCGTCTACATCTTATCCTTTTGTATGTTCTTTCTATTTCAAAAACTTAGATAAGAATACGTAAAATAAAACGTACATGAATCCACCTAAAAGGGCAAAACATTACCCTAAATGTAGGTAATATATATATACTTACTTATTATCATGTACAACCACACCTAATAATACATATATTAATTGGTTGATTAATACAATTAATTATTTTGTACTAATTGATAATAATGATACTAATGATAATAGATAATACACCATCATGATCATATTCAACTTTAGAATATGGATGGTAGCCTCAAAATCTCCTCGGCTACATGGCGAGACGTTGTAGATTCGTCCAAAAGCCATTTCTCTAAGAACGTTAATGGAGGATTACTTTGATCATGGTCGTTAATTTTATCCATGTTCTTGTCACGTACCTTTTCAACTTCTTCGTTAGTGTCGTCTTCATTGGAGTCGTCAATAGTTGTCACGACAACCTTATTATTATTAAGAAGGTTGTCGAATGACAATATTGACTTAAATTGATTTTCGGGATCTTCTCCAAAAAACGAGCCATCATGATTTGTGTTATTTTCATTATTATTATGGTTGTAGTCGTGGTTGTCACTAGTTATTAACTTGGTCTTGGAAGTTGGAGAATATTTCATCCAACTTTCAAGAAGCCTTGAGATATTCTCAGTACTCGAGGCATAACATGTTGATGCTGATGTTGATGTTGATGATGATGGTTGAATCGGTATTACCATATTGTTATGATGAAAACTATGATCCTCGTTCATTGATTTGCTATTTGGAGATGATGATGGCGAAGTTGTGGCATTTGAGGATTGTGGATCGGGTTGAAAAGTCGACTGAAACCTCTTAAGCTTTTTCTTTAAATGGGTATTCCAATAATTTTTGATATCGTTATCTGTTCTTTGAGGAAGATATGAAGCAATTGCTGCCCATCTAAACAAATCCAATATATAATCAATTAGAAATATGAACTTTTTTGTTTATTTCACGTAAAAAAATCTTATAATTGATCAAAAAAATTTGATTAAGGGAATGTTAATTACTTGTTACCCAATAAAGCTTGCAAATGGATAATCATGCCTTCTTCATGAGGAGTGAAGTTGCCCCGTTTGATTCCAGGTCGGAGGTAATTTGTCCATCTTAACCTACAACTCTTGCTACATCTTTGTAACCCTTTTCAAAACAAATATATGTGATCAACATAGAATATCGAACATGACGTATTATATGACTTTGAAAATCATAAAAAAAAAAAATCAAAAAACAGAAAATCACAGTAATTTTGAACAATCGTTAAACGAAATTATAATCAAAACGAAATTATTCTGATCTTATACTAGGGGAGAAATGAGAAGGGTAGTTGAACTAATTACTAGTAATTATCTATAGTCTTTTTTCATATAAAAGTCTTTCTAAATAAACGAAATTAAATTAACTGAACGCCACAAAATAAATAACCAATCACATTATTTCCGACTCTTATACTCTCATAACAAAATGATTACGTACCAACAAACATGATATACAAACAATAGCTCAAAGCATCCCACCTACTAGCAAGATCATATATGTATACTAATTTAACAACAAACACAATAACCAATCACATGACATATAAAACAAAATAATTTCTTAGAAAAAAAGAATTATAAACATTAGCTCGCATCCCACCAACTAGCAAGAATCGTCATAGTAATCTAGCAAGTAGTTGTCAAGGAACCAACTCAACAAAAAATTTAACCTTTTGTTTGAAATAATTCCTTAATATGGTATCAGAGCCAACATGACGAGGTGTTTTATTCGAATCTCAACCGCTCTCATATAAAGTGGAAAATTAAGCGTCAGGTATGAGGAGGCATGAGGAGGGTCTGTATTGCATCCACACTTCTAGCTTTAAGGGCTCTCGTGTGAGGGGGCGTATACCATCAACTTAAATTTTTTGTTGAATTCGATCCTTGCCAGAATCAACAAATAAAACTAAGTTCCAATCACATTCATTCCCCATTCTCATACTCTCATATAACATGATGATCAAGTACTAACAAACATAACTAGCTCGTTACAAAATTAAAACCCTAAAATTAAGATATATGTATGTATGTATGTATATATGTATATATAATAAATAGAATACAATACCGGTATTGGTAGGAACAGATCTCCAATTGCCAGGGCCATGTTCTTGGATATAAGAGACAAGGATGATATCTTCTTCGGGGGTCCATGGACCTTTCTTGATGCCATCTTTATCACAACAAGGAGGTCGACCCATACTATACTTAGGGGACGACGATGATATGATATGATATATGATATATATGATGATTTTTTGTGGGTTTTTTTTTTAAATGTTATATTTGTAGTGTAAAAGGTAGATAATTAAGTGTATGAATGAAGTTCATGAAAAAGTGGTATCAACTACCAGCTACAAAGTGGCCTTTAAAGTGTAGTGAAACTTTAATTAATTTCTCGTTGATCTACCCGTGCTGACTAACTTTGGCCTTTTCTACCCTTTTTATTTATTATAGTCTCCTTATTATAGGGAGTCAATCAATGAATCATAATAAAGTCAATTGGGAAACTTTTTTTAACACAAATTCTTACATGAGACCGTCTTTTGTAAAGACGGCTCTCAAAAGCCTAGTCCAATTCTAATTATATATTGTTACAACTCTAAACATAGATTTGGGCTGGACTTTTGTAAGTCGTCTTTACAAAAAACGGTCTCTCAAAAGAGCACCATTTTTATTAATCATTCTTTATAAGAAAATTTGCTTTTAAAAATCCGACCGTTTGCTTGTTCTCTTTTAAAAACCCACCTTTCGATTATTTTTTAAAATCTGACCTTTTGCCTTCGTTTTCTTTTATAGAACATTTTGACTGGCGATCGGATAAATTTGAAAATTCATCATTTTTTAAAAGAGAACAATCAAAAGATCGGATTTTTAAAAGAGAATAAGCAAAGGTGGGATTTTTAAAATAAAACAAGCAAAAGGTCGGATTTTTAAAAGTAAAGTTTTCCTAATCTCTTTTTTTTTTTTTTAAATTCGAAATTAAACGGTTGTTCAGGTAAGTTAGGGAGGTATGTACTATAAAAGAAAACGGAGGCAAAAGGTCAGATTTAAAAAAAATAATCGAAAGGTGAGATTTTCAAAAGAGAACAGGCAAAAGGTCGGATTTTTAAAAGTAAATTTTCCTTCTCCAAATTTTCAAGTTATACTTGTACTTATTAGAGTTGTTATGTTTAGAGGTGTTCATTTGGATATTTTATCCTCATGTTTTATAAGTTGTATATTGTTTGATTTTGTGTTAGGAGGCCTAATGGAAACGATCAAACAAGGTGCTTAAGAAAGATTGAAAATCGTAGCTTGAACGTGCACTAATGAACATGAATATTTTTGCAAGTAATGAGATGATTTAACTATGAGATAAATGCATACAATATTACAATAATTTAATGAGGTTCATCAAATAATATTGGCCACAACCTTCTTAATTCCTAGACTGTTTTTTTAATTTTTGTTTACGTTTAAAGGATACGATAGTTTGAATGCTCAAAACAAATATGAAAGGATGACATCTTGAGGAGATGTAAGGAAGCAATTAAGCATACTAGAGTAGAGAATTGCATTTGTTAGTAACTAGTGAGGGATATGAAAGAAAACGGGTGAAATTGAATCGTGTTTAAACGGGCTTTGACTCGCCCCATTCAACATTTGACATAACCTGCCCAACCTGGCCCATTTAAATTTGGCCTCGACCCGGCCCATTAAACACCAAGATTAACTTGTAGCCATATTTATTGCATTCAATGTTTATTAATGTAAATTTTTCAATTTTTTGTAGGCAAATAAATTCTCACAAGAAGCATGGGAATGCCTCCCTTTTTTTATCTACCAAGGTGATCTATCAACAATAGTATCATCTTCTTTGATACCTAGCACAATTCTGAGCTCTGAATTCTCTGTTCTTATGCCAATAAAATTCATTGATCTATCCACAAGGCCGACCCTAGATATTTGGGGTCCCGGGCGATATAGCACATTGGGACCCCTTTTCTTTGCAATTTATAGCGTATATGGACCTTTTACAACCATTAATTATGCTTTTTTGACATGAGGCCCTGGGCGAGGGCCCCACTTGCCCCCCCTTAGGGCCGGCCCCGTCTATCCACAAGCCTGTGATTGATCGAATACAAAGTATATACAGTATACTTCAATTTTGGGTGTCAGATTTGAAGTAAATGTTGTGACATTAAAAGTGTTTTTATATTTGAATTATTTATTTATTTATTTCACGAGTCGGGGACCCCTTTTGGTAGCGTTCTCCTTTATGGGTATGAATTGTCGCCGTCCTTCACTCCCTAGACCTTGTCCACAGAGGCGAAACATTGTTAGGGGCGGGTAGGGCCTTCGCCCCTTCGAGATTTTCGGCAATTTTTTTTAATGTACAACTGTTATTTTATATTTCTTTATAATTTTAACCCAATAAATAAAAGTAACACAATTAAAGAAAGAGAATAACTGAAACAAAATAAAAAACTTTTAATGATAAATGTCCAGAAAAATAAAATGTTGTTACACGCGTGAATTGCACCGATTCAAATTGACAGTCTCATAAAGAAATCGTATCTTCTAAGTTTTTGTGTATTGCAATTGAAGAATAATTAGAAAACAATTGGGCCAATGTGAATGTCTTAGAAGTCTCAAATTAAATTTCAAACCCGAATTAAAATCCCAGAC
The DNA here is from genome assembly GCA_019776075.1 of Amaranthus palmeri. NCBI lineage: Eukaryota > Viridiplantae > Streptophyta > Magnoliopsida > Caryophyllales > Amaranthaceae > Amaranthus > Amaranthus palmeri. The sequence goes on from JAAKBH010000311.1 coordinate 479,325, forward strand.
ACATTTGGGCCCAGCCCATTTAGTTTAATCAATTTCATCCATGTTTTATTTGGGCTGATTTTACTTAAACTTACCTCATACTTTCACAATCCTGATTTATGATCAAACAACAATAAGCTAAAACTATCAGCTTGTCTTCAATAGGTCTTATTATGAGACGAACTCATATAATTAGTCAATTTCTTAAAATTATAGTGATCAATTTAAGAGACTAAATATACATTAGTAAACCTAATATAAAAAATCTCACCAAGAGACTGTCTCATTTAAGAATTTATGAACTAATATAACACTCTTAAATTCAATAAATAAAATTAAATGTAAGACCCTTAACGGTATAACTAGAAATAGTGAAGATCATGGGCTTATAATCCCATTGGACTCGCCCTTATTTTTAGGATTTGATTTCAATTTCTAGTCGATTCCAAGTCCAAAACAATAACTGATTCTGGGTCTAGGGCCTCATATCCAAACCTAACCCATATTCTTTCTCTGGTCTTATATAAGACCCTGATCAGCTAGAGAAAATTTGAAACATATAAGCAAAAAAATTAAAAAAAATCAAAAAACAGTTAAAGTTTGAAACTATATCCCAAACTAAGCGCTTTTTTGACAGAGTGAAAAGCTGGCGTTAGGAATTGAATGGGCCACTGTTAGTAAGAGCAGCCCATTAATTACACAAAAATTTTAAAAAGCTATCGCCCGCTCTTACTATGAGCGGCCCATTCGCGTTCTAAAATCAAACAGTCATCTTCCTCAGTTGACTATGAATTTTGACTAAATTAATCGCCCGCTCTTAGTAAGAGCGGCCAATTGCTTTTCTATTTTATTTGCCCGCTGTTCTTAACAGCGAACAGTTATAAAATCTAACTCTGTCAAAAAAATAAAATTCTGGAGATGTAGCACACGCACCTGCAATGGATCGGCCCGTTGTGGTCTTAGAACGCAAGTTTTTGTGTACTAAAAATTAGATATATTTTTTTTGTCCCTCGTGGATCACGTGCACATAACAATCTAATAACTTCACAATCTACAAAACCACCATGATCAAATTCAAGTATCAATAATTAGCACTATTTTCTAAAATCACATCCATTTCTCCACATATTGTTTATTTTTAGAGAAATGGCATTGGCAGGCAAAATTGTTAAGAAAGTGAAGTTGGGTTCAGAAGGATTAGAAGTATCAGTACAAGGTTTAGGATGTATGGGAATGTCTGCTTTTTGTGGTTCTCCTGAAACAGAGGAACCCATGATTCAACTTATCCACTATGCTATCAACTCTGGTATCACCTTCCTTGACACTTCCGATGTTTATGGACCTTTTACCAATGAGATTCTTCTTAGTAAGGTACTACTTCCACTCATATCCTCCTTTTTCAGGGCTCGTAAAATCGACTGCTTTCCTCTAGCTCTCCCTGTGAAGGGAGTACCTCACCTCGACCTTGCTTTCGGGCGGGATATTGGGTATGATGATGATGATGAAACTGTTTAATCGATCACACTTTTTATGTTTTATTTTAAATTTATATGTCAAAATATAATTAAGTGAGATCTTATTTGATTCGTCTAAATATAAATTCACATATGTTTAGGATTCGATCAGGGGATTGGATAATGTGTTAAAAATGAGGAGCTAACACCTCATTATATACTAGTACTATATGCACTACAAAGGGATGAACTATACCAAAGAATAACCACTTCTTACACGAATAGTGGATATCAACAGTTTGTGGGTCGAAACCCATAGATGTCCCGTATCCACACGAGTGGGTCACAGTGAAATTATGTGATAAATCGTCACAGCCTAAGAAAATGTCAAACTTGACTACTTTTGAATGGCCAACCTTGGATATTTTAAAGTCGTGGGCGAAATGACACATTAAGAATTTTTGTTTTTTAATTTATCACCAATATGGATCATATTACAACTATTAATTTTGTTTTTTTGACATGAGACCCTAAACAACGACCCTTTTTGCCCACCCCTAGGACTGACGCAGATTACTAATATAACATGGTTTTTTTAATTAATAAACTTACATGGTGAATCAGGCTTTAAAAGGAGGGATGAGAGAAAAGGTACAATTGGCAACAAAATTTGGAATTACAAGGAAGGATGGTAAGTTTGAAGTGCGTGGTGATCCTTCCTATGTAAGGGCAGCATGCGAGGCAAGCTTAAAAAGGCTTGATGTTGATTACATTGACCTTTACTATCTACATCGTATTGATATTCGAGTTCCCATTGAAGTCACCGTGAGTATATTTTTTTTTAATATTTCTATTAGCGTTTAAATTTAACTATTTATTTTTTAGGTTTGGAGTGAAACGTGAGTATTTTTTAGGTTCGGAGTGAAAGATGGTATCTAAAATTTTAAGACATAATAATAATATTATTTCCATTTTCTTTTGTATTATTAATATATTAACTATTTTTGTATAAAAGTTTTATTAATAGTAACTCATACTCCCTCCACCCTTTTTACTGTCCACTTTGGGTTGGACACGGATTTTGAGAAAATGGTAATTAAGGTATTTTAAGTGATTATAATAATTGTAGATGTGGTAGTTTGGGTATTTAAGTGATTATAATAATTGAAAAGGTGGTAGGCGGAGTATTTTAAATAATACTTCTATAAGTTGGGGTAGTTGGCGGTATTTAGGTAAAATTTTTTTGCCAAAAATAGAAAGTGGACAATTAGAACGAATTGACTAAATAAAGAAAGTGGACAATAAAAAAGAATCGTAGGGAGTATTATACAACAAAAAATGTAAATTTATACCTAAAATTATATTGAAGATAATTTAGCAGAAAAATTGTCCTTATGTTCCCTTAAAATTATCCCAATAGCTGAAAAATTTTAGAAAAATAAATAAAGTGATATTTTATGGAAAAATAGAAAAAACATGCATGTTACGGTGTTAATGAAATGAAAATAAAAGTTAAAATTTTATGGATAAGAAAAAAATATTTAGTCAAGACCAAAATAGAAATTAGAAAAATTCCACAAACAAATTTAAAACAAAATTAAGTTAAATTTGATAAATAGATATAATTATAAATTTACCGAATCTTAAAAATTTTATTTGTACGTGATGTGTAGATGGGGGAGCTTAAAAAATTAGTAGAAGAAGGGAAGATAAAATACATTGGTTTATCAGAAGCATGTGCGGCAACAATCAGGCGAGCACACGCCGTCCATCCGATTACCGCTGTACAAATGGAATGGTCGTTGTGGTCGCGAGATATAGAGGACCAAATTGTACCTACTTGTCGGTAAATACTAAACTTTGTTTTTGTCTTTTTGAATTTTTGTGTGACAAATTTTTTTGTTAAATAGGTCAAACTCTAAATAACGGATTACGTTTCAATAAATTACAAACGTATGATGTTAGCGTATATAACATATTTTGAGACATTAACTATCAGCTTAAGCTTTTGGTTGAGTTGGTTTCTTGACATGATATCAGTGCCAACGTAACAAGAGGTCGTGAGTTCGAATTTCAGCTGACTCATATTTAATATGAAGAGGGCATGTGTTGCGTCCAAAAATTTAACCCAAAAGGCTCTCATGTGAGAGGGCGTGTTATAGTATATAATACATCCTAGAACTTCAACAATCAGCTTAAACTTTAGGTTATGTTGGTTCCTTGACACATTTAATAATTAAAAATGAGCATGTGAAGAACAACAAAAGGATTGACTAGCTTTTTTTAATAAGCTCAATTTAAGATTGTCTTATAATAACACCGTCAATTAATATTTTACAGCTAATCTCTTGAGAGACCGTCTTTCTGAGAGACGTCCACCAGACTCAATCCATCAAAGCTTATTCTCTACTCTCTTACATCACATTTTTTATGGGCCAACCAAATAAGAAATAGTCTCTCAAAGAGACAGTCTCTCATAAGAATTTGTGAATATTTTATCCATTTTTACTCATGTCTAATGTTGGCATTGTACAAACACATTTTGTTGGTGTTGGATAGAGAACTTGGAATAGGGATTGTTCCATACAGCCCATTAGGACGTGGATTCTTCGCTTCGGGGCCCAAACTCCTTGAAGCCTTTCCGGAAGGTGATTACCGCAAGGTGGGTCTCCTTTTATTTATCAAAACATACTATTGTGAGTTGGGCTGGCAAAAGTAGACTCGACCTGCTAATCTGACCTGAACCTAATCAAAAATAAGTGGGTTTGGATTGAGAGTTTTGACCCAATTAATTAAATGAGTCGACTCAACTTAATATGTTTATTAAATGGGTTAGGTTCAGGTCAAAATTTTAAACCGAAAAAAACCTGAATGACCCATATAATTAAATGTGTTAATTTCGAGTTAAGTGAATAAGTATAAGTTAAACTTAGTTTATTTAATATATTTTTATTTTTCATAGTAAATACAAAATAAAAAACAAAAAACATAAAATTAAAATTAAAGCCTAAAAAATTAGATTTAATCAACATTACAAACCTTAAAACGAAAACAAAAAAAATTATAAGTGGGTCGAAATCAGGTCAACCTTATCTATTGCAAGTTGGGTCAAGGTTGTGATTTTTGACCCAATTAGCTAAATAGGTTGGGTTTGGGTCAAGGGTTTTCTAACCTGATTATATATAACCCGAACCCAAACTCGAACTCGACCCAACCTGATCTGTTTGAGAGGCCTACTTGTGAGAGACCGTCTCTTAAAAAATTGACCTTAAAACAAGATGTCCGCATCTTATTTTCTCTTAATTAATTTACATTAATTAGATTTTTTAACTCATATATCTAATGCGTCTCTGGAAACTGTTGTCGCAGGGTCTGCCGCGATTCCAAGCAGAAAACATGGAGCATAACAAACACATATTCGAAAGTGTAAGTGAAATGGCAGCAAGAAAAGGGTGCACCACATCACAGCTAGCTCTAGCATGGGTTCATCATCAAGGAGACGACGTCGTACCGATTCCAGGAACATGTAAACTCAACAATCTTAACCAAAATATTGGAGCCTTATCAGTCAAACTTAGTCCCCAAGAAATGGGTGAACTTGAGTCTTATGCCTCTGCTGATAAAGTTAAGGGTTATAGATCATGGAACCCTACTTATACTTGGGAGAACTCCGACACTCCCCCGTTGTCTGCTTGGCAGATTTAACATGTTCGACCGCACATGATCTTAAATATTAACGAAATTAAATGGTTGTAATAATCACTGATGAATCTAGGAAAAAGTAAGTGATGTCAAATTTTTCTAAAGTAAAATGCATTTCATGGGTTTCGAATACAATACAACTAGCTATGTGATTTTATTTTGAATTTAATTGATGTCAACTGACCTTTATGACTACATATTAGATCCACCAATGGTTATAATCATAGTATAGTTTTATTTCCTCTGTTATTCTCGAATATTAGCGCAATTAATTGACTTAAAATCTCTCAAATTTTTTTGGTTAATAGCTAGCGCTATTATTGAATAATAGAGTTATAGAATTATATTTAATACCCTTTAAATTCAGAGCAATTGTCCTAGTTGATTTTTTGGCATTTATTTTTAATTTAGATGTTAAAATATTATCAAGTAGATCTTATTTTCTTAATATAAATTTTACTAATATAAATTTTTATTATTTTTGACTATGCGCAATTAAGAATATTTGAGATTGAATTAATATTAAGTATAAAACTTAATGTAAAATCAAATGGAATAATTAGTGGAAAGGAGTAAAAAGGGTTCAAAATTAGCTATTTTTGTGAAAGATGGTCTCTCAAAGAGATGACTTCAAATAAGAAACTCACATTTTTATTTTCTCTTTAATTTGTATTAATTGGACTATTTAACTCATATATTTAATGATGCGTCTCTCGAAAAGACCGTCTCTTAGTGTTTAAAAATTAATACTTCAACACTTAATGCCCGAGCTCATAGACTGGGTTTGAAAAGGGAAGGACGACGACAACTCATACCCATAAGAAGAGCGCGGCCAAAAGGAGTCCCTGGCTCGAGCTCATTAAAATTTAATTATATTCTGAAAATGACTTTTTTCTTCCTTAATTTAAAAAATAGTTTGATTGAAAAAAGAAAACAATGTGAGCCTAAATAATTTTGTGTAAAAAAAGATAATTTTTTTTAAAAAAAAAACCAAAAAAAATTATAGAAATTTAAAATATTTTGATCAATACTATTATAATTTGTTTCCCACCAATAAATTGAGTTTTGGCTCTATCCTTGGCGTGTATCACGAATGAATTGCTTTCACATTTGTTTGAAATTAGTCTCCATCAAGATTTATTTTGGAGATTATGGGATTCTTGACTTCTTCGAGCTGTTTGGTTATGTGATAGATAGAAGGCGTTCAAGGAAATTAAATGCTTGTAAGCATAGTCAAAGATTATTATTATAAGTGTTCTCTTGAGAGATCGTCTTTTGTAAAGACAACTCTAAAATTTTTTAGGATAAATAGAGATTAATAATCCCAACTTTGCGTGATCCGCTCAAAACAATCCCAACTTTTGCATATTTTCTAATATACCTAACTTTGCCACTTTGTTGCTCAGGACATACCCTTTAATATGGTAACCGGTTATAACAGGTAAATCATCTAATGTTTTAAATTTTTTACTCTCTCCGTCTCCTAATGTTTTTCCATTTAAATATTCTATTTTGGAGAGAGAAATTTGATTATGACTTTAATACATATTATATAGACGATTAAATATATCCATTTGAGATCTCGTTAGATTCATCTTAATGTATACATTTTTATCATATATTTTTTATAATTTTTTATAATGCGTATTTAGAGATATTGAGGCTCGAAAATTGATTTGAAAAGTATGCAAAAAGTAAATGGGAAGAATAAAAAAGAATGGAGGGAGTATATTTAGAATTTTTTACATAAGTTTTTAAAATTTTTCTCCAATTTTACATTAATTTTCAGTTTACTTCTATGGTATAAGTTACCCACAATAGCAAGTCATCTGATTACTCGAGTTTACTCTAGACAAATACCTTTAAAATTTGAATTATTATTCATAATTAATTAATTACGAAAAAGTTAGATTATTCATTCCAAACACCGGTTGTTCACATTGGTAGGTGTGAAAATTATTAGTTCGATTCTTCTACTATATAATAAGAGTATCATATTCATTAACACCTACAATTCACAACATTTTTATATTTCAATATATTATCATCCAACTCGCACCAAATGGCGTCAACAGTAAGAATTTCTTAATCTTAACTTTATTTTTTTTTTCCAAAATTAAGTTTGATACTTATTTTTTTTCTCTCAATTTTTTTTAGTTAAGATCTTAGCATGTATAGATCAATAATTAAAGCTGTAAATGTGAAGCATTTCATTTATTACGCAATCCAATGTGTTATTTTAATTATTAATATGTTTAATTATACATATCTAATAATTATAGAAACTTAATATTATGAAGGAAACAAGATCTTACTTTACTATATTTTTTCGTATATATTAGTAGTGAGTATTTCAAAACCCGTTATATAGCAGAGTATTTTAAAAAGGAGAAAGTATTACCTTGTAGAAGTACATGCTTATTTTTTTAAGATATGTTTCCTTAAAGAAAATGTTCGAAACGAAAGGAGAGGAAAAACGAGAGATTGTATTTTTCTTATTTTGATAATTTGATAATAATAATATATGTTAATTTTGATAATTTACAACCCAAATAAGAAGGAGAAGAATAATAGTAATAGGAGTTACTCCTTGAGTTTATAAAGTGATACAACTTCTCTTTTTTTAATGTGAGACAACTCACATGTGAGTAACACATGGACATTCCGCATAGTGCAATATAGTGCATTATTTTTGATAATAATAATATATATTTGCATTATTTTTGCAGAAAGAAGAGAAAATAGTGGAATATGGAGCCTATGGAAATCAACTCCAAGCAAATTTATTCTCAATGAAAATTGATGGAGATGAAGTTATAAAAGAAGTGATAATAAGGCATGGATATTGCGTTGATGCAATTGGTTTTGTTGTTGGTGCTAAGACTGTCTTAAGTGGCGGCTTACGTGGAGACGAATCTAAGGTTTATTTTTTTAATATTTAATTAATAAATCTAAAATTGATTATTTAATTTAATGACACTCAAATAAAAATACTCCCTCCGAATTATTTTAGTTGTCCAATTTCCTTATTTGGCAAAATTATATCAATTGTTCCATTTCCTTTTTTATCTATCTTTTTTTACCTAAATACCCCCACTTTTACTACTCACAATACCCAACTACCACCTTTACAATTATTTTAATCAATTAAAATACCCAACTACCACCTTTACAATTATTTTAATCAATTAAAATACCCAACTACCACTTTTTAGTGGACCCCACACACCACCCTTAATAACCGTGAAACCCAAATAGGACATCTAAAATGATTCGAAGGGAGTATAACATAACAGAGTAAAAAGAAAATAAAGTAAAGTTTATGGAACCGAGGGAGTAAAACATAATATAATAATGAGTATATTTCTTTTCTTAGCGTTTGATTAATTAGCTAATTTGCTCCCTAATTAATAATTAACATTTTGTTTGTTTGTGTTTTATTTTTTTAAAAAAAATAAAATTGAATGTAATAACAAATGCAGATAGTGCTGAATGATGGAGAATACATAACAAAAATAAGTGGAACTTCAGGAGAATATTTGAATGCAAATAATAATCGTTTAATATCCTCTTTGATGATACACACAAATTTTCGTCCGGGTGGATATGGACCTTTTGGGTCTAAAAAAGACAGCAAAAATATAAATGTTTTTTCATCTCCAGACAATTTGGAGGGTCGTTTTGCTGGTTTCTTTGGAAGTGCTCCTGACCCTGGCTACGTCTTTTCTCTTGGCATCTATGTTGAAAAGGTATAACACGTGTGCAATAGTTATTCCACATCGACAAATTAAAAATAGTGTGCACACTTTATAAGTTATCGGAGATTCGGAGCCCTTCTTTCCATAGTACAAAAATGTTAGAGTATATAACATATTCTGGGGTCTCAACCATTAGCTTAAGCTTTTGATTGAGGCCCCCAGAAGATGTCATATACTCTAACAAAAAATAAACTGAATTTTTGTCACGTTGACGTTTGATTCTATATCAAAAAAACCAATCCAACCTAAAAGCTGAAGTCGATGGTTGAAGTTACAATATGTACAAAAATAAACTGAATTTATAATCACACATTTTTAAATGAGACGGCTACTTCACGATAAGATCATTATTATTGGGTTGATCCAATATTCACTTAATGTTTTAATATATAATCAAATAAGAAAACTTTATTAATTATATGAACTTGTCTTATGGTAAGACGGTCTAACTGCAAAACCCAATTAAATTTTTAGAATCACTTATTTTAAATCATGCCTTATCAGTTAAGCCATATATTTGATTATTAAGTAGGTTGAGAAATTAAAATGATAGACAAGGTGAAAATCAAATCTAAAACTTTTCTTAAAAAGTGATAATGAGATCTCTAACTGAAACGACACTCGATTTTCAACATATATATTTTTCTAATTAAATAATATTATTAGCCGATTTATTATCAAAAAAGCTAATGTAAAACTTTTTTTTTTTTTTTGCAGGCATGACTCACTGAGTGATTTGAAGGCAAATCTAATTAAGAATTAAGAATTAAGAATATGGTTATATATGTTATGGTGTGCCCTTTGTTTCAATGCATTTGTAATTTCCTTTTATGCTTGTTTAATTTTTCCTTCAATAAGCCATACCAGATGTACTATTAATATTGAATGGCACTATCTAAGCCCTTTTATGCTTGTAATCATCTACTGTTGCAAGTCACTTATAATTTGGCAGTTAGCACATGCTTTAATATTACTCGTTTTGTTTCTTAAAGTTTTTCCCATCTGTCATTTTAAGTTGTTTTATGATATTAGAATTTAGAAAATGGGTCCGGGCATCCTAAACAAGGAGGAGGAGAAATAGTTTACTTGTAAACCCAATGAAGATTCACTATACTAAAATCAATTGGTGATCGATAGTAGGAGTTAATTGAGTTTATAAAGTGATATATACTCTTCTTTTTCTCCGATGTGGGACAACTCACATGTGGATAGCACATGAGCACTTCGACATTTTATATTTATTGTTCTCGTAAAAATCTTTTTATCTATATCATAAATTTTAGACATAATTAACCTTATTATCCTAATTATTTTAATAATGCTTATGCCACTCATATATTTTCCACTAGTTTTATTTTAATATTTTTATATTGTTTATGGTCCTTATATATTCTCAATAAATTTATTTAAATGCTATTTTTATTATAATTGAAGTTTCTATATTTTTTCCACTAATTTTATTTTAATATTTGTATAATAATTATATTCTCCGCTCTATTTATATTTCAAAACCAAAGAAAACTTAAATATTAGGGGTGAGCAATGAGCATCATTCTTTAAAAAGTTGATGATATGTACTTAATTTTTAAAAAAGTAAGAGCAAATTCTATATCCTCGTATAGTTAACGTACATATTATTTTTTCTCGATTCCTTCGAAGGATTCTCATTTATTCTTAAACATTCAGACAATCCAATAACAAACCTCAAATGATACATTAAAAAACATATTGATGATTTGAACCAAAATAAGAATCAAATATCACTTGTGGGTAGAAAGGCTAAATGATCAAAAATACTCAAATACCATACTATTAGACAACTCATTTCCTACCACTACAACAAATTTAGCTTTTTGCGACATTGAATTTAGTGACGTTAAAAAAAATGCCATTGATTCATATTTTTAGTGCAATAATTATTGATTTTTATTTTAAGTTTCACTATAAAGTGATTTAACGACCCTTAATTTGGTCTTTAGCGTGTCAAATGTAATTGTCACTATAGTCTATAGCGACATTTGATTGTAAGAAATGTCACTAGATCCTATTGTGCTAAAGCTTAAGTTGACTTTTAATATGTAACTAAATGGTCTAATAAATGTCACTAAATTCCCTATATACACTATAAGAAATTTGAAATAGTAACATTTAAATTAAATATCGCTAAATATATCCCACTAAAAGCAAATTATGCTGTATTATATTTATCTACACTTAATTACATAGGAGAGAATATGTTGACATACAATTCATACCATATAATAGGAAGTATATGTCATAACATATGTGAAGAACATAAAATATTATACCATAATTTATTTTAATATACAGACAATATAATATCCCTAATGATCCTAACATAAAATTACCCACTAACGTAAATTATCCACTTGACCGTTAAATATGTTGTTGACCCACATGCAGTCTACAACATGTAAAATGTTAGGTGGTAAAATAAAAATATATTTTTAGGTATTTTTGACAATATATTTTATCTTATGTAACTTGGACAAATAATCGTTGTTTTTAATAGTTAAGTCTATTAGCGGAATATACTGAGTATAATAATGAATTATAGATCTTAATAATATAGTACATTTTCATATTTTATTCTTAATTTGTATAAATTTTACTATTTTATTAATTTTTTTTATACGTATATGATATGCTGATGAAAAAAGAAAAGTAAAGAGACAACGCGACAACAACAATCGAACCCAAGTTAATTACCTCAAAAAAGTGATAATGCTTCAATAGATACAAACCATATTCTTTGTACTTTGTAGTAGTTTGTACTATAGCTATGTTAGAGTATATAACCGATCGTGGGATCTCAATCATCACCTTAAGCTTTTTGTTGAGTTGGTTCTCTAACAAGCTTGACAGTATTTAAAATCTAGAATACAATTTTTTCAACTAGTAATTTAATTAAGTTTTGGTACCATCCAAAACGTGTGTCACGAATGGGTTGCATTTATTTAATTTTAATTGATTATTGGACTTTTTCCTTTGTATTTAAATTATTTTGTCATTATTCATTGTGTGTATCACGAAGTTAGAAAAATTTATTACATTTTAATGTATAATAAATATGAGAAGAAGGCAGCATGGAATTGTTAGTTGAGTATGAAAACTCGTTGGATCTAGATTTTAGAAGTGTTTACTACATTTCATGGTCTTTTCAATAAAACTTTTATTGTTTTATTTGACGGTACGCCACAGAAATACAAAGATAAGGGGACGATATATAGATCAATCAATTCATTTTATAAGGGTGAAAGAAAAAACTCTAAACCACTAGACTAACGCATGATTTTCATCTTGATCATTGAAACTTAATGTACCTTTTTGTATGAAGTTCACTAAATTTTGTATTTTATACATGATCATTATTATATCGGAAAATTTAGGAAGTATTTACGATAGTTTAGACTTTTTTGTATAGTCGGTCATCACTTTACACATACTATAAACCGTCCCATAATTTAAGTTAAATTTTGACATAATTGTGTTAGAGATATCAATTTTCGAGCGAAGATGAAATCGATCAACCAAGTGTTTAGATTATCTATTATTGAATCTTGTTTCGTTAATAGTTAATTATTTTGCTTGACTCGAGTTTATTTATCCATGTGTACTACTAATCTAATTTCTGATATCATACTAAAAAATCAACTCAACAAAATCACGTCAAATCTTATTTCACTAACGATGAGAATTCACACCATACCTTGAAAATAAGGGCATGAAATAAAAATCTCCTTCAAATAAATAATCATCTCATTTAATGACATTTAAATTCATAATTTATTAGCGTCACAAATTGAAATCTCTACCAACTAATAAATTCATTATTATTGTCGTACCCAGTGTATCCAACGTTACACACAGAAAATTATGATCAGGGTCTGAAGCATTGTACACTACAACATAATTTGCTTTTAGTGGGATATATTTGGCGACATTTAATTTAAATGTTGCTATTTCAAATTTCTTATATAGAGGATTTCGTGACATTTATTATACTCTTTAGCAGCATATTAAAAAGTCACACTAAAGCTTTTAGCGATATAAGTTCTAGTAACAATTCTCAGAAATGCCATTATAAACAATAGTGACAGTTATATATACCATATAAGACCAAATTAAGTGTCGCTGTATTACTTTATTGTGGAGCTTAAAATAATAAAAACCAATAATTATCACACTAAAAATATAAATCAGTGTTATATTTTAATGCCACTAAATACAATATCACGAAAAGCTAAATTTATTGTAGTGGTATGAGATCGGTGAATTATATATAGCTCCATCCTATTCCTATATATAGGAGTATTATCGTCCTCAATAGCGGCACTTCACAAATATTAAAATAATCAGTATATTACTATCTTCATCTAACCCACCAAATGGAATCAAGAGTATATGAATTTCTTAGTCTTTATAACTTTTTTTCCTTAAATTAATTTGAATTTTTGATGTAAAAAAATTGGTGTACAGCTTATATATATATATATATATATATATATATATATATATATATATATATATATATATATATATATATATATATATATATATATATATATATATATATATATATATATATATATATATATATATATATATATATATATATATATATTGTCACATGCATTTAAATTTACTATTGATTACAATAATAAAAAAAATGATATATGATGAATAAACAAAAATTTAAATTTGCGTTGAATTAGATTTAGATATAATAATTTGTTTTGCATTAAATTTAATTTGCATTTTTTTTTCGCAGAAAGTGATTTTGGAACAAATCGGACCATATGGAAATCAATATCAAAAGGAAATTCAACGGTTCTCCATGAAAATTGAAGGAAATGAAATTATAAAAGAAGTGATTATAAGGCATGGAAAATGTATCGACGCAATTGGGTTCGTCGCTGGTGGTTTAACTGTCACAAGTGGTGCCTTAGTCAATAATGAATCCAAGGTTAAATATTATTATCCTTTTAGTTTCACAAAATTTAATATTAATAATTTTTTTTATTATCGATGAGTTAAAGAATTTTAATATTAATAATTTTTTTAATTATCGATGAGTTAAAGATGTTGTATGCATTGATATGGTTTTGTGCGTTATGTGTGTTAACAAGAGGATAAAAATTCAAACTTGTTTGGCCTTCTTATATTTTATGTAGATAATAACATGTACCCTCTTTAACTTACGATTTACGATCTGCTATTAATTATGGAGCTTCAGTTATTAACTTAAGTTTTTGTTTGAGTTGATTCTTTGATGCATGGTATATATACTAAAGCCAACGTATCAAAAAGTCACGAGTTTGACTCTTATTCACCCCTCAATTACATGAATAAGGAGAATATATATATGTTACATCTAATTAACGATTAATTAGTTTATATTTTTTGTTAAGTTAGTTTCTTGATATGATATGATCAGATGTCAATATGACAAAAAGGTCACAAGTCGTTTGACTCTCATTCGCCCCTCAATTTGAAAGGAATATTGCATTTAATTTCCTTATTAATAAATAATTTCACCTATGCTTTTTATTTGATGATGGTGATCCCAAATTAAGCATAATCTATGTGGCGACGCTCGGGCGTCTAGCGTCCAATTATATAGCGTTGACTTCATAGTCCATCGCCCCATGGCCTTTTTCTCGATCTTTTACCGACAAAATGACGGGAAGATGGTCGCCCGTTCGTCGCGCAATGATTCATTAAAAATAGCGAGGAAATGGCGGCCATTTTTATTTTACCGACCATTAAAAAGGCGTCCACCTTAGTTCCCATCACCAGCCCGTTGCCCTGTCCATATTTTGACCATTTAGCTATCAAATGGTGATAAAATTAATTGTTGTCATTTTATTAATTTTTTGTTGTTGACGAGGCCATATTCCATTTTTTTAGTATTATAATTATAATATTAATATGAATTTTTTTGTTCCAATTATTATGATATGCAAGATTAAGCTGAGAAAAGGAGAATTCATAACAAAAATAAGTGGAACTTCCGGAGAGTATACATACGCTGGTCATGATCGTGTGATTTCTACATTGAAGATATATTCAAATTTTAATACAAAAGGATATGGACCATTTGGAACTGGAGAAGATACAAAAAATATTACTGCCTTTTCATCTCCAGATGAATTAGAAGGTCGTTTTGTTGGATTCTTTGGAAATGCTCCTGGCTTCATCTATTCTCTTGGAATCTATGCTGAAAAGGTAACATTTTATAATTGTTTATTCGAATCATCGCATTGGTTTCAAATCAAGTGTTTTGAATCTATTTAAAATCGGTGTTGAAAATGAGAAGGAGGTTGAAAATGAGACGGGTAAGAAGTACGTACTCTACACCCTTGATTTCACTAAAATAAAATAAATTATGGTCTAGATTGAGCCAAAAGCATATAATTGTAAATGTAACTATGTTACACAGAAAAATAACTATAACAAAATTTTTAAAATGTTCTTATTTTATAACATAGTATCATTTTTTGTATATATTAACAAAACAGAATCAAACAAAAATCCTTCTCATTTTAAAATCCTTTCTTTTTAATCCTAAATCTATATATATATTTATTGAATACACCCCTATCAAGGCCGGCCCTATATATTTTGGGGTCTTGGGCGAAATAGCAAATTGGGGCTTTTTTCCTTTATAATTTATAACCTATATAACCTTCTACAACTATTAATTTGCTTTTTTTACATGGGGCTCTGGACGACGACCCCTCTTAATTACTCACCCTTAAGACTGGCCCTGCCCCTATACAAGATATTTATCTTACTTCATAATGTTATACCCTCTCTTTTATTTTAACTTATATTAAACTAATTAATAAGTCATATTCTCGTTATCTAATAAGGTTTTTGAATTCTCAGGCACCAAAATTTTAAACGCAATGCTTGGAGCTTATAAAAATCATTAGGGTTTCTCCTTAATTATTTGTTTTGTGTAATGAGTTTAATGCATGTTTCTCTTTAAATAAGCCATCCACAACTACTATGAATATTGAATGGCCCTTAGCTTCAAATATGTTTAATTTGTTGTAACTTGTAACCATCAACATGAGTTTATCATGTAAAATATATTTAATAATTTATTGTTGTTACTAATTTTCTACTATTTTCTCATTTAGTAATGGTTTCATAATGTAATATAATCTCATGAGCTAATTTGTTTCTTTGATTTATTTTTTAACCAATCATGTGTTTATCTTATTTATTATTTTTTGTCTTATCCATCAATTTCAAACTGTTAAGGAACCAACTCAACTAAAAACTTAAACTTTTGATTGAGTTGGTTTCTTGACATGGTATCAGAAGCCAGTGTGACAAGAGGTCACATATTCGAATATCTCAACCATATTCCCTCATTTAAAGTGGAATATTCAGTGTATATGCGCATCCACACTTCTAGTCCAAAGAGCTCTCGTGTGATGGGACGTGTTAGAGTATATAACATATTTTGGAGCCTCAACCATCAGCTTAAGCTTTTGATTGATGAGTTGGCCTAGTTCCTTGACACAAACTATTATTTACTTATTATTATGTATCTTATTCACCAATTACAAACTATATTATTTATCATTCTCTAGTTTACTTTAAAACTAATTTTAATTTTTTATAGTTTTTAGTTGTGCACAGTTTAATATATAAATGATTAAATAACATATTAGCTTGTATAAAAAGTTAAATATAACAAGTAAATAATGGAACGAACTAAGTAGTAAAGTAATTACCAATTGAGCTACCTAACAACAATTATACTATACCAGACTTTTATTATATGCCCTTCATTTCAAGGGACCCTAAGCGGTCAACTACTTTAAATGGGCCCAAAAAAAAAATGAAAAATGGTCTCTTTTAAAGAAATGGGCCCAAAATCACCTCTGTTAAAACCAAAAAATATATTAAAAAATTCTTTTTTGAGTACATCAATCAAAACAGTTAAAATAACGGATTACAAATAAAAACATCAACACAAATAATTATGAAAAATGGTCTCTTTTAAAGAAAATTTCTAATTTAATTAACCCATAATCATATTTTAGTTTAATTAAACTTTTATAAACTGAGCCTAAAAGACGCTCTCTCATAAGACCTATCCGAAACATCAAATATACATACTATGTGCATGCAAATGCAATCACCACCAATATTTTATTTGGATATAATACTCCCTCCAATTCACAATAATTGTCCTATTTAGTTTTGGCACATCATCCAATGCACAAATTCAATCCTAAATATATCTAATTGTGAATAATTAAAAATCATAAAAATTTGATATCAATAAAATTTACATTGAGACGAATCAAACAAGATTCTACTTAACTATATTTTGACGTCTAGATTAATAATAAAATACATGTAAAAAAACTAAATGAGACATTTGTTCTAAATTGGAGGGAGTATAATGTAAAAAGAAACAACAAGTCTCCTCAGACACCGTCTTTTTGATAGACGTCTCTCATGCCCAATCCAATAGAATTTAATTCTTTCTCTTATTCTATATTTTCCTTTATGGGCCGACCCAATTTGATCTCGTCCCTCAAAAGAATTTGTGAAAAAGAAATATCCATTATGAATTTTATATTTATATCCTAAATGAATCTAATATGATTATATGAATGACTTCACCACTTACGCATACCATACCTTGACTATAATATTAATTAATTCCTAAACCCCACCAAATCTTCTCTATTTATACACTCTCCATTCTCAACTACCTTCCAATAAAACAGGGGAAAACAGGGAAATGGCAGCCATTGTTGAGAGGATGAAGTTGGGTTCACAAGGTCTAGAAGTTTCGGCTCAAGGTTTAGGATGTATGGGAATGTCTGCCTTTTATGGTCCTCCAAAACCTGAGGAGGAAATGATACAACTAATTCACCATGCTGTTAATTCTGGTATCACTTTTCTCGACACTTCCGACATGTATGGACCTCATACTAATGAGATCCTTATTGGAAAGGTATATTTATCTATTTACTTGCTTCACTTATTGATTTATTCTTGTACTTTGTGGGTTTTTGTTGGAAAATCATCTATGTTAGGTTTATTTTAACAGCTGGTCTAGGACGAGACGACCTCATAATGAAAATTTGGGCGGTTTTTTTTTCATTTTCTGAGCATTTTTCAATTTAAATCTTAAAGGTATCGATTTTAACTATCATTTTTCAAAATTGCTACATTTAAGGCCAAAATTAATAAATGCCCAAAAAATTAAACACAAATTGACGGTAACAGTCTCATAATGAGACCGTCTCGTCCAAGATTTTTTTGTTATTTTAATTAGATTAATTTGTTGTAAATGGAGTTAATTGATTGATAAAGAATAATCGAGATAAAAGTTACATAAGAGTGAGATTATGAAAAATGATCAATACATGCCAGTCGGAAAGCTTAATGCACTATAAAGTCTATAACTTTATTATCTATTTATTATATCGATTTTAATGCTACTTACTATATTTTTAATATCTACTTGCAATATCATTAATGCTTACCAAATAAGCGTGTAATACTTACAATATCTTAAATATCTACTTATAATATTCTTACTGCCCACGAATAGCTTACTTTATTTCCTTTCTGAGCCGGTCTATTCGTCTAGTCAGAGATGCTCTCTCAAATAAACCGTCTCTCATAAGAATTTATAAATACGTAATTGCTAATTGGTAAAAAATTAAATGGATCGTCTTGTATAAGGCCCTTATTATAAGATGAATTCATAAAATCAACATATTTTAAAATTAATCACATCAAAAACATAATTAATCAATTTGACACAAATCAGCCTAATAATGATCCTTGAGTCTATCACATTATGTTATGTAAAATAAAATATAGTGAGAAACAAACAAAATGAAAAATGCATGATGGCTTAAAACTTTAAGCGAGTCGAGCCCATTGTAAAATAAAAATGATTTGATCATGAGTTCACTTGATTTATTAGTCTATAATATTTATTTTATTTTCATCCATCCACACGTTTAAATTTAAATACTTCATTATTTTTTAATTTTATGCTTATTATTTTTTTAATGCTATAATTTGCATTCATTTAGGCTCTCAAAGGAGGGATTAGAGAAAAGGTACAATTGGCCACCAAATTTGGAATTATAAACGTTGAGGGTAAGATCGAGGTGCACGGAGATCCTGCCTATGTAAGAGCCGCTTGTGAAGCTAGTTTGAAAAGACTTGAAGTCGAATACATAGATCTTTATTATCAGCATCGGATTGACACCCGTATTCCTATTGAAGTTACGGTGAGTGTACACCCTATATATCTATAGTGATCGATAACATAATCATGCTAACAAAGCTATTAATAAATAATTATCATGATCTATTTACGAAATAAATTAATTTTTAATTTTATAATATTTGTATAATAGTTTATATATTATTCATGTTTGTTGAATTATATGATCAATAAATACGAAAAAGTTAAATTACAATTTTTAATTGTGTTTATATATTTTAATGGGTAGATGGGGGAGCTTAAAAAACTTGTAGAGGAGGGAAAAATTAAGTACATTGGTTTATCAGAAGCATCTGCATCAACAATTAGGCGAGCACACGCTGTCCATCCCATAACTGCCGTACAAATGGAATGGTCTTTATGGTCACGTGATATTGAGGAAGAAATAGTGCCTACTTGCAGGTACGTCTGACTAGAATTTAAAAAATGAGTCTGAGCAATTCAAATAAGGATAAAAAAAACAAAAATATCAACAAAATTAGGATTTATAAAAACTCGTCTTAACTTAATAAAAATATAGTACTAAATTACTTGGCCTTTTTGTCAATGACTCTTTAACTTCTTTTTTTTAAAATTGGGAATATATATATTAATGAAAATAAAACATTGTAACTTGGGCGACCCTAGATCCGCCGGCATAAAAAAACCCCGCGAGGGAAAAAAGCCATTGAATAAGGGGGCCAAGAGACAGGCCACTCTAGACAGCATATGAGTGGTCTATGCATACACCATCCGGAGAAAAAATAATTAATGTGAACACTTTGTCCTCGCCAAACTAATGACTACTTTATTATCGTTTTTGGCTCTGATGCCATATAAAAGAATTATCTCAAATAATATAATTGAGGTGTCAATATATGTCATAACTCTAAGGGCCCGTTTGGTAGGTGGTTGTAACACCCCTGAATTTCCAACCCTCTGAACGGAACCAAAACCGCGAGAGAACGAAGGAAATTCGGGTGTTACATTTAAAACAAAATAAAAGAAAATAAAAAGACAAATGAAGTTTGATTTAAAGAGGTTATGGAAAAACTTTCAAACAAAATTCTACGAAAATTTCGGCAGCATCTGCCTTGAATTTTAACGCACCAAAAGAGTCAAACAAATAATAAACCATTATAAGAAGAGGCATTAATGGCCTTGTAATAAAAAAATCACGGCGGAATGATCATCGCCAAAACCTCTGTCGACATGCTAAGCATGGATCGTGGTTCCCATGTAAACACTTAGGTTTTCCAAAACATAACCAGCTAAACAAGCCATTCACGATACTATAGCGAAACATAAAGTAAAATAAAACTTTGCAGCGGAACTAATTACATCAGAAGGAGGGCATGCGCCTCAACCAAAAACATATACAATTTCAATCCAAAAACACTTAAAGCGTCAAAAATAGTTAAAGTATGGCACGTGTTAAGATTCTCACTCAATACCCCCCGTATGCAATGCAAAGGACTCCAAAAACCTGCAAGTGCTATCTATGATACCCCTACTGCTCAACGTAAGGTCATAGACCAACGTGTCATAGCAGGGCCATCAAAGATAAGCCATCAACAAGGAAACAAACAGTACACGTCAGTAACTACTAATAAATTATGTAAATGTAACCACTAATTAAATTCAACAAAACAAGGTGGGGTGGATACTCCAATGTGTAAGCACCTACTCCATCTATTTTTTTCAATTCCATATACTTCTCAAAATCTTCACCGTCTTCTACTTCTTCCATTACTTTTATATATCTTCATGTGTGACTAGAGGCCACCATATTGGGGTTTGCAAGACCCACATGGCAACACCTCAGCCAAGGACGGTGACGGCCATGCCGGCGCCCAATGGCAAAGTATGATCATACCCCCGTACAGCGACCATATATAGACGGTCAATGCCTCCGGGAACTAATCCAGCTGGGGTACCAATCCAGTGGAGTCACAGTAAATATCCAACTTAAAGTCTCTTCAAATAAGGGGACTTATTCCCATTTCAATCTCATACAATTCAACATTCTAATCTTGCGATATCAGAACCCATTCTCTACTATGACTACAGCTGATTCTCACTTGTAGCACTAACTTACTAATATTTAATAGCAGTTCGTATCCAACATAGCTCATATAATATTGCTACGCAAAGAAAACATAAGCAAGATACAAGAATTAGCTACTGCGTGTACTTACCTGCAACTGCAAGATAATAAGTCGCAAAAGTCACTTTGAAAGAGGTTATTAAGCCCCTCTTATGAACCGGGCACCTATACACGTTAAAAGTAAGACTAATAAGCCTACTTCACATCATTTAAGAAGCACTGACTTCATACAACTACACTATTAGTCAAACGAGTTTCGATTCAAGCTAGTACGCATTCTAAACGCACTCATGCAATAAATTCAACTCAGGTTCACACATAAACCACGCCATCAATTCTAATCAAACCATAACATTATATTCTAGTCAAGTTTATATTAAGATATGTCTAGGTGAACAAACACAACCATACGCTTGCGCGTTATAGTCAAACTATCCATTGGAAAGTTTAAGAACACGTAATGCACGACATTACACTTAATAACAAACATATCACTCATGGTAGTAGTGATTTATTATTTTTCCAAGGTTTTTAAAGTAAGACGATTAAGAATAAATTAATTTTGTAGTTTGACGAATTAATAACGATTCGTATAACTTGGGTCAAAGTCGTATAATTTAGCATCACAATTGAACATATCAATATAACAACCAAGCTCAAAACTAACCACATCATCAAACGACTATAACCATGACAATACTTTTATTAATGTCAATCACGACCTTAATTTTTCTTAGTAATTATTATTATCATGTACTCTACAACAATGGGTATCAACAATACTAGTCATACCACCATGAGTAAAGTCATATAAACAACAACTAGCCACCATTCATCAACCATGTCACATAAACAAGGCTTACACAAGATTTTAAATCAATAAAACACCATCCAAACCACAAAAGTAGTACATACTACTTCTAAATTCATCAAACTCTAACTAGTTCAAGTTCAAATTACACTTTCTAATATCTACTCACTTTAAATTATATCAAGCTATAACTTAATCTAAACTAAGATTCATGAATTTACCCAAAATATTACATTTAAATTCATTATAATATAAACCCTAAAACAACCATAACTTATTTATGTTCAATTTCAAACTCTTAACTTCTTACCAAGTCAATTTAGAGCATAAAACAACCATTCAATTCAATAAACTCATCAACATTCATACAACAACTTGAAATTATAAAGAAAACAAACATTAAAAGTGGAGTTTAGATGGCTCACAAAGAGAGAAAGAATATGGCTTACAATGGGGAGATAAGAGAAGAGGAAGAAGGAGGTGGTTATGATGGTGGAGGAGAGCCCAAACCGGAGCTGCTGGCGGTGGTCCTTGGTGGCTGTCCGGGCAGCCTCTGGCTGCTGCAGTGGGTGCTAATCACGGCACAGTGCTGCTGTCTTTGGGGGGAAAATCGCAGACCCGCTGCTGCCGGCTGTTGGCCTCGTTTTTGGAGGGTGGCGGCTCCTAGCTGCTGCCGCCTCTGAGTGGTGGCAGCCGGTGGTGAGAGAGAGAGAAGGAGAGGAGAATATAAGAGGGAAGAAGGAGGAGATGAGAGGAGTGTAAAAGACGGCTAGTGTTAGGGTTTAACCAAGTCTTTTTATCATGGGTATTATTATTATTATTATTATTATTATTATTATTATTATTATTAATTATTATTATTATTATTATTATTATTATTATTATTATTATTATTATTATTATTATTATTATTAATATTCCTAGATTCCTTTCTTGAAATGCCCACTTATAAAACTCGTTTTCATGTGCCCACACAATTTAATAAAATAACAATTTAATCCAAACCTCTTTATTTTAGAAGCCGTAGCTGTATTTTTAATATAAACATATGTTAATATTTAAATTCCTTTACAAACGAAACTTATTAAACTACTTTAAAATCAATTTAATATAATTATAAAATCCCTAAAAGTTATTAAAATATTAATTAATGAAGTCAGAAAATCTCGGGGTGTTACAGACTACCCCCCTTAAAAGAGTTTCGTCCCCGAAACTGATGTAACAAGAGTACAACCCTGAAAAATTTTTATGTTTCTAGTGACTCGAGAAGGTGTTTTATCTATTTCAGCTCATGAATTGATGTAAGAATCGTGACCTTATCGAGACCATTGACACAAGGATACTCAATCTATCAAAATATATTTATTCATGTTTCATTTCGAGTGTTTATAATCACTTACATTGACCCAACAACTAATCACAAGCATGTAAATATCACACAATTTAATTAAAATAATTAATCGAAAACATGTAGATATCACACAATTTGGTTCATACAATCAATCAAAAGCATGAATATTCCAATAGATTTTTATCATAGACGAGAAAATGCATGCAAACACGCGAAAATCTAACGCATTCTACCCCCCTTAAGAACTTAGTTACGACCCCGTAACTCACCAAGCTTAGGAAAAAGGTGTGGGTATTTCTCACGCATGGAATCCTCGGTTTCCCACGTTGCCTCTAGTGTGCGCTGGTTAGCCCATAGAACTTTCACCATCTTTATATCTTTTCTCCTCTTACTGCGCACCTTAGAATCTAAGATCTTGATGGGTTTCTCTTCATAAGACAAATTCTCATCAAGGTCGAAGGGTTCGGGGTCTAGCACATGAGATTTGTCGGGAACATATCGCTTCAGCTGTGAGATATGAAACACGTCATGGACCTTACCCAATTCATTGGGTAATGCTAATCTGTAAGCAACCTTTCCTACCTTCTCTGTGACCTCATAAGGTCCTATAAACTTTGGGCTCAACTTTCCCTTCTTGCCAAACCTCATGACTCCTTTCATCGGCGAAACTTTCAACAGTACATAATCCCTTACAACAAACTCATCAGGTCTCCTCTTAAGATCTGCGTAGGACTTTTGTCGATCCTGGGCCGCCTTAAGTCTTTCTCGAATCATTTTTACCTGATCGGTCATCTCCTCTAACATAGCCGGGCCTAGAGTAACAGACTCGCTGAAATCATCCCAACATACCGGATTACGACATCTACGACCATATAAAGCCTCGAAAGGTGCCATCTGAATGCTTGCTTGATAACTATTGTTATATGAAAATTCAACCATATCTAGGCACTCATCCCAAGATCCTTGCCTATCCAAGGCTACAGCTCGCAACATATCTTCGAGGGTCCTATTAGTGCGCTCGGTCTGGCCATCAGTAGCAGGGTGAAAAGATGTGCTCCGTAGAAGTTCAGTGCCCAGAGCTGCCTGGAAAGCTTCCCAAAATTTTGACACATACCTAGTATCGCGATCAGAAACTATAGACCTAGGGACACCATGGTATCGCACAACATTCTTAAGGTAAGCTCGAGCCAACTGATCCATACTCCATTGATTATTCATCGGAATGAACCTAGCACTCTTGGTGAGTCTATCCGCGATCACCCATAATGTGTCATTTCCCGACCTAGTCCTCGGTAAACCCAAAGCAAAGTCCATAGATATGTCATCCCATTTCCATACAGGAATATCCAAGGGTTGGAGTAAACCTGCAGGTCTCTTATGCTCACTCTTTACTTTCTGACATGTGAGACACCTGGAAACAAACTCAGCAATATCTCTTTTCATCCCAGACCACCAGAATGTTCGCTTCAGATCTTGATACATTTTATCTCCTCCGGGGTGGACGGAATACATCGAACTATGAGCCCCTGTTAAGATTTTATCCTTGAGCTCTTTACAAGAAGAAGGTACACACCATCGACCCTTGTATCGAATGCTACCATCCTCGAATATTGTGAATCTTTCAGCTTTTCCTTCTTTAACCTGCTCCCTCGTTTTCTCTAATAAGGAGTCACTCACTTGATTTGTTAAAATTTCTTCAAAAATTGAGGGTCGGATGGATAAGGCTGCTAATCTGGACTTAAGCTCTCCATGCTGCACAATCAAGATTTAATTTCTCTACGTCTCTTTGTAACTCTCTAGGAATAGTCAAGGAAGATATAGAATGATTGGTCTTTCTACTCAGAGCATCGGCTACCACGTTCGCCCTACCCTCATAGTAATCAAACGCCACGTCATAGTCATTAATCAACTCAAGCCATCTTCGTTGCCTCATGTTCAAATTTTGTTGCGTATACAAGTATCGCAAGCTCTGATGATCAGTGTAAATCTTACACTTCACTCCATACAAGTAGTGTCTCCAAATTTTCAGAGCAAAGACAATGGCTGCTAGCTCCAGGTCGTGAGTCGGGTAAATGTTTTCATGTGGTTTCAGCTGCCTGGATGCGTAAGCAATAACTTTTCTATCCTGCATCAACACACACCCTAACCCATTTTTCGATGCATCACTATACACGAGGTACTCAGATGTGCTATCCGGAAGAGTCAACACTGGTGCGGTAGTCAATCTCTCCTTCAACGTTTGGAAAGCTACTTCACAATCCTCTGTCCACTCGTACTTCTTGTCTTTCTTCATCAGGTTGGTCATGGGGCGAGCAATCTTTGAGAAGTCCTTCACAAATCTCCTATAGTAACCAGCTAAACCCAAAAAGCTCCTTACTTCAGTCACGTTCTTTGGTGCAGGCCAATCTCTCACTGCCTCAATCTTAGCTGGATCAACAGAAACTCCTTCTTTGGAGATAAAATGACCCAAGAATGACACTTTTTCGAGCCAGAACTCACACTTAGAAAACTTGGCATACAACTGATTTTGCCGAAGTATCTGCAGTACCTTCCTCAAGTGTTGCTCGTGTTCTTCCTTATCCTTCGAGTACACCAAGATATCATCAATAAAGACCACCACGAAATTGTCAAGGCACGAACTAAACACCTGATTCATCATGCACATAAAAGCTGCAGGTGCATTTGTCAACCCAAAAGGCATCACTGTGAACTCGAAGTGCCCATATCGAGTCCTAAAAGCTGTTTTTGGAATATCACGCTCTGCAATCCTCAGCTGATGATAACCAGACCTCAAATCAATTTTGGAAAATAACCCTGCTCCCTTAAGTTGGTCAAACAAGTCATCGATCCTCGGAAGAGGGTATTTGTTTTTCACAGTTATCTTATTCAGTTCTCGATAATCAATGCATAACCTCATACTCCCATCCTTCTTACGAACAAACAAGACAGGTGCTCCCCAAGGCGAAACACTCGGTCGAATATATCCCTTCTCTAATAACTCTTCAACTTGGTTTTTAAGTTCCTCCATTTCAGCTGGTGCCAACCTATATGGTGCTTTCGATATAGGTCCCGCCCCTGGTACTAGGTCTATGGTGAACTCAACAGCTCTAACAGGTGGCATTCCTGGTATCTCCTCTGGAAAAACATCGAGAAACTCGTTTACAACTGGCACTGATTCCGGAGTCAAAGTCTCGTCTTCTATCTTACGCACATGGCATAGGTAACTTGGCAATCCCTTCCTCAATAGGGTTTTCATCTTCAGAGACGATACCATCTTTGTTTGCATCCCAGAAGTAACCTTACAGTACTTAACCTTCTTTCCCTTGGGTCCCACAAGTCTGACTTCTTGCCTCTCACATTCCACAACTGCCTTAAACCGACCTAACCAGTCCATCCCAAGAATGATGTCTAAGTCACACATATTTAACTCATATAGGTCACTAGGAAAAACAGTCCCCCCGATGGTCAAAGGAACACTCTTGTAAACTCTAGTGCATTGGTATAATTCTCCTGAAGGAACTGCTACGGCGTACAAACAAGTTTCGGGGTCCTTTAATCCTAACTTATCGATCGTTGATGCAGATACAAAAGAATTTGATGCTCCAGTATCAAATAACACGTTGACAGGCACGGAGTTCACAAGAAACGTACCTGTCACCACATCCTTTGCATTCTCTGCTTCCTTTGTGCTGATGGCGGTCAATCTCCCAGGTGTTGATTGAGTAGAAGGTGCACTAATTCCCGCACTTCCAGCATTTCGACCACTAGACTCTCCGGGTTTGTAGCTGCTTGGATTAGACCGATATCCATTTCCATTCTTCGGTTGATATAGGCTTTGACCACGGTAGTCATTCCCATTCCTCTGATGCCCCAAATTCTTTTGATTGACATTCTGTTGTCCCCCAGTTAGTTGATTCGGACGCCCGTGTTTGGCATAACATTCGAAGTCACGATGCCCTAGCTTGCCACAAAAATTACATTCAACCAAGTTCCCATCACAATCCTTCCCTGGGTGGTTGTTTGGACACCTGCGACAAAAGTAAACTCTTTCTTTACCATTACGGTCTACAATCTTCTTTTGATCCTTGAACCCCCTATGGTGCGACTTTCCACTTCTTTCGAAGCTTGAAGAGCCCATGTGTTTCTTGTTCTACTGGGAATGGTGTTGCTGCTGGAAGTTCTCTTTTCTCTTTTCCCCACTGTTGACACCTACACTGCTAGTCTCAGGCTTCTTTCCTTTATCTTTATGCAGAAGACTCCCTACTTGAGCAGCTCATTGGTACATCGCATCCAGAGTGGTGTACAGGTCACTATCAACATGTACTTGGATCTCATTGCTCAGCCCCAACTCAAAACGCTGCATCTTTTGCTCCTCGGTAGGGACGTCATCAGGGCAATATTTCACATACTCCATAAACTTTCTATAGTATTCGTCAACTGTTAAATCCCCCATCTTGAGCTTGGAAAATTCATTGGACTTTTGCTTTCTAACATGAGGTGGGTAAAATTTTTTTCCGAATCACCCTTTTGAACTCCTTCCATTGCAGCGGCTCATGAGGGTCACTCATCAAGTTATCTCTGGTATTGGACCACCAGTATTCAGCTTCTTCTTGCAGGTAAAAAGCGGCTTGGTCCACTCTTAGATGTTCGGGGCATTGCACCACGTTGAAAATCTTATCAAACATTTGCCTCCAATCAAAAGTTTCACAATCGAAAGATGTTCACGATTCGTTAAGATAATGTGCTTCATTGCCAAGAACACACTTTGTATACAACTTCTAACTAGGCATACATCTTTGTTTCGCATGAAATTCATCTTTATTTTAAAATAACTAGTCTTTAACTTTACTAAAAAAAAAACATGAACTAATAAGCTTACCTAAATAATAATATTGACATAGACTACTAACCAATGAAACACACGTACATAATCAACTAATATAAGGTTGGAGGTTATATAACCATCCACATGAAGGTAAGTACGATAACTCGTAGCTTAACTAGGACATTTACATAAAAAAAAATGTAGTCTTTTACGCAACTCATAACTAGCAACATTTGCTCCTACTACCATAATTCATACTTAAAATTTCAATAAATAACATGTCATTTGTTAAGTCACAACAAATCCATTACAAGGATCCAATACAATCATCACAAAGAACGTAGACATAAACATGTAAATTTGATGTGCAGTAATAATCAAAACGCATGCGTATGGAAATGCACCTAACCCATATCTACCCATACTCTCAAAACAATTTAACTTTGAAAACAAAACAAAAATAAGCATTAGAGAAAACACAAAGCGTTTAGGAAAGATAGGAACCACTGGCTCTGGTAACCACCTGTAACACCCCTGAATTTCCAACCCTCTGAACGGAACCAAAACCGCGAGAGAACGAAGGAAATTCGGGTGTTACATTTAAAACAAAATAAAAGAAAATAAAAAGACAAATGAAGTTTGATTTAAAGAGGTTATGGAAAAACTTTCAAACAAAATTCTACGAAAATTTCGGCAGCATCTGCCTTGAATTTTAACGCACCAAAAGAGTCAAACAAATAATAAACCATTATAAGAAGAGGCATTAATGGCCTTGTAATAAAAAAATCACGGCGGAATGATCATCGCCAAAACCTCTGTCGACATGCTAAGCATGGATCGTGGTTCCCATGTAAACACTTAGGTTTTCCAAAACATAACCAGCTAAACAAGCCATTCACGATACTATAGCGAAACATAAAGTAAAATAAAACTTTGCAGCGGAACTAATTACATCAGAAGGAGGGCATGCGCCTCAACCAAAAACATATACAATTTCAATCCAAAAACACTTAAAGCGTCAAAAATAGTTAAAGTATGGCACGTGTTAAGATTCTCACTCAATACCCCCCGTATGCAATGCAAAGGACTCCAAAAACCTGCAAGTGCTATCTATGATACCCCTACTGCTCAACGTAAGGTCATAGACCAACGTGTCATAGCAGGGCCATCAAAGATAAGCCATCAACAAGGAAACAAACAGTACACGTCAGTAACTACTAATAAATTATGTAAATGTAACCACTAATTAAATTCAACAAAACAAGGTGGGGTGGATACTCCAATGTGTAAGCACCTACTCCATCTATTTTTTTCAATTCCATATACTTCTCAAAATCTTCACCGTCTTCTACTTCTTCCATTACTTTTATATATCTTCATGTGTGACTAGAGGCCACCATATTGGGGTTTGCAAGACCCACATGGCAACACCTCAGCCAAGGACGGTGACGGCCATGCCGGCGCCCAATGGCAAAGTATGATCATACCCCCGTACAGCGACCATATATAGACGGTCAATGCCTCCGGGAACTAATCCAGCTGGGGTACCAATCCAGTGGAGTCACAGTAAATATCCAACTTAAAGTCTCTTCAAATAAGGGGACTTATTCCCATTTCAATCTCATACAATTCAACATTCTAATCTTGCGATATCAGAACCCATTCTCTACTATGACTACAGCTGATTCTCACTTGTAGCACTAACTTACTAATATTTAATAGCAGTTCGTATCCAACATAGCTCATATAATATTGCTACGCAAAGAAAACATAAGCAAGATACAAGAATTAGCTACTGCGTGTACTTACCTGCAACTGCAAGATAATAAGTCGCAAAAGTCACTTTGAAAGAGGTTATTAAGCCCCTCTTATGAACCGGGCACCTATACACGTTAAAAGTAAGACTAATAAGCCTACTTCACATCATTTAAGAAGCACTGACTTCATACAACTACACTATTAGTCAAACGAGTTTCGATTCAAGCTAGTACGCATTCTAAACGCACTCATGCAATAAATTCAACTCAGGTTCACACATAAACCACGCCATCAATTCTAATCAAACCATAACATTATATTCTAGTCAAGTTTATATTAAGATATGTCTAGGTGAACAAACACAACCATACGCTTGCGCGTTATAGTCAAACTATCCATTGGAAAGTTTAAGAACACGTAATGCACGACATTACACTTAATAACAAACATATCACTCATGGTAGTAGTGATTTATTATTTTTCCAAGGTTTTTAAAGTAAGACGATTAAGAATAAATTAATTTTGTAGTTTGACGAATTAATAACGATTCGTATAACTTGGGTCAAAGTCGTATAATTTAGCATCACAATTGAACATATCAATATAACAACCAAGCTCAAAACTAACCACATCATCAAACGACTATAACCATGACAATACTTTTATTAATGTCAATCACGACCTTAATTTTTCTTAGTAATTATTATTATCATGTACTCTACAACAATGGGTATCAACAATACTAGTCATACCACCATGAGTAAAGTCATATAAACAACAACTAGCCACCATTCATCAACCATGTCACATAAACAAGGCTTACACAAGATTTTAAATCAATAAAACACCATCCAAACCACAAAAGTAGTACATACTACTTCTAAATTCATCAAACTCTAACTAGTTCAAGTTCAAATTACACTTTCTAATATCTACTCACTTTAAATTATATCAAGCTATAACTTAATCTAAACTAAGATTCATGAATTTACCCAAAATATTACATTTAAATTCATTATAATATAAACCCTAAAACAACCATAACTTATTTATGTTCAATTTCAAACTCTTAACTTCTTACCAAGTCAATTTAGAGCATAAAACAACCATTCAATTCAATAAACTCATCAACATTCATACAACAACTTGAAATTATAAAGAAAACAAACATTAAAAGTGGAGTTTAGATGGCTCACAAAGAGAGAAAGAATATGGCTTACAATGGGGAGATAAGAGAAGAGGAAGAAGGAGGTGGTTATGATGGTGGAGGAGAGCCCAAACCGGAGCTGCTGGCGGTGGTCCTTGGTGGCTGTCCGGGCAGCCTCTGGCTGCTGCAGTGGGTGCTAATCACGGCACAGTGCTGCTGTCTTTGGGGGGAAAATCGCAGACCCGCTGCTGCCGGCTGTTGGCCTCGTTTTTGGAGGGTGGCGGCTCCTAGCTGCTGCCGCCTCTGAGTGGTGGCAGCCGGTGGTGAGAGAGAGAGAAGGAGAGGAGAATATAAGAGGGAAGAAGGAGGAGATGAGAGGAGTGTAAAAGACGGCTAGTGTTAGGGTTTAACCAAGTCTTTTTATCATGGGTATTATTATTATTATTATTATTATTATTATTATTATTATTATTATTATTATTAATTATTATTATTATTATTATTATTATTATTATTATTATTATTATTATTATTATTATTATTATTAATATTCCTAGATTCCTTTCTTGAAATGCCCACTTATAAAACTCGTTTTCATGTGCCCACACAATTTAATAAAATAACAATTTAATCCAAACCTCTTTATTTTAGAAGCCGTAGCTGTATTTTTAATATAAACATATGTTAATATTTAAATTCCTTTACAAACGAAACTTATTAAACTACTTTAAAATCAATTTAATATAATTATAAAATCCCTAAAAGTTATTAAAATATTAATTAATGAAGTCAGAAAATCTCGGGGTGTTACAGTGGTAATAAACCATGGTAATAGGAATGAAAATTTATTGTAATTTGGGTTGAAAAATCTCTTGATTACCTTGATTGTCATGTTAGACAACCTCCAATCATCTCATTTTGTTTATAAAATTCATTCTAATGCATTACCAATGGGAGAGATGATATTAGATAGTAATGAAAATTTGTGAACAAAAAAAACTTTTTTGTGATCAAAGTTTCATTATTATGGGAATGACATGAAAGTTTTGATGAAATTTTATACTATATTTCATTCCCATTACCATCATTTAGTACCACTAACCAAACGGGCCGTAATAAATTTTGTAGGATAAAAAATTGGGCTTATATTATATATACGTGATTGTAAAATATTCAATTATAAACCTTACTATTCAAGGAAATGCTATGAACAGAGAACTTGGAATTGGGATTGTTCCGTATAGCCCATTAGGTCGTGGATTCTTTGCAATGGGGCCTAAGATGGTTGAATCCTTTGAAGGTGATCATCGAGAGGTAAACTTTGTCCTTTATATATTGTCCAAACTTTTTTTTCCTAATTTTTTTTGTTTATTTTTTACACAAATTCATGTTATAAACTGTCTATAGCATAGACGGGTAAATATAGGCCAGCCCATTTTGCAAAATAAGTAACTAATTAGTCATCAACCTTATTTTTAATTTTAAGATCATTGGAATGAGCTGTTGGGAGAGTCGTCTTTGCAATAGAAGATCTCTCAGGAGACCTTATGTTTTTTTTATGTTAGAGTGTTCTATACTTTTACCACATTTAAGCATCTAATGTACAAATTAATAGAAATAATTGGGCCGGACCCAACTTTTCTAAGACAATGAAGGCCCAAAAGTTTTCATGGACCGATAGTACTAATATTTTACAATATTAAAATCACAGTTACATAATTTCATGCTTTCACCTGGCCTGAATTTTAGGTTTGGATATGCGCAATCTTAACTCTTGTTCGTGATAACCAAAAAACTACGACCAGAAATTCTTATATTGTCTCTAGACTCTTTGACCCAAAATTTTACCAAACATTTCCATTACAACCTTTCAGAGGCGTTCAAAATTGACCCAATGACCCAATATATTCCCGACCTTTGGAACTGAACCCGACTTAACTCGACTTCAGTATGAACTAAAAGTAATGTAAAAATCAATCTAGACACAAGAACCGATTTTGAATTGACCCAAGGTTGATCCGATGACTCGAATGAACACCTCTACAAGCATCTTAAACCGTTAACTTAAAAACTAGCAAGCCAACTAATACTTTTAACCCCTCTACTTGTCAACATCTGTGACCAATACTCCCTCTGTCTCTATCCTTCTCAATTTGCACCTCTTTTCATTTTAATATGTCCCACTCATTTTGCATCATTTTCCTTTTTCGTGATGACCTTACTTTCTTTCTTTAAATATCTGTTAGAGTATATAACATATTCTGGGGCCTCTACCACAAGCTTAAGCTTCTGGTTGAGTTGGTTCCATAACATGATATCAGAAGCCAACGCGACAAGAGGTCACGGGTTCGAATCTCAACCACCCCTCATTTAAAGTGGAATATTTAGCACCAGATATGAGGAGAGCCTGTGTTGCATCCACACTGCTAGCCCAAAGGGCTCTCGTGTGAGAGGGCATGTTAGAGTATATAACATATTCTGGGGCCTCTTCATAAGCGTAAGCTTTTGGTTGAGTTGGTTCCTTAACAATCTCATCCACAAACTTATTGCATCTCTCCATCTTAACGACTTATTTCTATCATCCACGTGCAGAATCTCCCAAGGTTCAAGCCAGAAAACCTAGAGCATAACAAACAAATATATGAAAGAGTGAGTGAAATGGCAGCAAGAAAAGGGTGCACCACGTCACAACTAGCTCTAGCATGGGTTCATCATCAAGGAAACGACGTCGTCCCGATTCCAGGAACAAGCAAACTAAACAATCTAAACCAAAATATTGGAGCCTTATCAGTCAAACTTACTCCTCAAGAAATGGGTGAACTTGAATCTTATGCCTCAGCTGATAAAATTAAGGGTCATAGAGCATGGAACCCTACTTATTCCTGGGAGAACTCGGAAACTCCCCCATTGTCTTCTTGGAAGAATTAGGCGGCACGTATTCGATGTTTTCTTTTGAATTTGCTACATATAGTATTTTTAAATAAAGTTCTTAGTTGAACAATTTACGTTATGTTGTAAGTTTAATGAGACGAAGGAGTATGAGTACTGTGAGTCACACTGATTGCAATAATATAGTTTTATATACTTTTCGATTCAATTTAATAGTTTTGAAATGATTTGACGAGTTTATCATTCTCTCTCAACACGCCATTTCTTAGCCAAGAGTGATAGAATCTCTGTTGAAGTAATCTAGAAAAATCTAGGATAGAGATATCTAGACTAAAGAATTAAAAAAATAAAAATATCCTAGATATTGTAATAGAAATTGCTAGAAAAAGTAATTAAAAAATAAAATAATCTAGATATTAGAACATCCTAGAAATTAATTAAAAATTGAAAATATCTAAGATATTTAGTGAAGATGTACCAAATTGAGGCCTATAAATAGACATAGTATGTACTTGTTCATTTAAGCAATACAAAGTAGCTCCCACAAAAAATGAAGGTTTGAGCCATGAACTCAAATCACCTTACACTTTATGATGAGAGGTGTGAGAGAAGAGTGAGACATGAGCTCACATAAAAACACAAGTGGAGAGTGTATAGGTGCGGAACAAGTGTCCCACCAAAAATATTCTTGTACAAATTTTGATGTAATCAAATATTTGTATTCAATTAATGTAATACAATATTTATTTGGGTCCAACTACAAATTCCGCGTGCGCCCAAAACTTCTAACATGGTATCAGAGCTTGAAGATCGGGAGGTCGAGAATGAAGTACGATGAAGCAATCAAAGAAAGGATTGAAGAACCACAACAAGAGTGTGGTAAGTATTTTGATAATTTAAATAAAATTACTAAGTGAAAAAAAAATAATTGGGAAATTAATTAAGTAGGTTAGTGACAAGAGCACTAACAAAAATATGAAAATGGGGGAGGTTAATGACATAAATATTAATATGAAAAATTGTGAAAAATTATTAAAAGATATTGAAGAAGATATTATGATAAAATGTTAATGACATGGGCATTAACAAAAGAATTTGAAGAAATTTGACAATAAAAAGAGGATTGAGAAATTAAAATTTATAAAAGAATATGAAAAGTTGGTGACATGAGCACTAACTAGAAAAAAAAAATGAGGTGAAAAAGGCAAAGAAAAATTGTAGGATGAGTTGATAACATAACTAAAGAAGAGAAGATAATAAAAAAAAAAAGAGGCCAAAGAAATTAAAAGAAAAATTAAAGAAAGAATTATGGAGAAATGAAAACATGAAGTGGTTACATGTATGACATGGTGTGGTGACATGGGCACCGATAATTAAAAAATTTCGGAGAAAGAAAAATATTTTGGAAAACGACTGGTGACACGAGCACAGTCCAGAAGAAGATATGCTACAGATGAGTAGTAGCTGGGAGATGCTTGGTAATAAGAATACCAGCAAGAAGACATAAGAAGACAAAATGCACTCTGATGACAAGGGAGAATTCGCGACATGGGCGCGTCAGAAAAGAAAATTTAAGCTACGAGATCGACAAGTGTTGGTGACAGGAGCATCAACAACATCTTATCAGTTTTTGTACTAGATTTTTCAGATTAGGGGGAGTGTTGAAGTAATCTAGAAAAATCTAGGATAGAGATATCTAGACTAAAGAATTAAAAAAATAAAAATATCCTAGATATTGTAATAGAAATTGCTAGAAAAAGTAATTAAAAAATAAAATAATCTAGATATTAGAACATCCTAGAAATTAATTAAAAATTGAAAATATCTAAGATATTTAGTGAAGATGTACCAAATTGAGGCCTATAAATAGGCATAGTATGTACTTGTTCATTTAAGCAATACAAAGTAGCTCCCACAAAAAATGAAGGTTTGAGCCATGAACTCAAATCACCTTACACTTTATGATGAGAGGTGTGAGAGAAGAGTGAGACATGAGCTCACATAAAAACACAAGTGGAGAGTGTATAGGTGCGGAACAAGTGTCCCACCAAAAATATTCTTGTACAAATTTTGATGTAATCAAATATTTGTATTCAATTAATGTAATACAATATTTATTTGGGTCCAACTACAAATTCCGCGTGCGCCCAAAACTTCTAACAATCTCTTCCTTAGAACTATCTTTCTATAGTTCTTAGGAAGGGAAGCCAAAATAACTAAACTTTGCTCCTCATTAAAGATGTTTAAAACAGACCGAATAACCTAATATTAATCTTGACCTTATAATCGAACGCGAGTTGATTTAACTTCAAAATGAATTTATAATAAACTAATTAAAATCAATGTGAACACAAGAAGACTCAAATTTAAATCAAGCATATACCTGTCCTGAAATCAACCCGATAATCCAAATAAACACATCTACTCCTCATACAACAACTTAATTTCTATCTGCATTCAACAATTAACCTGCTTTTTTCTAATAAACAGCTTGTTCAATTAACTAGTTTACCAAATATCACTATAACATTTACAACGAACTTAATTCTAATAAATCGCAATAATTTCAACTTCTAAAATAAACCAATACTTTTAGCCAAAAACTCGAGCCAATTATATCCATACACGCACCAAACCTACTCTTAAAAATTTAGTGGCGGCTGGACGTACGTTAGTTGAATATTTATCCTACATATGACATCACCACTTACGTAGACTCCACTTAAGAAAACATAAGATCATGAACTATATTTAAATAATACTCCCTCCGAATTATTTCAGATGTCCCATATCCGTATTTGGGAAAATCATATTAATTGTCTCATTTTCTTTTTATTCTATCTTGTTTTTACTTAAATACTCCTATTTTTCTAATTGCCAATACCCAACTACCGCCTTTACAATTAATTTAATACTCCCTCTAATTCAATTGAGTTGTCTCATTTGTTTTTGGGCACTATTCACGTATCACTCTTAATTTGTATTTTACTCTTAATCTATAAGTTAAAATATAGTCATGGGATATTGTTTGAATCGTCTCAATACAAGAATTATTAATATCAATTTTTTATAAATTTTTGATTAAGAATAATTAGAGATATTAAGGATTAAAATGTTGCCTCGGCAAGTGTGAAAAAGTAAACATAAAATCTCATAAGAGACGGTCTATACGATAGACGCCTTAAGTTTTGGGTCTGGCCCAATTTATAAATTAAAAAAAGAAAACTAATTGGTGGTTTTGTAAGTTAAAAGGAGATATGGGCTGGACTCTTGAGAGACGTCTATACTCTATACTATAGACGGTCTCTCAAGAGAGTTCCTGGAAAGTAAATGGGACAACTGAATTGAATTGGAGGGAGTAAATTAAAATATCCAACTACCACCTTTTTAATGGACCCCACACCACCCTCAATAACGGTAAAATCCAAATGGGACATCTAAAATGATTTGGAGGGAGTATAAATAGCACTAGTTTTACAATCATGGAGTGAATTATATTCACTTCTATTTTAATTCCCATTTCCTAAAAAATGGGAGGTGTAGTAAAGAGGATGAAACTGGGTTCGCAGGGTCTAGAAGTTTCTAGACAAGGTCTTGGTTGTATGGCAATGTCTGCTTTCTATGGTCCTCCCAAACCTGAGGAAGATATGATTGCTCTTATTCATCATGCTATTAACTCTGGCATTACATTTTTAGATACCTCTGATGTTTATGGACCTCATACCAACGAGATCCTCCTTGCCAAGGTAACCATTTAAACTCATGCACTATCGTTCCTAGCAATTTTTGAGCCCTACACGAAAATTTACAAAAAAAACTGAGATATAAGTAAAGTTTCGGTTATTTTTTTAACTATGTAGTTCAGTAGTCATGCGCTTAGCTGAGAAATCTAATACTGCAAGTTTAATCCATGTTAGACACTACTTATGCAAATTAACTCAATTTGTACCTTTTTATGAGATGGGCTATAGGCGGTTGTACCTTAAAATTATCCTCAAGAATGACCCTGAGTTCATGTTTGTTTTATAGATGTTTTTTTTTCGAAACTTTGAGGCTGAAATTCATAACTGCTCTTGTGCAATGTAAACTAAGAAAAAACAATGGAAAATAACTCAAATGTGATCCCGCATCGGAGATTAGAAAAAGTTTGACTAACAGTCTAACATATATAGTTGATGGGCTACTCCTCTTAATACAAATTGGTTTTAGGATGAAATCTCTTTGGATTTTTGTTTAGACAACTCCTCTCTTGTGTAGCCCGCGTGTACAAATCCAAATTTAATTATCATGGTATCAGAGCTAATGTTGTTTCGAACAAAATAAAATTAGTAGGTCTGAAATGAATGACGTTCCCACCCTAATTGAATATGAAGTGAGTGCTTCTTGTGTTTTTACGATCATATCGACATTGACAATAAGTCCAACTGAATTTAACAAAAGGGTACGTTTAATTAGCCTTAATATTCCTTAGACAAATATGTTGTGATTTGTTTAGGCATTGAAAGGAGGATGGAGGAATAAAGTAGAATTGGCCACAAAATTTGGTGTGAATAATGCGAATGAAGATGGAAAATCAGAAATAAGAGGTGATCCACAATATATTCGGTCTTCCATTGAGGGAAGCTTAAAACGCCTTGATGTTGATTTTATTGACCTCTATTATCAACATCGCATTGATACCAAAATTCCCATTGAAGTCACGGTTAGTTTGTTTTTTCAATTTTATATATGTAATGTATGTGTTTGATAAATAATTTACCTAGAATAAATCAATTTATTTACGATTTTCCTACAATAATTCCACCTATTGATTAAGGATGAATAATTTCAATTTTAAGAGATATTTTCCTAGAGTAAACTTTGGTAATCCGATGACCTGCTATAGTAGGTAATCACCAAAAAAAGTAAACTAAAAATTTTGCATAAAAATTCTATATCATAAAAAAAAACATAAATATTTTTTGAACAATTTTTTGACATTTTATTTTAATTTATCTTTTTTTTAAGAAAAATAAAATTTACTATAGCAAGTTATCCAGTCACCGGGTTTACTCTAGGAAAATACCTGTTAAAGTTATTAGGATTATTCATGGTTAATCAATAGATGAGACTATAATTGTAGAAAAATCACAAATAGATTAGATTATTTTTGGTAACTTTTCCTTTTTTTTCCTTTAATAAATAACCACCAATCATATTCAAAAAAAAAAAATAACCACCAATCAAATACTTACTAAAATTTTCCAATTAATTAAACATCTTAAGATCGACTTATACTTCCTCCGTTCCAAAATACTCGCTACATTTCTATTTTGTGCACTATTCATCAGTCAAACTTATTTTACATATTGCGACTAATGTGTAAGTAAAAATATAGACAAGTGGGATCTTGTTTGAATCGTCTAATCGCATACTTTCATAATATTAAATTTTTATAATTTTTAAATAAATGTAGTTTAAGATATTAATGATCAAAATTGTGCATTGGATTGCGTAAAAAAGTGAAATGTAGCAAGTATTATGGAACGGAGGAAGTATATGCAACACTTATTATCTACTAATAAAAGCCTTTACTTTACCAACGTTACAAACCAATCAACTGACGACTAATCGCCAAACATCTCATAAATTTTCATAATGAAACGATTTCATTTATTTGTCGCAAATATTATTATTTAAATATTTACAAATACAATTATATTTTATATATCATTTTACCCAAAAAAAAAAACTGTGTTATCTTAGATGGGTGAACTTAAGAAATTAGTTGAAGAGGGCAAAATCAAATACATTGGTCTATCTGAAGCATGTGCATCAACTATTAGAAGAGCACACGCAATTCATCCACTAACCGCTGTTCAATTGGAATGGTCACTTTGGACTAGAGATATTGAGGAAGATATTGTTCCTACTTGCAAGTGAGCCTTCTTCTTATTATTCATTACTATTAATTAAATTATGCTTCATATAATTTTGTTAGGTGTACTAAAAGCGCTAGTGGCTCACTGAATAAAGCATCTGCATGTGGATTTAGAAGGTTTGGGGTTCGACCCCTACTAGACGCAGGTGTCAGTTGGAGTTGTTTCTTGACTGCGCGTATATCTCTTTACTCCCCGGATATGATTTGTCCGCATCTTTTAAGAAAATAAAACTCCATCCAAATCCTGCTTTGTGCGGGATACTGAGAGGGTTAATAATTTTGTTAGGTGTAGTATAACTTTATTCAACCAATGTTTTTTCACTTTTTATTGTTATGTTTAATTTAGGGAACTTGGCATTGGAATTGTCTCTTATAGTCCTCTTGGAAGGGGATTTCTTTCTTCAGGGCCTAAGATGGCACAAAACTTTGCTATAAATGATTTTCGACAGGTATGAGTATGATTTTGATTTGAGAGTTAGTAGAAAATAACCTCTTTATTCTATGGGTTGTCATCTTTCATCCCACATATTCTGATTTTATTTATCTATGAGCGGGATTAGGGATTTTCAATGGGTGGGATAAGGGTCGGACCAGGCTTAAGTAAATATGGACCGGGCAGGATAAGGGCCCTTTGAAATTAATATTAATAGTTTTATTAACATTGTCATTTATAATATTTAAATTATACATTAATTATACTATTTACAAAGGTCCGTTTTCGGCCCTTATTGAGCCCTTTTATAGCCCGATTTATTTTAATTTTAGTATAGCCCGTTTTCAGCCCGACCCATTTTCAGCCGACCCTTACAAAGCCCTTCTAAAAACGGGTCGGATAAGGGCTCAAAATGGAGCCCCGGCCCATTAAACACCCCTAAGCGGGATATACTGGGTATGATGAACCCCGACACTAATTAAATTGGTTTTTGTGTGTTTTAGCACATGCCAAGGTTCCAAGCGGAAAATGTTGAGCACAACAAGCACATATTTGAGAGGATTAGTAAAATAGCAAACAAAAAAGGATGCACTGAAGCATAACTAGCACTTGCATGGATCCATCACCAAGGTGATTATGTGTGTCCCATCCCAGGAACCACCAAGATTCAGAACCTAAATCAGAACATTGGAGCCTTGTCCATCGAGCTAACACGCCACGAAATGTCGGAGCTCGAATCGATTGCTTCCGAAGGCAATGTTAAGGGAGACGCCCATGGCCCTATGAATTGTGCTTGGAAAAATTCTGAAACTCCGCCTTTGTCTTCATGGAAACCTGAATGAGAAAAAGTATTTATGTGAACGATCATTAAAACTGATTTGATGTGGCGCTCATGGAGCCATGAATTGTGCTTGGAAACATTCAGAAACTCCGCCTTTGTCTTCACGGACACCTGAATGAGAAAAAGAATTTATGTGGATGACGACTATATCTGATCATTTGATGGTTTATGTAGCCAACTCTAATCTTTTAGGATTGAGGCTCTCGCGTTATTTTTGTTGTTGTACGTGCATATAATATGTATGTTTTAGTTGAATTGTTTTTGCGTTGTTTTCATAACTATAACTAGACATATAGTGTGCTTCAATTAGTAGCGTGTGCTTTGATTAATTTATATATAGTGTGCTTCAAATTATATTCCTACATATTATTGACTTGTTATGAAATTGGTTTCCAACTAGTTTGGGCTTTAGTTAGTATTTGTTCTAAAATTTGACTTGACGGTGGTCCTTGCTTGTGGATCTCAGACATTGTTTAATTCAGTTGATTCACGTGTCAGCAAATGAGGGCACTTATATTTTTCTAAAAAACTAAAAGTTTAAAAGGAGGTATTGAGAATTAAACTTAAGACCAACAATATAAATATGTTGTATTCTAACTAAACCAACCATGCTGCAAAATTTTTTTAAACAAAAGTATATAAATATAAAAACTCGTGAAAATAAATCATAAAATTTAAGGGTTAAATTGTAAATATTACTTTTGTATCAATTTTGGTCGCCGCTGGAGGGGTGAACACGGTCCGGTTTGGTCTGGTCTGACACTAAAATCAGAGTAAATCAGAAATTCCGGTCTGAAAATTTTCCAGACCGGACCGGACCAAACCGCTTTACAATGGTCCGGTCTGATCTGGTCTGGTCTGGTCTACGAATTTTATTTAAAAATTTTTATCCAAATTAATAGATGTTTTTATGCAAATATTTCACACCTAAATTAATAAATATAATATTTTGTAATTAGTTGTAATATTAACATTATTCAAGTATATATTCCTATATAAAAATATCTACATCTTAAAATATCAAAGTAACAACTTAATTTTTTAAATACAAAATTATTATTTTCGACCAAAGTACGGTTTAAACCAAACTTTATTCATCCCTTGAGTCTGGTCTGAAAAATAAAAAACCGATACCAGACCGTAAACTGTAATTTAATTTGAAAAAACCAAACCAGACCAAATACTAAAATTCCAATTTGGTTTACGGTTTAACCAAACTTTATTCAGCCCTATCTACTGCACTGAATTTGAATCTTGAATCCGCCACTATATTAATAATTTAGTCCTATTAATATATATAAATATATATAAGATCAATCATTGCCTTTTCATACTTATCTTCTTCTCCCCATCTCTTCAATGGATCATTCACCATATACTTCCCACAATCCTTCTTCCGCTTCTTCCTCTGGTATAATCACATTATCATTTATAGTTATATTTTATAATTAATTTCATTTAATTTCATATATTTATCCAATTATTTTGATATATTTTGTAATTAAATAAATTTTATTCAGATGAAGAACCGGAAGAATTTCATCCGTACCAAAAAGACGGTCCAACAGCAGCGTATGAATATACTCTTTTTGTGAACGAATCTGTATATTACGTTCGCGTAGACATGCCAGGAGTTCCAGAAGATTCCATAAAAGTATTCAAGAACAGTAAACGTAAAATGATAAGTTTCCAAGGAAGAGCCCCTGTATTATGGTCTAATTGCGAAGCTTCTAGTAGATTCTACGGTGGTTATGTTCTAACTGAAAAAGATCCCAATGAAATTACAATTGCTTATAATATTGTCAATGGTTGTTTTCGTATGTCCTTCACTGGCTGTCAGCAGGCTCAACTCCATTTTCTTGATCCTAAAAATCATGATCAAAGTTATGATGATGATGAAGGTAAGTTCTTGATCGATTCTTGGTTTGAATTAATTTTATAAATTGGTTTAATGGGTCGGGTTGACCCAACGGGTCGAGAGTTGGGTCACATTTTATTGGGTCAATAATGAGTCGGGTTATTAACAGACCTTTGTGTTCTATTTGACACGACTCGGCCCAGCCCGACCCATTTAAATTTTGGCCTGGTCCGATCCATTTAACTCTCTATATGTGTCCTATTTGAAATCATATGAATAAGAGAGAAATTGTAGTATTTTCAAATTTTGAGGGGTAAAATGGGGCTACTACTTACTATGGATAAAGGAAAAGGTGTAATTTAAGGTAAGTTTCTTTAAGGGTAAATTGGTAAACTTAACAACCAAAAAGGAATTAGGGCATTTAGGTTGACTTAACTAAAAAAGAAAATACACATATTGATTCAGGTATTCATCTTGAGAGACCGTCTTTTGTAAAGATAACTCTCAAAAGTCCAGCATAAATCTATATTTAGAGTTGTAACAATATATATTTGGAATTGGACTGGGCTTTTGAGAGCCGTCTTTACAATAGACGGTCTCACATAAGAATTTGTGATATTTGATAGGGGAAGTACAATGATATCTCAATTTGTGTTAATTATTGGTTTATTCTTGACTCGAATGCGCTCTGTACGTATATTAGTGTTCATTAGGGTTATCAAGTTGTTTTTAAATATTAAATCTTGTTTTGTGTTAATGTTCGGAACTCGAGATTGTTATGTAATATTAAAGCCAACTAATATAATAAATTTAATATCTTCAAAAAAAAATATAATAAATTTAATTAAATTAGATAAAAGAACCTAAGTATTATTAATAATTTAAAAAAATTTTATGATAATTTATGTAAAAAATAAATTATAAAAAGATAAAAGATTAAAGATTTTGACATTGTTTGTATTTGAATTGAAGATTATAAAAAGATTTTGAAAATATTGATGGTAGATTTATTAAACTTATACTTTTTGTTGCAGCTGATCAAGTTTTAGAATATTTTGACCGTTTACGTAATTGCACTACGATCATTGACCATGCTCCTGAGGAAGCTACTGGTAAGTTCTTGTAGTAATTCTACTTCATAATTAAAAATTTAAAACTTATTTCAGCTTAATAAATTTATTAAATGGCTTAAATGATAAAAATAGGTATTATTTTACTTTCACAATTCTAAATGATATATTATTCTTCGGCAAATTAACAAAATTGAGCCTATAATTAAAATTAAACAATTGTTTCAATCCGTTTCAATTATAGTCATATTTGACTTCTTTTTGTTTTTAGGTCTCGTTGTTTTAGATGAGTCGAAATTTCTTGATACGACCAATTAATTTATATTTTATTTTAATTTTGAATATATTTAATAAATTTACTCTCTTTCATTTAACAATAATAAATATATTATTAAGTCTCTACTCTTTAAAACTTTAAAATTATTAGTTTTCGCATTTACTTTTATATGAAATGTTTACCATATGTTTCTACTTTATATTAATAAAAAAATCTACTTGGGATCATAACTATTTAAAATAATATTATAAGCCCTAACCATTAAATATTAAAGATTAACTAATAAATTTATATTATAATGTTATTAGCTACTCCCTCCGGTCCAGTTTAGATGACCCATTTGACTTTTGGCACTATTCACTCATCACTCTTAATTTGTATTTTACTCCTAATCTATAAGTCAAAACATAGTCATGTGGGATCTTGTTTGATTCGTC
The DNA here is from genome assembly GCA_019776075.1 of Amaranthus palmeri. Taxonomy (NCBI): domain Eukaryota; kingdom Viridiplantae; phylum Streptophyta; class Magnoliopsida; order Caryophyllales; family Amaranthaceae; genus Amaranthus; species Amaranthus palmeri. The sequence goes on from JAAKBH010000311.1 coordinate 524,224, forward strand.
TCAATACAAGGTTTATTAATATAATTTTTTTATAATTTTTGATTAAGAATAATTAGAGATATTAAGGGTTAAAATGTTACCTCGGCATGTGTGAAAAGTCAAATGGGACATCTAAACTGGACCGGAGGGAGTATTAAATATTTGGCCCCCCTTACTAACAAAATAATTTTATATTATAATGTTACCACAATACTACTTGTTATCTTAATTTAAATATTACTTTTTTGGAATTTTACTTGGCGAATAATCGAGTCAAAATATTCCAACTTCATTTGTTGAATATAAATTTTATTATAATAATTAAAATTCACTTTAGTCTATAAATTTTTTTAAATTTTTTTATAATTTAACTAATTTTTACATAGTAAATAATTATTAGCTAGTATATCGACTACTAAAAATCTTGACATCGTCCGTGATTGTACAGGGATAAAACTGAAGGGAGGAAAGCGTGTAAACGTGAATCCATTTCAGTTAAGTGGGGTGAAAGGAGTATACGAAGACAAAATCCTTAAAATTGATAACGAGTTGTATTTGTATATGCGAGTGGATGTTCCGACGGTCCAGCGATGCGTTATCAAAGAGATTGAAAATCGATGTATTTTATTTAATGCTGACGCCGTTGTTATAGCCAACCTCGGCGATGCGCGACTACGAAGTTTTATGGGCTTGTTGGTTGCTAAGTGTAATTGTTGCCTCTACGAGCTCGTTCGACACGATTATAGAGATGGTGTTTTACGATTCTTGGCTCGTAAGATCGGTGATAGAGACGCCGCCACTACTATCCGGTCTTCGAACTTTCATTTTTGTGAACCTCCCGAAACTAATTTATCTATTCGGGGTCTCGTTCTGCGAAAAGATTAGGAGTAGCTAGGAAAAGTTTGCACATTGTGTGTGGTTTGTGAACTAGTATCAAGTTGTTAAATAAAAATGCCTAGTTTGTTGACTTAATTGGCCGAGTCAATGACTTAATATACTTTGAGACAGTTTCATAATAAAACGATTTTATTTTTAGTCGCAATATTATTATTTAAATATATTTTCTTTCACTTATTCTAACCATTTTCTTAATATGCATGCAACATGTAAAAATAACGGGACGGGTCAATCCAATCGGTCAAGGGTCGGCTCACATTTTAAGGAGTCATTATCGGGCATGGTCCATGATGGGTCTCATTTTATAGAAAATGGCGACAACCTTGCGATGACAAATCATTTCCTACTTTTAGACGAGAAAATGGAGACGGCCTAGTCACTCTTGGCCGTCGCCTATTTTTTTTAATATTTACATTTCTGAAATATTTATCTAGGGCTAGACTTTGGCGTCGGATTTTGTTTAGCGTCAAATTTTTTAGCAATGACAAGAGATAAAAGATTGTCGCCCCTACCCCCGAGCGATTTAGCATCCCAAGTGGGACGCTAAAAAGTCATCGCTATGTCCATGTTAATTAATTATTTTAAAGATCATTCTCTCTAAATAAAAGTTTTTTTATAATATTTTCTTCTATTTTAATTAAATGTACAATTTGATTTTACACATTTATTGATGAGACATTTACATTAAATATTTCTGATTAAGTTTGGTTAAAATCACTAAAAGTTAAAATTATTAAAATTTACATTAAAATGTATCAAACAAATTAAATAGCACTTGACTATATTTTTACTTATAGTATTAATGCCAAAAAAAAATAAATTGAGACATTTGATCAGAATTAGAAAAGGTATTATATAGTTAATTATTGACTATTTGCTCCACCATGCTCAAAACTCTAGCCTCACCCTTAGCTTATTATGATTGTAACCATAATGTAAAAATACAATTTTAATCATTGACACGAAAACTTTTGTGAAACGGATTTCATGATCAATACACATGATTTCATGGTCAATAATGGTTGTATTCAGTTTACAACATGATCGCGATCCGGTGATGCAACCTTATTTTACACTAGGATTGTAATCCCAAAAAGAGTAATACATAGATAGACCATATGACATAATATGGGACTATGACCATAGCATCTTTATGTCAAAACAATATGACTTACGCATCAAACAATGTGCTTAGCATATTAAGTCATGCTATTTATTAATATGTCATTTTACTTTCATTAGGCTAACAAATCAAACACTTCCTACTTAAATGAACCCTACGTACGGATCATTAGTGAGTATCATGTATGATATTTTCGGACTCTGAGACCCCGAATCGACTTGGGCTTGGGCGGTTCACCACTCGTCGAAGGAGGCTCACAATAATGAATATTCGTAGATGGGATAGTACTACCCTTGACTTTGGAAATCCTACGAGCCAAGAACCTTATAACGCCGTCTCTAAAATCATGCAGAACTATCTCATACAGGCAGCATTTGCAATTCACAAACAACGAACCCATGTAACATCTTGTACGATCATCAGACGGGTCTCTTACACTACGATTGGACAACTTGTTTCCAACATTATTGGCCATAAATATGAATGTCTTGTTTTCGATCTCTTTGATAAGGCACCTCCTCCAGCTAACCGTTGGAACATCGACTCGTACATACAAGTAGTCCACATTGTCAACCTTAATAATCTTGTCTTCATACGCTCCTTTTAGCCCTCTTGCCAAATATTTATTGATGTGTTCATGCCTCCCTCCCCTCAGTTTTATCCCTATACAAGCCATTCATTTTAACACGAACGATTAGATTCAATCGTACAAAAATTCATATAATGATCATCAAATCGATTCGATTGTAATTAGGGCGGACATATAAAGGTGTCTAGGGTTGCCTAGACAACTAACCCCTTACAAAATTATAAAAAAGTTTCCTTTTGCCTTGGATCAAATTAAACGTATAACTCTTAGACTGAGCTAAATTGAGTTTTCTGGTGCTTATTAATAGTGCTTTAAAATACATATTTAAAAATATTTGCATATTTAAACCATTTTGGTTTATGGTGCTTTAAAATACATATTTAAAAAAAGTTGTGCAACCTTATCTCCAAATTTATGGGTATGTCCATGATTGTAATTCCATAGTGGTTGGCTTCAAAGCCATGCACTATAATCAATTTAATTAAGTTTGAAAATTTTAATGATAACTTGAATATATTTATTATTTTATTTCAGTAAGTTTTGTCCTAAAATAATGAACAAATCAGAATAAATGAAAACTTGAGAATAAATGACAGCTTGAGTTGGCTTTAAAATTAAAAAGTCAATCACTATAAAAGTACTCTAATTTTTTAATCTATAAAATTCAATAACATATAATATATAGGCGAGTATCATATATTAAATGACTTGAGTCATAACCTAAGAATATCCGAGCATTTTTTATAAATATATAAAGAATAAGTGAATAAAACTAGAATTAATTGTGAAAGTAGAACTACAACAAAATCTTACTAGAAGGATCTCGAGGATCATGTTCAATGAAAGTAGTGTGAATATTCTCCAGCCCTTCAACAAATTCAACTACAAAAATTCAAAAACAATAAATTAAACTTACCGTATATATATTTATTACTATATTGAGACCACTTTCCTATAGCATATATAGAAAATTTAATGACATTTAATAAAACCTTTAGCAGAATTAGAAAAAATCACACTAAAAAGGTTTTTGCGACATAGGATTTAGTGATATTTTCCACAAATGTCACTATAGACTATAGTGACAATTACATATGTCAGTAAAGACCAAATAAATGTTGCTAAATCACTTTAGAGTGAAACTTAAAATAAAAATCAATAATCATTACACTAAAAATATGAATCAGTGTCATTTTTTAAATGCCGTTAAATCTAATATCGCAAAAATACCACTTTCCTCTAGTATATATAAAGAATTTAAAGACATTTAATAGAACCTTTAGTAGCATTAGAAAAAATCACAGCTTTTTGCGACATAGGATTTAGTAACATTTTCCACAAATGTCACTATAGACTACAGTGACAATTACATATGTCACTAAAGACCAAATAAAATGTCGCTAAATCACTTTAGAGTGAAACTTAAAATAAAAATCAATAATCATTACACTAAAAATACGAATAAATGTCATTTTTTAAATGCCGTTAAATTTGTTATAGTGACTATCTTGAAAATCTTTACTAATATATTAACACAAATTCTTACTTGAGACCGTCTTTACAAAAAACGTCTCAAGATTGGGTCAACCCAATGTTTAAATTTTTAAAAAATAACTATATTCACTAAAAAAGGAAAGTGGGTTGGTCTTCAAAAAAGACGGTCTCTCAAGAAAGTACCTAATATATTAATTATAATAACTAAAAAAACCCCAAGAATCAAAAAAAAAAGAAAAAGAAAAATACCTGTTGGATCATCATGATGACGATTATTATGATCATGATCAGGATCACAATCAACATATTCTTGATATTCATGACAACTTAACGTACAACGATAGAAAGGTGACAAGAACATTGTAAAACATCCATTAACAATTGATTCCTCAATTTTCAAAACCTTAACATCAATATCCTCGTCATAACCCACACATCCAACGTATGTTCTTGTACAAAATTCGAACCGGGGCCATAAAACCGGTGCTAATCCCATGAACCGGACCGCTTTCCCTGCAGAATCTTTAAAAATTATAATAGAACCTTCTGGAACTCCTGGCATGTCGATTCGAACATAGGTGGAATTGCCACCCTGGGTTCTTTCACGTTTAAATTGTAATTCTCCGGATTCTGTGGGACCCATTTTTTTGTATGGATGAGGCTTTTCTTCGTCCGCGAATTCTGGAAATTAAGAATAAGTTAGTTATTAATTAGTTAAATGTTAGTTAGTTATTTAACTGAAATTTTAATGTTTTTGAAGAGATTAAGGAATCAAACCAAAGTCTGGAAAAAGTCGACGGGGAGGATAGATAGCCATTGCACTGAACATAGAAAGAATAACACGCGCGAATGAAAAATGTTTGTAAAAGCCGGCAAATTAAGTATTGGCGATGGCTCTTATATACAAGTATTACAATCAATGCAAGGCCCGGCCCATTGCATTGTTTCCGCCGCGTTGTAAAGATTTTTAAAAATAACGAACGAGCCATACACTAAATATGATAATAATGATGATGATGTTGATGATATTTAAGTGTTACGATGAAAATGCAATTTCCGTTACCGTAGTTGCGATAGTTACCACATTTTAACTCTATGATTACGACGTTTATGACGTATTTGCTTAGAGCAAACTCGGGTACTTAAATGATATGTTTGTAGCAAGTTTTATTTTTATTAAGATAAAGATAAATTAGAATAGATGTTGAAAAAATTGTTTAAAAGTGTTGAAGTTTTTTAAAATTTTATAATATAAGTAGATTTTCAAAATTTTTCTCTAACTTTATATTAATTTTCAGTTTACGATTTTGGTAAATTACCTATTATGACAAGTTATCTAGGTACATAAGTTTACCAAGGCAAATACTCCATTAAGTTGGGATTATTTCGTGATTAATTAATAGTTGGAATTATTGTAACAAAATCACGAAAACATTGGGAGGCAAATACTCCATTAAGTTTAAGGTAAAATTTCAACCAATTAGAGGAGATTAGAAATATGAACTATTGTGGCATTTTATCGCTTTCTACGAGAGACCATCTTAGCATAGCTTAAGCGACGCCCCAATCTTTGAATGACTCCCAACTATGAAAATTTAAGGGGTCGCATTTATGTAACATTACCTTTGTTAGTGACAATAAAGAACGTGAATTCAAAAGCATAGATCAAAATTTCATTATCGAAAGAGAAAAAAGCTAGTGAATGGAGCAAATGGACACACCGTGACTTTGGTATATGGGAACTTTTATTAGAAGAAACGTACAAGAACAATTCCTTAAAAAAGTATACATAGCTACACATTTATATGCTAAACAACATACGTAGTTCATTTCATCCATTCTATATTATACGTATAACTGATAGTGAGGTATTTCCGCATAATAATACCATGAATAGAAGGTTCATTACATGTCGAATGATAATTGAAAATGACGACTATTCAGAGATGTGATAATACTGTTTGTGACATAGGGAGCCCAACGAGCCAATAACCTCATAACACCATCTCGAACATCATCTATAATTATATCGTACTAACAACAATTGCAATTTGCTAAAGGTACAACCGAGTAAACCTAAATGGGAGGCACTTAATTGACAAATTAAGTACCTTATTGAAATAGTATAGTAAATGGTTTATTCAAGCTCACTAGGAGTTGATTACAAAAACTTAAGTTGTATGTAGATAACAATTTCATTGAGGTCGTTTCCATGAGGACAAAGGTGGGGTTTCCGAGTCCATCCAGGTAGGAGAAAGGCCTCCGTATCGATCACCCTTGACACTGTCGTTTGATGCAAGGGATTCTAGTTCGGACATGTCTTCGGGAGTAAGCTTTACAGATAACGCTCCAATGTTCTGGTTTAGATTCTCGATCTTAGTAGTTCCGGGAATAGGACATACATCATCTCCCTGGTGATGGACCCACGCAAGGGCTAACTGCGCGGGGGTGCATCCTTTTCTGGCTGCGATTTCACTTACTCGCTCAAATATGTGTTTGTTATGCTCAACATTTTCCGGCTTAAACCTTGGCAAATTCTAGCCGGGAGGAAAATGCACAAGTTGTTTGTCATGAAGATAAGACAACAAAAGACTATAAGAACAGTCTAGTTCCATCTAAATCTAATCATAACAGAAATATGCTAGCCAACATTATTTGTGATCACAATCTGTTTATCCGAAACCAATCAAAAGGACATATCACATTGGGTATGAAACAAGAGCCCGTCAATTTTTCAACCCGAGTAGGACGTGAACTAGCAGGGATTGGAAGGCGGGCACAGTGTCACATGATTTTATAATTGACTCGCAGATTGGGAATCGAAAAAAGCGAATTATGGTCATTTTTAGCATATTTTTGTACCATTTTGAGCGAATCGCAAATTCAAAAGGCAAACTAACTAGCGAATTATGTTTATTTACAACATATTGTGAATAATTTAAATAATTTGTTGAGATGTATGTATGAGAATGGTGAATATGAACAAACCTGACGGTAGTCCGCCTCTGAAAAGTTCTCTGTTATCTTGGGCCCTGTTGAGAGAAAACCTCTTCCCAAAGGACTGTATGCCACAATCCCAATCCCAAGTTCCCTACATGAAGAAAGAACCAAGTCAGAACTCTCATGAGTAAAGACGTTCAAAACAGACTCTATGACCCGATATTTACCCAACCCCCGAGCCGAACCTGACTTGACCCAACTTCAAAATTAACTTAAAATAATGTAAAAATCAATGTGGACACAAAACTCGATTTTAATCCGACACAAAACACCTAACTCGAAATTGACCGAATCCCAAGTTTCCATGTTTTGACATCTCACCTGCAGGTAGGAATTATGTCTTTCTCCACATCTCTTGTCCATAAGGACCATTCCAACTGGACTGCTGATATGGGGTGAACTGCGTGTGCTCTTCTGATAGTCGAAGCGGATGCTTCAGATAGACCTATGTACCTTATTTTACCCTCCTCCACAAGTTTCTTTAGTTCTCCCATCTAATGTAACATTTCAACTTATTAAAGGAGATTAGGAATATGAACTAGCTAGTATTGCAATTCTATCTACATCTATTACCCCAATGACGTTAATGACACCATCTAAGGGGATTTATAGAGTTAGATCTACGCAACCTTACTTTAGTTAGTGACTAACAAAGAGCATGAATCAAAAGTTCATTATCGAAAGGGAAAAATGGACACACCGTGACTTCGATGGGAACTTTAGTATCAGGGCGGTGTTGATAATAGAGATCAATGCAGTCGATATCGAGTCGTTTCAAGCTTCCCTCACAAGCAGCCCTTACATATGCAGGATCACCATGAATTGATCCTTTTCCATTGGTATATTTGACACCAAATTTGGTAGCTAATTCAACTTTCTCCCTCCACCCTTCTCTCAAGGCCTGCTCAATCAGATCATCAAAACTCACAGTGAGTGATTTAAATAGTAAGATTTTGCTCCCTTATTTTTAGTTCGTTATGGCTCAATGCATGTGGAGTAGAAGGCTTGGGGTTCAATCTCTACTGGGCGTAACTGGGTAAGTATAATCGGGGGTTTCTTGACCGCGCGCATCTCTCTTTACCATCTCATTGGGAGGGAAACGGATATAATTTGTCCGCATCTTTCAGCAAAAAAGAAAAACCCCCACCCGGACCCGCCTTGTGCTACCTTTACCTTTTTAAGTTATTTCTAATATTCATATATTAAACTGTAATCATAAATTAAATAAATTATCACAATATTAGTAAAGTAATACTTTGTTTTATCTGTAAATTTAATTTTCTCTATCACATTTTAATTTCAAACCCTACCAGCAAAAAAGCAATCAGATTGATAATTGCAGACTCCTAAAACCCAAAAAGCAATCGGATATGTAGCACATAATCGACAAATCAATCAAACCAATAAAATTCAATAACTACCCAGAAAACATCATCAAAACCCAAAATAAGCATAAACCCTAAAAAATTCAAGATTGAAACTTTAGATAGGAAAAGTAAATAAGTACCAAAATTTGAAATGGGTAATAAGTAAATAACCTTTCCAAGAAGAATTTCATTGGTATGAGGTCCATACATGTCTGAAGTATCAAGAAAAGTGATACCAGAATTAACAGCATGGTGAATTAGTTGTATCATTTCCTCCTGAGGTTTTGGAGGACCATAAAAAGCAGACATTCCCATACATCCTAGACCTTGACCAGAAACTTCTAAACCTTGTGTACCCAATTTCATCCTTTTGATTGTTGCTGCCATTTTTCCTCTGTTTTTCTCTGTTTTTTTGGAGTGAAGTACACAAATTGATTAGTTGGTAATTTGATCATTGGATAATGGATGGACTAAATAGTACTCCCTCGTCCATTTTACTTGTCCCATTTGACCAAACACGGATATTAAGGTAGTAGTGGGGTCCATTGGAAAAGGTGGTAGTTGGGTATTTTAATTGATTAAATTAATCGTAAAGGTGGTAGTGGAGTATTGGGAATTGGAAAAGTGGGGGTATTTAGGTAAAAAAAGGATAGCCAAAAAAGGAAATGAGACAAGTAATGAGAAATTGCCAAAAAAAGAAAATGGGACAAGTAAACTGAAACGGAGGAAGTAAATAGCAGTAAAATGAGTAAATGTAGGTAAGAATTGCGTAATGGGTGAGATCATACACTCATGAGTCATACTCCGCAATTTAGAAAATTCTGCTGCTTTGACTTCTTTCACATTTTAACAATAGGTGGGTCCCACCCTCCGTTCAACATCACCGTCCTTTTGAAAAATGTATCTAAAATCCAATTTATTAAAAATTAAGAAAAATTATATAAAACCACCTAATCTATACACTCGTTTTTAAAAAATCACCTTATATAAAAATTTTTGCAAAAAACCACCTTACATAATATATTTCTTTGCAAAAGACTACCTGTTACTCTATTTCGTCAGTTGACCGGCATGTTTTACGTTTGACCAGGTAGTCTTTTGCAAAGAAATGCATTATGTAAGTTGGATTTTACAAAGAAATGCATTATGTAAGGTGGTTTTTGCAAAAGCACAAGCTGGTCAAACGTTAAACATGTCGGTCAACTGACGAAATAGAGTAACAAGTAGTTTTTTTTGCAAAGAAATGCATTATGTAAGGTGGTTTTTTGCAAAAAGTATTATATAAGGTGATTTTTTTAAAAAAGGGCGCCTATAATTTTTCCTAAAAATTAATAACTACTTATTGCATTTTTAATGCTTACTTACATTATTTTTAATGCTTTTTCACCGTATCCTTACTTCAATTAAGATAAAACTCAATTTTCTGACAAATAATTCCGATTCTATCATTTTTCCTTTAACAAACAAATTCTAGCAATATGATTTATATGAATTATAAATAATTTAACTATTTTTGTGTCCTACTATTTTTTAATATTTAAGTGTTGTCAAATAATTTTGTTAATATTTGCTTTGCAATGTAAAGATTGTTAATATGAATTTTTATAATTATTTATGTGCAATAAGATGTTTAAAATTAGAATTGGTGGCATAAATAATATACAAAATCAAACGAGCTAGACACGTAGAGAAATGAAAGCAGTAAATGAGTACGTGCCATTTTTCTTTATCATGCTATAATAGGCATAAACAAGTAGATCATCATCATCATCATCATCCTACCCAGTATATCCCGCTCATAGAGAACTATGAGCAGGGTCTGGGGAGGGAAGGACGGCGGCAACTCATACCCGTGAAGGAGAGCACGGCCAAAAGGAGTCCCCCGGCTCCAAGAGGCATAAACAAGTAGATATACGTAATAATTATAAAATTTCACCTGCGTGTCCATTTTGCAATTCCTTCACTTGTCATCAAAAAATAGGCATAAACACAATAACCCAAGTGAATTTTACTTTCATTAAGCCAAAAACATGTCATTGTTGTTGTGACCAACTACATAGTTTCCTTATTGCATCAAGCAAAATCAGTACGCAGTTTAACACCCCTAATTGAATTAGGTCTCGGAGTAAAATAACTTGTCGGAAAACGCTCGCAATAATGAACATTGCTAGACAGGATAGTTCTACCCGCGACATAGCTAGTCATACGAGCCAACAACCTTAGAACACCATCTCGAATATCGTGCGCAACTATCTCGTATAGGCAACATTCGCAATTTGATTTCAACATACCCTTAAAACATCTAGTACCAAAATCGCATATGCTTTCTTGTTTAGTAGAATCAGCAGTAAATGATATACTCTTGTTCTCTATTTCTTTTATAATGCATTGATCAAAGGGAACCGTTGGAACATCCACTCGCACATACAAATACAACTCATTACCAATTTTAAGGATTTTGTCTTCGTATACTCCTTTCATCCCACTTATTTGAAACGGATTCACGTCGACATGTTTTGCTCCGTTTAGTTTTATCCCTATATAAAACACTCGTTTCATCAATAAAACAATACGAACTATATTAGATACACAACAACAAAAAAGGAATTTTAGACGCTAAATATAATCACAATTAACTTTTTTAAACGATTTAGCTGTTTCGATCGTAAATCTTATATGACGCTAACTTTCTGACTGCATTCTGTACGTGTGTAAATTATTTAGTGTTATGGACTCTTGATAGTTTGTAAAATGTGTTGTCGCCGTAACCATCAACTATGTATAATTTACAATATTACAAATGGTGTATAAACTAAGTCTTACATGATACTCCCTCCGTTTCTTTTGTTTTTCCCATTTACTTTTCTTACCATTTTCAATGCAAATTTTGAACGTCATTATCTCCAAAAACATAAAAAAAAATTATATATAAATTAAGACGAATATAACGAGGTTTCAAGTGAATATATTTAATCTTCTAAATATATGTCAAACATATAGATTAATTAAATTTCTCAATCCGGTGGTGAAATATTCTAAATAGGAAAAACATTAGAAAACGAAATGAGTAACATTAATTAAGTATTAGGCCCCTTTTTAGCACTGTATCCCATATAAAATGTCTACTTTACCTAGAGTCAGACTGTTAGACCAATTTTGACCCAACAACATTCAAATCCTAAAACCCTAAAACGGGTTCTGAGGATTGACCTAACCTATACCAATTCGACCCATTTTGTAAAATTATCAAAAAGAAAAGATGAAATTAGATCAATAACTAGTGCAAGAACTTACCAGAAGCTTCCTGAGGATCATGCTCAATGAAAATAGTGCAAATCTCTTCTCTCTTATCCACTAATCCAAAAACACAAAAATCTTTAATTAATCTTTAATCAATCAAATTAATCGACCAAGAATGAACAATTACAAAACATTTAAACCTGGCTTATCAGGATCATGATTCGGATCATGATAAGGAAGATGTAGTATAACCTGACGATGGCCCACATGATGGAGTGTGCCGTCACAATTAGGGATAAAAATACGAAAACAACCATTAACAATAGAGTAATAAAAATCAACATTAGCAGGATCTTTATCAATAGCAATAAAACCAGCGTAAACCCTATCGGAACATTCTAGATTTGGCCATAAAGCAGGGGCTGTTCCATAGAAGGTTACACAGTTGACGTCGGAACATGTATTAACCTTGATAGAACCTGCTGGAACTCCTGGCATGTCTATAGAAACAAACAATGTTGAGGTTTTTTTACCGGAATTATCTGTTTCGGATAGTTGTCGGATCTGATATGATCCTCTTGGACCTCTTTCTTGGTATGGATGAATCTTTCCTCCTGAAATTAAAAATTGATTAAACAGTTTGATTTAATTAGATAAAGATTATTGATTATGATTAAAGATGAAGATGATTAAGTAAAGTAATTGTTATACCATGGGCGAATCCGTAGGAGGAAGAAGTCATTGGAGTGAAATGAGAAAGTGTTGAATGTTTGAATTAGGGATGTAGAATGGCGGTTATGATTAAGGCATAACGACTCTTATAGGCGGAAGCGGGAGGAAAGGGGAGGAGAGGCGGTGGTGTGGGGTCCATTAAAAAGGTGGTCATTGCGGTATTTTAATTGATTAAACAAAATGTAAAGGTGGTAGTTGGAGTAGTATAAGTAGTAAAAGTGAGGGTATTTTGGAATATGGGGTATACTACTAAATAACTATGAGAATGGTCATGGTTAATCAACTTTTCAATATAGGAACATCATGGCAAATGGTACATTTCACTAAACTAAGAGTTTTTACAATAAATCAAAATGTTTATTAATTATGAATAATTCAAATCTTAAAGAGTCATCATCATCCTATCCAGTATATCCCACTCACATAAAAAACTATGGGCAGGGTCTAAGGAGGGAATGACGGCGGCAACTCATATCCATAAAGGAGAGCACGGTCCAAGAAAGGAGTCCCCCCGCTCCAGGAAGATGAGATAGATAGAGATAGATATAGAGGTTTTTCAAATTTTAAAGAGTGTTTTCAATATTTGACATTTGAAGAGAGTAATTTTTTGACTTTTTTTTAATTTATCTTTTTCTTCTATAGCTAGTCATCCGGTCACCAAGTTTGCTCTAGAATAATGCCCCTTAAAATTACAATTGTTCATAATTAATCAATACGTGAAATTATTATAAAAGAAATGTGAATAATTTGAATTATTCTAAGTAATTTTTTTTTCTAAATAAAAAAACTTACTCCCTCCGTTCTTTTTTGTTCTTCCCATTTACTTTTTGCACAGTTTTCAAAGCAACTTTCGAGCCTAAATATCTTTAAATACGCATTATAAAAAATTATAAAAAATATATGATAAAAATGTACACATTAAGACAAATCTAAGGAGATCTCATATGGATATATTTTATCATCTATAAATGTCTTAAAAATCTTAATCAAATTTCTCTCTCCAAAAATAGAATATTCTAAACGGGAAGAACAAAAAAGAACGGAGGGAGTAGTTTTTTTAAGACACTATTGCGGTGGAATGATGATAGTGAGATCATAGGTATCCTAACAGTCCAAAAGCAGTCAACGCATCATATTAAAATGTCTCTAACTCTCGATGAGATTATGACCTCACTGGTTACGCAATTCTCTGTGTATTTACTCCTATTTAATCGATTGATCCAACGATCAAATCACCAACCCATCAATTTGTTTGTACATCTTCAACACTTCACTCACAATTCACAAAACATAAAAAGAAATAGAGTGTAAATCAAGCACAAAAATGGCAGCAAGTGTTAGGAGAATCAAATTGGGTACTCAAGGTTTAGAAGTTTCTGCTCAAGGTCTTGGATGTATGGGAATGTCTGCCTTTTATGGCCCTCCTAAACCTGAGGAAGAAATGATCCCACTTATTCACCATGCTATTAGTTCTGGTATCACTTTTCTTGATACTTCAGATATTTATGGACCTCATACCAATGAAATTCTTATTGGCAAGGTAATTTACTTATTACCCATCTCAATTTCTGGGATTTTCTATTTCTTCTTTACTTTTCCTATATAAGGTTTTAATCTCGATTTTTTAGGGTTTATGCTAATTTTGGGGGTTTTTGTGTAATTTTTCTGTTGATCTTTTCTGGGTAGTTATTGAATTTAGCAAGCTTTGATTATTTTTTATGACGATTGTGTGCTACTTAGTTGATTGCTTTTAGGATTTTAGTGTGTTGATTGAACTGGTTGTATATTTTCCTAATTTCATGGTTATTTGTGCTGGATTTTACATGGTGAATTGTTGGTATTTGATTTCAGTCTTCTGTTTAGTTCTCATTGTGATTGTAATTTGAACCTTTTTCTTGATGAAATATTGGATTTGTTAGCTTGGGATTTATCTGGCTGTTTTTTCTGAGTTTTGAATTTTGATTATGTGAATTGGACAGGCCTTAAAAGAAGGCTGGAGGGAGAAAGTGGAATTAGCTACTAAATTTGGTATCAAATATTCAGATGGGAAAGGATCAATTCATGGTGATCCTGCATATGTTAGGGCTGCTTGTGAGGGAAGCTTGAAACGACTCGAAATCGACTGCATTGATCTCTATTATCAACACCGTATTGATACCAAAGTTCCCATTGAAATCACGGTGTGTCTGCTTGCTCCATGCAGTTTATCTTTGTGTAATGAAATTTTGATGTTTGCTTTCTATAAAATTTCATGTTTTCAATAATGTACTCAAGTTTTGGCCCTCAGTCTAGCTGTATGGAGAGGATTGTCTAAGATCAGAAATTTTAGGATGATTGTTTATCAGTTTTTTTATTCATACTTTTGTTAAGGTGGGTGGGGAGTAGTAGGGGACTGAGGAGAATAATTAGGTGCACATTAAAGGATCATTAGGTGATATGGCAACCACATGGGCTGGGTTTGGTGGGTGGGTGGTGGGGTGGGGTGGGGGGGGTGGGGGGGAGAAAGTTGAAGGGTAAGGATTCATTCTTATATCTATAGTTGTTTTCCTATACCAAATTGAATGTATGTTATACCCTATTGGAACAATAACTTACATGTGATCCCACATCGAAGAATTAAAAGACGTTGACTAACATATAAGTTTGATGGGCTACTCCACTCCTCCTATTACGAATTTGTTTTAGGATGAAACCTGATCGGACTAGTGTGCAATTAGCTCTCCTTTTGTATCGATTTGTTGTGTAAATAACAATTTATCACAACCAAGAACTATACTACGCAGACTCATAAGGATAAGAGGATGCTTTATCCAACAGCACTCCAGGCTATTTTAGAGTATGCAAGTGTCATGTCGTGTATTGAAGGACCTTAAACTTTGACACATTACACATGGGGTGTGTAGGAGTGTCAAGGTAACAGCCCGAGAGAGTAGGACAAATTTTACTCTTGCATGAAAGCTATTGATAAAGATCAAACCAAATCCAGAGCCATTTATCATAATTCACAATCCTGTAGTCTGTCCTATATGGTTTGCTAATTGGCAGAGCGTTGTTCCATGAAAAACTTGATAGCACTCTTAGTTGCTAGAGTTATTATACAGCATGTGAGAACTGAAGTTTAGGAGTTATTGCAACGCTGTACTAAGATTGCCTCACATAGAGCGATATAAGTGTAAAACAGTTTGTAATTATTTTCTCTTCTAATTTGTTGAAATGCTACCTTAGATGGGAGAACTGAAGAAACTTGTGGAGGAGGGTAAAATAAAGTACATAGGGTTATCTGAAGCATCGGCTTCAACCATCAGAAGAGCACATGCAGTTCATCCCATATCAGCAGTTCAGTTGGAATGGTCCTTATGGACAAGAGATGTGGAGAAAGACATAATTCCTACCTGCAGGTGAGATGTCAAAGCATTGGAAGTTTGGAACTTGGGATTGGGTCAATTTCGGGTCAGGTGTTTTGGGTCGGATCAAAATCGAGTTTTGTTTCCACGTTGATTTTTACATTATTTTAAATTAATTTTAAAGTCGGCTCAAGTCAGGTTCGGCTCAGGGGTTGGGTAAATATCGGGTCATCGAGTCTGTTTTGAACACCTTTACTCATGAGAGTTCTGACTTGGTTCTTTGTACATGTAGGGAACTTGGGATCGGGATTGTGGCATACAGTCCTCTAGGAAGAGGCTTTCTCTCCACAGGGCCCAAGATGACAGAAAACTTCTCGGATGCCGACTTCCGTCAGGTTTGTTTGTTATCTTGCTCATGACTATATTTTTCTGCAAAATATCAACAAATGCGGTTTTTTCTAAATTGCTCACATTGTTTTGACCATGGGATTTCTCAAATGATGCTTCTTTTACTGCTTCTGACGGGTATTTTCTTTCACAGTCAGACTCAGTTGTATGAATCTTGTACTGTAATTCGGTCCTTGCAACCCCTCCATGTAAATTCGTTTACCGAATCTGTTATCCGTCATGTCTAAGTATCATAAGCACAACTGTTGTGTAATTCCGGGCACTGGTCAGGCTATTGTGATACGCTCAGCTTTGCCTGATTTCGATGGAACTCGGCCTATTCGTCTGTTGTCTTCTTTGTTATCTATCTCTTTTTCTAAATAACATCATTATCTTCTTTGGTTAGTACTTCATATGAACTTATTCATTCGTAGCTCTAAGTCAATCAACCTGCCCATTTTTCTTCCAGCATTTGCCACGGTTCAAGCCCGAGAATGTTGAGCACAACAAACACATATTTGAGCGAGTCAGTGAAATCGCGGCCAGAAAAGGATGCACCCCCGCCCAGTTAGCCCTTGCATGGGTTCATCACCAGGGAGATGATGTATGTCCCATTCCCGGAACTACTAAGATCGAGAATTTAAACCAGAACATTGGAGCCTTATCTGTAAAGCTTACTCCCGAAGACATGGCCGAACTAGAATCCCTTGCATGTGACGACAGTGTTAAGGGTGATAGATACGGAGGTCTTTCTCCTACATGGATGAATTCAGAAACTCCACCTTTGTCGTCATGGAAACCTGAATGAACATGTTCATTTGCATCTTGTGCAGCACGGTACTGCATCTAATTTTATTTTACTCGGCTTTGTTTGATTCATTTTTCTGTTTTTCGTGTCAATTTGTACAAGAGTATACTATGTATAGTTTAACTATATCGTTTTGTAATGTAATGAGTTTGAATAAATCGTTTACGATAACTTGTGATACCGGGTTTTACACACATTTAGTTGAGTTGTTTCTCTTGATTATTGTTGTGTTGACGTGAAATTTTATTTATCATAAGTGCATAGTATACATGCTTAACGGGCTGAAACGCTCATTGTTTGTCACTAGACTGGACAATTTCAGACGGCTATCATTTCTTGCTTGAATGTCAGAATCATGCTTAATTGCTTATACTATATCGTTTGAAAGCTCTTGGAGTATAGTTCCGAACACTGCTAGACTTGAATCAATACAAGCTTCATATTAAAAGTTATGGGCAAAAGAATGAACATTTATCGAATTTTCATCTCAAAGTATTTGCATTTTAACACTCTTATCGAAAACACTCGAAATCAAAATGAATAACTAAAATGTATAAAGAAACATAAATCTTTCTATATAATATAATTCATGAAAATATGTGCAAATAATTAATTAAAATACACTCCACTTGAATATAACATCTACATGTGGAGCAAAAGATTTGGGGTTCGATCCCTATTGGATGCAGATATTAATTGGGGGTTTCTTGACTGCCCGCATTTTTCTTTACCCCAACCTTAGGAGAACGGGTATGATTTGTTTGTATCTTTCAAGAAAAAAAACCCCTTATCAGAACCCTGTCTTATTTAAAATACTGAGAGTGTCTTTTACCTTTATACTCCACCTCATTAATGATACAAATAAAGACAAAATTTGACTTTAATTTGTGTGCTTTTGATATTAGTAGAGTAATCCACTTGACCTCTATAAAAGAAGCTACGGAGGAAGCTACAAATACATGTACTTTTATTTTTATGTTACAAAAATTAGAATTTCAACATCAAAATTTAGAATGACAACATGGATTCACATAATTACCAAAAGTTTTACGTTTATCTCTAATTTAGAATTAATTTTTTTTCCCTCTTGTATATTTTCCAGTTTTACTTTCGATATAAGATAAACAGTAGAATTTTTTTTAAAAAAACGGAAAATTTGCTCAAAATAATCTCAACTATCACCCGTTAGCCGAAAATAATCTCAACTATCGATTATTTTTAAATAATCTCAACTTTCACCTGAATTTGTTCATACCCTATGACTTGGTTACTTGAAATAGCAAGTCACCTTGGCAACTCTATTATGTTAACAATTAGACAAACATACATATCATACAATACATTAATTTTACTGTATAGTGATAGAATGATTTGAGTGAAGGAGAGCTTGACGCGTGTAATTATTCTATTGGGTAAGAGTGTTTATATTTATGGCAGTAATGGCAGTAATTATTTTGAGCAGAGGTGCAACCTACTAATTGATTGATTTATATTTACGGAATGAGTTTTGACCAATAATAATGAGTATGACCAGAAATTAATATATTCAGACAATCATAACATAATCGCATAATGATTATTTTCAATACAATATATATATTTATATTTTCAATTATATTTATGGCATTAACAGTAAATATAGTGATTTTAACCAGCCATTATTTTCAATCATACACTATATTAATTTTATTGTATAATATAGAAAAATATGGTCTCAAGTAACAATGAGATCAAGAATTTTGACCAGTAATTATTTTATTTATGGCAATAATAGTATAGTGATTATTTTATTTATGACTAGAGATTTTGACAATTGAGACAAAATTTCTGCAATTTTAAAACGGTATGATTATTTATGACCAGGGATTTTTATGATTATTATAGTAATTATTTTATTGGTCATTATTTATGGCATGAGCATATATGGCAAGAATAAAATTGAATACATTACACATTTGACAATTTTTAAATACAACAGATTATTATAATACCGCAGATTATTATATGGCAAGAATAAATATTTTATTTGCCGGTATTTATGGCAGGAGTATATATGGCAAGAATAAAATTGCATACATTACAATTTTGATAATTTTTAAATGCCGCATATTATTATATTTATGACTAAATATTTTATTAGTCAGTATTTATGACAGGAGAATATATGGCAAGAATAAATTTGCATGCTTTACAAATTTCAGAATTTTATTATTTACAGAAATAAAAATCGGTTTTTACTACAATGGCATGAATAACAGTATAAAAGCATCTTTTGATCAACTTATACCATTTTGTGTTATTTTATATTTAATTCATTTTTTAATTACAATGTATGTATGTAAATAATTTATCACGCACCTTTATTTAATATTTTCGTTCATATAAAATTCCACTAAAATATCAATGTATTAAAAAAATCCGTGCATTGCACGGGACTCTATCCTAGTATATTATAACACTAATTAAACATATACGTAAAAGTAAAATAATTTATAAGCCAATAACTTCATGGTATACACTATTAATATCTATAAAAAACTACTTTTAATATAAATACACAATATCAACTAAAACGCATAATTTAAATATCAAATCTTATCTCAATTAAAGCAATAGCAATCAGAGTTCGATTCTCACCAAATTAAATGTTACACAAATTTCATCAAATCCTTATAACTTTGAATCCTCTTAAGAACTTCCTTAATAGAAATATCAAATGCATCTTCAATTCCCTCTAATTTATTCTTTGCATAAACAATTCTTGGAATTAACTTAATTACTTCTTCTCTCATTTTCAATACTTTTTCCTTAGAAATCTCAGACAAAACCTTTTGTACACTTATACTCCCATTTCTAATCCCATCTTCTGGTATAAATACAGAATACCTTGTATAATTTTCAGGTAAATGCCAAATATACTGCTTATAAGCAGATTGTGGGTGAAAAAATACGGGTATACAACCCGCTAAAATCGAGTCGAAAGTAGAACGACGAGTATAAGAATCCCCTGCAGGCTGCAGGCAAAATTGGGAATCCATAAATACATCAATAATATGAGTGGGTGTACTGCATAAATCGTCGTTTGGTGAACAATGAACTAATGTGCAACTATTAGACGCTTTTTTACACTGATTTATTAAATGGGTCCGGATAGACCCGCCATTTCCGGGTCTAGGAGCTCCGGCAAAAACAAATAGGAAGGTTCTGTTTCGAACATTTTGGACCTTTTCTTGCCATTGATGAAGTTCTAGAACATTCGAGGGGTGGAAATATGTTGGGTATGGAATAGCGAATTCGTTTTCATTTGGGTAATTTGTTTCGATGGATAATACTGTCATGTTTTTGGATTCGGGTAATGTTAGAAGTTTTGAACCCCAACCATGAACAGAATCAAATCTGTTAAAATCCCAATTTATTCTTCCGACTATAAAGAAATGATCTTTACCCATGACCCGTTTCCATTCGGGTTGTTGTTTTACCCATGATACAAAATCTAGGGCTCCTGAATCCCTTACTGATGGGCTGGACCCGTTCCATAGATACGGGCTGACTTGTAGACCCGGGTAGAATGGTACATAAATTGCTGAGGCTAAAGAAGAGTTTTTTGTTAAGCATTGATATTGTTTCATTTTGGTATGAAATATGAGGGATAAGGTAAATTGGTTAGTACCATACCAATTAGTCCAATTAAGTTTAGGACCAAAACCATTGTTTTGAAAATATGTGCAAAAATTGAAAAATTGTATGAGATGTTCGCAATTTTTTAACATGTTTTCGTTGAACCTTGGAGGAAGATCATGTATGTAAATGTAACGCCCTTTACAAGGGTTAGATTTTGGCTCGATTGTCGCCTCTTTTTCATTGACTGATGATTTTGGAGAGGTTTTAAAGGATTCCATGATTTTGGTGAACGTGATTTCAGGGTTGGATGATATGTAGAGTAATGTAAGTAATGTTAAGCACAAGAATATGAATGTTGTAAATATTATAAGGTATGAAGTTTTTTGGGTTAATTTTGGCTTCATAATGGTGGGTTATTATGGAGATCAATAGTGTTTGGAATGGTTGATGAAGACTTGATTAAAAGAGTTTCAACAAGTTGATCTAGCTTATTCTCTAAAGAATAGATATATTGAGATGTTTAATAGGAAGAAAATTATGGTTTACTTTGAAATGTATTTTGATAGGCTAGAAAAGAAAAAGGGGTACAAGAAAGGTATTGGAATTTTTTATTTATTTCCTTATTAAATGAATATAATATAATATAATATAATATAATAAATGAATAAAACACAAGTAGAGAATCACATTATGATTTAGGGGTTTTGGATATTGAATGTTGGCTGTTAGTTTATTTGGTTTGCTTGTTTGACTAGTCGAAAATGTTGGCTATTTTTATCGTCTTTTAAACTAGCTGAAAAGGTCAGCTATTTATGGAGATATTTGGTAAATTAAGGTATTGATTGTTGGCTGTTTATTAGAGAAAGTGTGGGTCAACAAGTAAAATCCAACAAAAAATCTAACTGGAGAAGCCTTTTATTTTGGCGGAAAAATCAGCTTTTCAGCTGACTTAAAAACATTTACTAAATATTTTATTGACTGTTTGAACAACTAACAAGTTAAAAGTTAAAAATCAATATAAAAGTCAACATCCAAACACCCAATAGTATTTCAAGAAAATTTCATTTCACTTTTGTAACATGTTTGATTCTCACCACTCTTATTCTTACTTATAAGAGATTTATTAGTCTTATCCTCGTATAAAAAAACTTGAATTAAGATATTCAGGGGCTGAGTAAAAATTAATTTTTTTTAAAGATCTTGTTTAATTTTAATAATTATAATATTTTTTAATAACGTTGTAATTTTAGACACTAAATACTACGTAATTTAATGTTGCCCTGTGCGGTAAAACATGTTGAATATGCTCGATCAGAATTCAGAACCTCCCTAGAAGAAGTTGTAGTATTTTTTTTGAGTCACCTACAACCTATATGGTAGATTATTTTTTAAATTTGGAAGATATTGTTTTCATGTGGTTTAAACGAATTTGTTACCTTAGAATAAATTAATTATATTGCAATAGCTTGGTTTTTACTATGATCAAATCTTCAATTATTTTTTTTTGAGCCCAAATCTTCAATTATTTTATTCCATATATTTCTTCCACTTCAAATTTCTTAAAAATGTTCCTCAATTTTCAACTTTTCAGTATGATATTTTTTGAAAATCAGGTTTTATCTCAGTTAATGTAAATATCGTTTTTTCAGCACAATTTTGGGATTAAATCTCATTTAATATTCCCTTTCACCAAGACTACCATAAATTACTTTTTAAGAGTAACTTACAAGGAATTTTATATTATAAAAAAATAAATCTTATACAAATATAATTAAATAATCAAAAATGTTTTATTTTTTGTAAATTTTAAATATGATCAAACTCATTTTTAAGGGGAAGTCACGTGGCTCATATTACTAGGCATATGGAGCACCTTAATTTAGTTTTTAATTAATGTAACTTGTAAGATGTAATCAACTAAAATCTTAGATTGACAAAATTATAGGAGAGTTTAATATTTAATTGTCAAAATTTATGTAATTTATTAAAATCTTAAAATATACGTACTCCTATCACTATCAAGAACTTAATAAATTATTAAATTAAAGTTTGAATTACTTCTATAATATAGTCTTGAAAATGGTGCGCAAATTAATAGTCAAATCTTTGAAGTATTGATTCAATTAACCCAATTCACGCATTCAAAAGAGTGTCGTAATTTTTATTACATTTCGAAATTCGAAAGGATTACGTGAGAATCGAATATAAATACAAGATTTTATTTTAGAAGATTGTATTTTCTCTTTAACTTAAATTAGAATTGATTTTTAAGATGTAGAATTTAAATAAATGTTATAGATTTGTTAAAATTAAATATGATGATCCTACATTTATGTGATCTTGTAATTGAATATGATTTGACCCCACTTTAAAAATATATTTACGAAATTAATTTAATGATTTGAATTAACAGAGGGGCATAGGGCTAGTCATCAAAAATATTACTATCTTCTATACACCACAAGTGTCTCATTTGCTTTACTCACTCTATCCAATGCATTTATTCAATCCTTAATAATTCTAATTGTGCATAATAAAAAATTATAGAAAGTTAATATAAATAATCATTGCATTGAGACCAATCAAACAAGATCCTACTTGACTATATTTTAACTTATACATTAATAATAAAATACAAATTAAGAGCCAGAGATAAACAATGTCCGATCCAAAAAACAAATAGGACATTTGTGAAGAATAGGAGGGAGTATTTTTTTTTTGAGTAAATCAAAAATATTAATTAGAAGTATTGGTTATCAAAATAGCATTAAATTTGAAAATTTTCATCAAATCACACGTGTGATGAAAATATTATTGCGACGTTTTTCTAAGGTTTTGATGGGCCTCCTTATTGGGCCTACCCTGAATATAATTTAGGGATATTCCACGTGGTAACCCTGAGGTTTTGGGTTTTCCACGTGGTAACCAAAACTTTTAAAAAATCCATGCGGTAACCCTGAGGTTTACGTAAATGTTCCATCATGACCTTTTTGCACATAAAAACGTTAGCAAACGTTAATTTTGAAGATTTATGGCTGTTGTATGCATATTTATGCGACTCACCATATCAAATGCCATCAGTTTGAACCTTTTTCTCCAAAATATAACCCTCAAATCTACCATTTATCATCCAAATCATATTTTTTCCCCCAAATCCAAAGATGGTAGAGTTTGGGTTTATATTTTGGGGAAAATGGCTGAAACTGATGGCATTTATAATGATGAGTCGCATATATAGGCGTACAACATCCTTAAAGCTTCGAAATTAATGTTTCATAACGTTTTGCTAACGTTTTATGTGCAAAAAGGTCATGGAGAAACAATTTGGCAAACCTCAGGGTTACCATGTGGATTTTTTAAAAGTTTTGGTTACCACGTGGAAAACCCAAAACCTCAGGGTTACCACATGGAATTTCCCTATAATTTAAGATTGGAAATTTCATGTGGTAACTCTGAATTTTCAGTTTTTTCATGTGGTTGACAAACCTTTATGTTAATCTATCTGGTGACCTTAACCTTTCAATTTTTCCACATGATGGACACAAGGGGAGTTCTTTTGTCAACTTTACGCTATTTTACCCAATGTAATGACATTTTTTTAAAAAACAAACATCGTTATCACCCTAATTGACCACATATTTCGAAATCCAGTCGAAATAAGTACTTAGATTAACCAATAACTCAACATTTTGTCTATGATATGAAAAAATTAAAAGTTTAAAGTCAACACACAAATTTTAAAAAATATTTATGAAAAGTCAAAAACTCAGTGTCACCGCTAACAGTATAGTATACATTATACATACATTATACTTGTATTATTTATTTAGGGAAATATACATGCTACCAGTAAAACCTCAGAAATCAGATTATGCTCCTGCTCCTGTATTATCCTCCTTGAATCATTCTCTTAGCCTTCTCAATCCTCTGCAGAACCCTAGAGACCGAAACATCGAATGCATCTTCGACATTCTCCAATTTTTTTCGGGCATACACAATTTTCGGTATCAATTTTATTACCTCTTTTCTCATAGCTAACACAACTTCCTCTGAAATCTTTGACAGGAACTCTTCAACTCTAATAGTCCCATTCTTAATCCCATTTTCCGGTATGAAAACCGAGTATTTTGTGTAATTCTTCGGTAAATGCCATAAATACTGATTGCACATCGATCTCAGATGAAAAAATACCGGAATACAACCAGCTAATATTGAATCGAAAGTAGACCTTCGAGTGTACGAATCCCCTGCAGGCTGCAGACAGAATTTCGACTGTCTGAACATCTGAATGATATAAGTTGGACTTTTACACGAACTCTTATTATGTCGACAGTTAATTAAAATGCAACGATTATGATCACTCGAGTTTTTACACTGACTGATCAACTCCCCTCGCGTTGAGTCCCTCATCCTAGGACGCGGTGCTCCTGCAAACGCGAACAAATAAGGCCTTTTCGAGATTTTCCTGACCTGTTCCTGAAACTCGAGCATTTCAACATCGTGTAAAGGATGGAAATTTGTCGGGTATGGGACAGAAAATTCGTATTTTCCATCACCGGTTGATTCGATTGTCATCACAGTCATGTTCTTAGATTCGGGCAAATTCAGCAATTTGTTACCCCAATCATCCTGACTACTGTCATTCCTTAAGAAATCCCAACTTATTCTTCCTGCTACGAAGAAGTGGTCTCGACCAAACCATCTAGACCACTCGGGTTTTCCCCTTAGCCACGCGACAAACTCTAAGGCTGTCGCGTCTTTGACAGACGAGTTAAACCCGCCCCAAAGATATCGAGTCAATTCCAAACCCGGATAAAACGGAGCATAGATTGCTGAGGCTAAAGAAGAATTAGTAGTTAAACACTTATATTGTGTCATTCTAGTATGAAATATTAGTGATAACATAAATTGGTTTGTGTCATACCAATTTGTGTTATTGATTTGAGGGCCAAAACCTTTGTTCTTCATAAATGGGCAAAAATCAAACCATTTCTTAAGGGTATCACATTTTTTGATCAAGTCTCGATTGAACTTCGGAGGAAGATCATATATGTAAATGTATCGACCCGAGCATGGATCTTGATTTACATGAATGTTTAGTGATTTTGGATCATTTTTTTGTTTTGGAGTGATTAATTTTGGCCTTAAGAGTGCCCAATTTGTAAGGAACAAGAACAAGAACAAGAACAATGTGATTGCCATTTGTAATATGTTTTTGTGACTATGTATGAATGTCATCAAGTCTAGTTTTGGCTTTCTAAACATTCTTTTACACAAATAATGAATTTATGAAAGGAAAAATAAAGAATGGTGGAAAAAAAATTAAGGGTATGTTTAATTTTTGCTAAGTTAAACTTATATTTATGTATGTATTTATGTATGTATGTATGTTTTTGGGTTTTTTCAAGTCGAATATAACTATTTTTTTGTTGAATTTTTATTAGCTAAATCTATATGGGTTTATTGTAATATTATTGATTGAAATAATATTTTATAGGTGAGAAAAAAAAAGTACTCTTTCTGTCTCTTTGAAATAATACCATTTTTATTATAATGTTGTTATATATTTAAGTCAAAGTGACAAAGGAATAATATTAAGGAGCACTTTTGGAGATATATCAATAAATTTAATGGTGGATTCATTTACTTTCCAAAATCAATGATTTTGGGACTAAATAAGTTATATGCTACCATAAAATTAAATTTAAATATCTACATTACTCATAAAATCAAATATGTTCAAAATCTCAAATAATTTTCTTTCATATTCTATGATTTATATCCTAAGTAATATTATTCCATTTATGATTTTTCTATCTATACACCATGTGCATAGGTTTAGAAAATTAAATTGATAAGTAATATATTTAAAATTTCATTTAGAATATTTTCTAAAATATTATTACATTCACCTATTTTTGAAGATATCTTTCATTGAATTCAAAATAACTACCAAATTTATTGTCTAAATCTATACATTACGTGCATAGGTTAGAGAAATCGTTCATTTATTAGTTATTTTCGCACCATTTATTACTTATTTGTCATAGGGACACATATGTTTAAAAGGGAAACATATTTTTAAAAGGCAAAGGGTGAGAAATGTTCTGAAAAAATAATAATTTATGTTAAATAGTATGTTAGAAAAAAGTAAAAAAATTATATAATACTCCATATTTTGACACGTGATTGGGTGCTAAATGAACCTATTAATAAAACACACAAGATCAAAGCTAATCGAATCCAATACATTTTACTCAAAACCCAATGAAACTCTTAAATAAACACATCTCTAAATATGAGTACCATTATCTATCTAATTTGGATCTTATATTATCCTCTCTCAAGCCGGGGGATTCCTTGACCGTGCTCTCCTTTATGAGTATGAGTTGCCGCGGTCCTTCCCTCCCCAGACCCTGACCATAGTTTTCTATGGGCGGGATATACTAGACACGGTGACAATGATGATTATCTATCTAATCTATTTTGATCCATATGAGATCAAAAACATTAATATGAATGACAATAATGAACCCTCCATTTATTCATTATTGACAACAATAGTGTTATATGACTAAACAAAGATTTCCATATATGTAGATCCTTTTCTATTATAGATTTCAATCAATTAATATCCATGTAGATTAATAGAATATTAATATAGATATTATTAGGAAAAAGACATTAAAAAAAAACATGGTCCAATGAACTTTTACCTCCTAACATATCAATGATATTTGAAAAGTTAGCATCTTTAAGAAGCACACAATTTTAAGCTCTCGAGATTTGCTCTTCACCGTTTCTCCCACGTTTGTTCATCATCATCACTTCATAATTCAACAATGATTTGATTTTCCCTGTATTTTTCTTGTACTAAAAACACCCAATTGTTCTTTATACTCTCAAAGTTTCAATCTTTTGTAGTAAAAATGGATGCTTTTGGTGTGATTAAATGTCCTCAATACAGCAATTGTTTTCAAATTCAACAGCAAATCAAACGGCAATTCACTTCTTTAAACAATCCCAATTTCAGATTTTTGAAACCCATGTATTTTAAGCTCCCTTCTTCGTCAATTTCTCAGTCACAAATCTTTTGTGGGGTTTCATCTGTTGAAATTCGGTAAGAATTTCACTTAATTTTGGTTCAATTCGTACATTAGTTGTCTTAAATTAGCTTAACTTTTGTGGGGTTTCAGTCTTTTTATTGAAAGTTACTAAATTTTGTTATAGCTTGTTAATAAGTTTTGTAAATATTTCTTATCACTTTGGTTCAATTCTTGCACTTGTTGTGAATGTTGTCTCAAATTAGCTTAATTTTTTTGGGTTTTTTCAGTTATTAAACTAAAAGTTATACTAAATTTTGCTAGATTTTGTTAGTAAGTGATGTACCTCTTCTTGTTACTCATTTGATTTTACATTATGGTGATGATGTGAAAATGACTTTTAATGTTTGTTTGGATCTTTTGTAATCATATAAAAGTCTTGGGTTAATATCAATCTGAATTTTTATATATGATTGAGTATTTGTGGATGCTTTATGATGAAATGAAGAGTTGGGTGTTTGCTCCAATTCATGGGCTTATATAAATTTGGGCTCATGAAAGTTATATGTAGTTTTTTAGTGATATTAAAAGAGACTTTTGTTCTAAAATTACAATGTAAATATGTTCATCTTGTCAAATTTTCATGGCTAGCATTTTGTTTTTATTAATGTATTGATGATATGTATAAATCTTTGGAAAAAGTTGTATCAGTACAAATGTTAATGATAAAACTTTAGTTTTAGATGCACATATTGCTTTGTAGTCTTGCTCCTATAGTCCTATTGTATCATATGATTTTTATGTATACACTAGTCTATTCCTCGGGTTGGTCGTCTATCCCAATCTGAGGGAGCTTCTTGAACCTTGATTGAATAGACATCTTTTGTAATGGTGATTAGGTTTTTGTTAGAGGAATAGGTTTGTTGAATAAATGTCAAATTGGGCTTATGGTGTTCTGTATGTTGGTTCTTGAGTTATGAACTGTTTTTCCTCTTTAAAGTCCTAACTTTTATATGTAATATAGTTTAGAGCAATCTATAGATTAAGGTATATGAGCTTAACTTCACTTCATTGTGGATTTTGAGCTTCTATGCCATGTGGTGGTGGTGGTGGTGTGCAGGGGGCGGGGGAGTGAGGGAAGATCTGATTGGTATAAATACTCCCTTGGCTATCCTACAATTAGTGATGGAAAGAATGATAGAGACATTGGATTTTGAAGTTTGTCAGGATTTGCATTACAATATTATGTGTTTTGGTTCCTTTATTTTATCACAAATTCTTGTATGAGGCGGTCTCACTGTGAGACGTTTCCCATACTTGGGTTAAATAGCCTAATAATAGAAACTTTTAGCATATTAGACCTTTGTATGGACTTGTCTCACAGTGAGATGGTCTCATACAAGAAGGGCTGTTATTTTATTTGATGTCAGAATCTGGGAATGTGCTTTTCTTATCATTTCTCTCCCTTGTGGTCTTGAACAAGTAAATTGCTTGTCTTATCAGTGAGGAGGAAGAAAAAATAATTAAAAGTAAAACTAAGTCTAGACGGCAAGGAAAGGTTCGATTAGGCCTCCTGTTGGAGCATCAAGTACAATTTGGAGAAAGTGTTGTGATCTTGGGGTCAGCGGAAAAACTAGGATCATGGAAGAAACCAGTGGCGATGGATTGGACAGAGAATGGATGGGTTTCAGATTTAGAATTGACTGGCGGCGATTCCGTGGAATTCAAATTTGTGATTATGGGGAAGGATAAAAGTTTAACCTGGGAATCTGGAGATAATCGAACACTTGAAGTTCCGGATAGAGGGAGCTTCAAATTGATTTGTCACTGGGACATGACCACTGAGGCTCTGGAGCTCTTGCCCGTTGAATCTGGGGACAGCCAGGAAGCTGATTTGGAGGTGACTGATGATATAGTTGACAACGGGTCTGCTGTTAGTGACGATGTTGCTGCGGATGCCGAAGTTCAGACAAGTCCTTTTGTTGAGCAGTGGCAGGGAAAGAGTATTACGTTCATGCGTTCAAATGAGCATCGCAATAGAGAAAGCGACCGAAAGTGGGACACTTCTGGTCTCGAGGGTTTGGCTCTGAAATTGGTTCAAGGTGACCAGAATGCCAGGAATTGGTGGCGAAAGGTATAATAGTTCATTGCTTCCTGTTTCTATTCTGCATATATTGTCAATGTCGTAGTAATATTTAATTTAACATTGTTTTTGTGAACGGGAAATTCTCCATTAGATTATTCATGAAGGTTTGTAAGCAAAATGTGTTTTCAGATATTTTTCTTAGAAGCACTCTATAAATTACTTGTTACTTTCAATTATTATTTGTAGAGGTGGATTCTTATTTTTATTTTTTGGGGTGAAGGGTAGTGGGTGGCAGTGTGAATATAGGTGTGGGAACTGGGATGTCTTTATTATGGCACTTTTTAGTGAGGAACAAATCTACTTTAAAACAGTTTTTGTTATTCATAAATCGTATGTGATGAAATTACTCTATTTTGAATCATACGCATTGTTTCTCATTTATATTGTTAACATCCAAAAAACCTACTTATTTGAGGGATTTGATCCATCTAATGAAGTGTTTTTGTAGTGGGTCTGGTGTGGGATGTGAATGCGAGATGTCTAATGTTGACACTTGATGCTAATTTCACATTCTTTGATTGTGCGCTATATACTTCACTAAAAGAATACCTTTTACGCCTCCAATTGCTTCTCGATCATGTCAAATCCTATGCATCATAGATAATTGAAAACTCGCAGCAAAGCTACTCAACATACAGAATGTTCAGAAAATATGAATCAGTAAAGCCCAAAAAAAAAAACAAACAAAACGAGAAAATTTGTGATGGAATTTTTTTACAAATATTGAATCCATACAACCTTTGAATACTTTATGCATTGAGGGAGAGCTGTCTTTTTGTTCATCAAGTGTGTTCATATGTTAGTATGTACATTTGCTTTTCCACTTAGTTATGTAATATATAGATGCAAGTTGAACAATACTCGATTCATGTAACGAGATTTACTAAAATTGCTTGTCTTTTGGATGCAAGCTTGAAGTAGTTCGTGAGCTTGTAGTAGGAACTTTAGATGACAGTGACCATTTGGAGGCTCTTACTCTTTCCGCTATCTATCTTAAGGTATGTCACAATTTAAATTGACATATCATATAGACTATTTCAAATTTTTAGAATTCGTAATCGACTGTTACTTTTCTCATGCAGTGGATAAACACCGGCCAAATCCCTTGTTTTGAAGATGGAGGCCATCATCGACCAAATAGGCACGCTGAGATTTCGAGGCTTATTTTTCGTGAGTTAGAAAGAATTTACTGTAGGAAGGACACCTCACCTCAGGTTTGTATTGGTCGTTTGTTAAAATGCTCGACAAAAGATTGACTTGTTTTAAGAATTCTCTTTCCTTGCATCGTGTTAATCTGCAGGAAAAGCTTGTTATTCGCAAGATCCACCCTTCCTTGCCATCTTTTAAAGCTGAATTTACTGCGTCTGTTCCGTTGACTCGAATTAGAGACATTGCTCATCGTAATGATATCCCTCATGATTTCAAGGTTCTACTTCATTCTATACCATAATGATCTTGCTCAAGGTAGTACTTGGTGTTTCCTATAATATTGTCAACCTTTTTTCTTTCAGCAAGAAATCAAGCATACAATACAAAACAAGCTCCACAGAAATGCTGGTCCCGAGGATTTGATTGCTACGGAAGCTATGTTGGCAAGAATTACCGAAAAACCTGGGGAGTATAGTGAGGCATTTGTTGAGCAATTCAAGATTTTTCATCAAGAGTTAAAAGATTTCTTCAATGCTGGAAGGTATTAGTCTAAATTTTATCTTTAGTGTGTAGTATGGGTTTCAGACCCTGATCATAGTACCTATGGGCGGGATACACTGGATACGATGATGATATGGGCTTCAGGCTATTTAGACGTTCAGGGGCTTACTTTTTCCTCGGTGCATGTTTAAGTTAATTATTCAACTATTTCTGTGATGCAATAGTTTATCATTAATATTTTTGGGATTCCAATGAATTAAGGTTACTAGTAGCCGACCCCAATCTTTTGGGACTAAGGCCCTGAAATTATTGTTGTTGTGCGTAATATGATTCTCTAGCTAGTTTGCTATTTAAATTTGCAATTCACTCAAATTTGTCCAAGAATAGCCTAAAATCAACCATAATTCGTTTTTTTCTATTCTTTGTAATTTTTGACGATTTTGTCAGTCTGAATTCATGTACGCCTTTAAATGATTTGAACTTTGCATACTTAAAGTTCTAGAAGTTTATCGACCGTTTTCTCCACTTTTGCAGCCTTCTTGAACAGCTGGACTCGATCAAAGAATCCTTGGATGAAAAAGCATTGTCGACTCTTACTTCATTTTTGCAGCAGAAGAAGGTTAATTTTTTTACTAACTTTTGAAAATTAACCCTAATCTCGTGCTTAGATGTATTTGGCTCATAAAAGAGCTTTATATCTTTTTTTTTCCAGAGTTTAGATGATTTGGAAGGCGCTGATGAAGAAATAGATAAACTAATGAAGACTTTGGAATCCCTGAATTCTCTCAGGGAAGTATTGATGAAAGGTCTTGAAAGTGGCCTCAGAAATGATGCTCCGGACGCTTCAATTGCAATGCGTCAAAAGGTTAGATATAATCATGATTTTCTCGTCTTCAATTATATAAAGCATAGATGAGATTTGATGGTTTGACTTTCTGTTATAATCTTTTTGTAGTGGCGTCTTTGCGAGATCGGCCTAGAGGATTATTCT
Organism: Amaranthus palmeri; assembly: GCA_019776075.1. Taxonomy (NCBI): domain Eukaryota; kingdom Viridiplantae; phylum Streptophyta; class Magnoliopsida; order Caryophyllales; family Amaranthaceae; genus Amaranthus; species Amaranthus palmeri. The sequence goes on from JAAKBH010000311.1 coordinate 556,635, forward strand.
TTTGTTCTTTTGAGCAGGTATAATCTCTTTTTGTACTCCAGCTGTTTGAGCTGTTCACGTCTCTGATTGGAGGATTTTTCCTTTCTCGCCTGACAATGATGTATATATAATGACAACAATGTGAAAGATGAACCGGAAAATGTAGTAATTAGTTGCATGCTTCAATTAAGTGGTCCCTACCAATTTCTTAATACTTGTGCCATTGTTGCAATACCTTGGAGACGGAAGGAGTATCTTTTAATGCAACTACTGTCTACGGCATCAAGTAGAAAATATCTAGAAATTTTAGATGGGATATTGGGTGAATAAACGAGGATGGAAGTTGATTGTTAATACGTCTAAAATCCATAAATTACTATAGTTCCACACTCTCACCCCGCCTTTTCTATTTCCCTACCAACTTATACTGTTTTTGACTTCTTGCTTTCTAGATTTCTCAATGCACTTGAGGCTTTGGGAGGAGCAAATTGGCTTTCTGAACGCGCGGAATCCCAAAATGTTACTTCATGGAATGAATCTCTTGATACCCTTAATATTGGTATTCGTCAATTGGGACTATCAGGTTGGAAATCAGAGGAATGCATTGCTATAGGAAATGAACTTCGTGCTTGGAAGGAAAAAGGTCTTTCTGAAAGAGAAGGTTTGTTATAATTACCATCTTTTGATGTTCTTTGAGATATTACGTGTTAGCTTTTTATGTTCGTATGATGAGGATCTCTTGATATCTTATTAAAGGAAATGAAGAGAGTAAGAGGATTTGGGCTCTAAGGCTTAAAGCTACACTTGATAGATCTCGGAGGTTGACCGAAGAATACTCAGATTCTATTTTAGACATATTCCCACAAAAAGTTCAGGTAAGATAATCTTTAGCACCTTCTGGCATCTCCGGCTCGATTCACTTATTTTCTTTTCCAGTTGTTATTACATATTCTATTTCCGTTACTGTCTTTTCTATAGAAGTCACGCTATAGAAAGTAAAGGTCGGTATAGATGGCTGAAAAGAAATAGAGTTGACTAGAGTTTGTTGGAAAGGAATTTGGGCGGTGGTTGGTGCCAAATACGAATGGTGGTGGGAATTGTTACTTTCATTTCGGGGGCAAGATAAATGGGAATAGTTTTTTCTCACCTTCCTTGTCGTCATACTATTTCACAACCTTATTTTCTTTGCTTTGCAACAATCTCAATTCTCATCCATTTTCCCATTGTCACTTTTTTTAGTTTTTACCACCATTTTCCTTATTTTGACCTTTATTATCTCCTTGGCTCATTAATGTGTTCCCCTAATAACCGTATGGTACTTTTTCTGATAGTGGTAAGGCTTTTTTTTAATAGATGCTCGGAAAAGCTCTGGGAATTGCGGAAAATAGTGTGAGGACATACACAGAGGCTGAAATTCGTGCTGGGTAAGATGAACGTTGAATCCGTATTACCCTTTCCCTTATTTGTCTTTCTATATTGATGGTTATGTTACTGACTTCCTTTCAACGTGTCGTTCCAGTGTAATTTTTCAGGTTTCTAAAATGTGTACCATTCTTCTGAAAGCCGTAAGGCATTTGCTAGCATCTCAAGGCTGGGATGTTATTGTTCCTGGCACTGCTTATGGAAAAATTGTTCAGGTCCTGTATGAAAAGCCGATGTGGTAGTATATGATAGACTGATTAGTAAAATAGCCCATACGCAGCATACACGTTATCAAAATTTTGAGTAGGATATTGCTGTCGTGTAATAACTTATAGATGATTCACTAATAACCTGATAATCATTTGTCTAGCATCGGTATTTAACTAATTATTTTAACTATATGCCTCGTTTGTGACTTTTATTAAATATAGGTTGACAGCATTGTACCTGGGACCCTTCCTTCATCATTAACAGAGCCTGTTATTCTTGTTGTTCGAAAAGCCGATGGAGATGAAGAGGTTTGAAAGATATTTGTTTATATTTTTTTTCATGACAAAGAAGCCTGAATAGTATGTATAACAAGAGCGGAAACTGGCAGGTGACTGCTGCAGGGACTAATATAGTCGGTGTCATACTCCTACAAGAGTTGCCTCACTTATCCCATCTTGGTGTCAGAGCCCGTCAAGTGAGTTATGTACTTTTTTTTTTTGTTTCACAATAAAGATTCGGAATCGGGATTAACAATAAGGTTATTATGCACAGGAAAAAGTTACGTTCGTTACTTGTGAAGATAGTGATACAGCTTCTCATATCGAGAAGCTTAGCGGACAATATGTCAGGTACTCTCATCCAGAAGTTTTCGAATCAAGATACTATGCGTGAAAAAACTCTTGATATTGTTTTCTCTGTAATTTAGAGGGTATTTGACAACTAGCTGATATTTGTTTGCTGGTTGTTGATTTGACCAGCGGATTTGAACCCGTTGCTATAAGCAGCTTGTTCAAAAATAGTTTTATTCATAACGATAAGTTGTTTCAACTAGTTTATTAATAAAACACTAGCAGTAGATGGTTTGACCACCCAACCCTCTATATGTATCAAAATAAGCTAAAATTGCTTAATAAGTTATTTTGCCAAACACCTCCTAAAGGATTTTGTGATTACTTGCCAGGATGGAAGCATCCTCCGGAGGCGTTGATATACGGCCATTTCAACCTGGTGAAACACGTCCTGATCCAACCATAGACATTCCTCCGAGTGAGGATCCAACTACAACAAAACCTGTTGAGTCAGACGATTCTTCATCTTCAGCCAACATAGTTCCACACTTAAGCAAGGTCTAATATAGTTCCTTTCTCGCCTAATGTCTGGTTCCTAAGATTTGAGTAATAGACTTGTTATTATAGTCGTAAATCGTAATAAAGCGGAATTTTGTTCAGGTGCTTCCTGCTGTCATTCTGCTTTGCCAAATAATGTTGATTAGTGCAAAAAATTTTGGTTCAGGTGATTCCATCCAAAGCTGTCATTTTACTCGCTGACGCAGAGCCGAATACTTGTGGGGCAAAGGCTGCTGCTTGCGGACGATTGGCTTCTTTGTCAGAAGCCTCCGTTAAAGGTATATCTTGCCTACTTTGGTTGTCAAGTAAATTTCTTTTCTGCTTGGTAGCAGTAGTGTATCTATGTAGTGGCTTGGGAGTATCCAGGCCCGACCATAAAACGTAAATCATACTTAATTTCTTAAGAAAAACTTTTAAAATTGTTGAATATCTCAAGTAAAAAATGTCGTGGCCCCAACCCTCATGGTTAATAGTTTGATATTCTGAGTCGTGCCCTTAAATGTCTTCGACTTTTCATCTCTCTCTCCACTTTTCTCTAGTTTCAAGTTGATTGAGTAACTTTCTTATTGTGCACGAGCCCACGACAAAGCCCGAGAGGAAGATATATATGGGATGGAGGGATTATCTCTGCATATGGCTTTTTCTAACCCGAATCTTTTGCATGACGTATGGCAGTTTACAGTGAGCACGGAGTTCCAGCATCGTTTAAGGCTCCTGCTGGAGTGGTTATCCCATTTGGTTCTATGGAATTGGCATTAGAGGCTAACCAATCGTTGGAAACGTACAACTCCTACTTAGAACAAATAGAAACTGCCGAGGTTGCAGATGGAATCCTCGACAAGCTATGTGCCGAGCTTCAAGAACTGATATGTTCTCTACAGCCCTCGAAAGACGTTATTCAGTGTATCGAAGAAAATTTTCCGAGCACTGCACGTTTAATTGTCCGTTCTAGTGCTAATGTAGAGGATTTGGCTGGAATGTCAGCAGCTGGGCTCTACGAGTCTATTCCAAACGTTAGCCCGTCAAACCCAACAGTCTTTGGCCGAGCTGTCAGTAGAGTTTGGGCTTCGTTATACACACGACGAGCAGTTCTCAGTCGACGGGCTGCCGGGATATCCCAAAACAAAGCTCAAATGGCAGTTTTAGTTCAAGAAATGCTTTCTCCTGACTTGTCATTTGTACTTCATACGCTAGCCCCAACAGACAACGACAGAAATGTGGTTGAAGCCGAGATTGCGCCTGGTCTCGGTGAAACATTAGCCTCGGGCACCAGAGGCACTCCATGGCGCCTATGTGCCGGGAAATTTGATGGGTCTGTGAAGACGTTAGCATTCGCAAACTTCAGTGAAGAGATGCTAGTGGGCAGAACAGGGCCTGCCGATGGCGAAGTTATTCGCTTGACAGTAGATTACAGCAAGAAACCGCTGACTGTCGATCCTATTTTCCGAAGGCAGCTTGGTCAGCGACTATGTGCCGTGGGATTTTTCCTCGAAAGAAAATTCGGAAGTCCTCAGGACGTTGAAGGATGCCTCGTTGGTAAAGACGTTTACATTGTTCAGACACGGCCGCAACCTCATTAAGCTGGACATAACTACTACACCATCTTTATAATAAATCACCCTTTAGTCTGTAAATTTCAGAATCTCCATCAACAGATCTGTAAGCTTTTGTGGCAATAAAATGGCCACTTTCTCATTATTGTTAATAAAAAGTGTTTATGTAATATATCTTGAGATCTCAACATCAACTTAAAATTTTGGTTGAGTTGGTTCCTTGACATGACAATCCTGGAACCTTAACCATCAGCTTAAGTTTTTGGTTGAGTTGGTTTCTTTACATGGTATCAAAAGCCAACGTGACAAGAGGTCACGGGTTCGATCTCATCTAACCCCTCATCATGAAGAGGATTTGTGCCGCATCCATACTTTTAACCCAAAAGACTCTCATGTGAGGGGCATGTTATGATATATAACGTATTATGAGACCTTAAATCCTCAACCACCAGCGCAAGCTTTTGGTTGAGTTGGTTTCTTGACAAAAAGCGCCCGGAAGGAAAAAAACATTAAATAGATTGTCGTAACACTCGTTAACGCTGTTGAAATTGTTCTCCCTCCTAAACGAGGTAAGAGACTAGAAAGGATTGGATGTTCGCAGTCTTATCTTCCTTATCTTTGGCATATGTCATTTTTTTTTTCATTTTTTACTTAAAGTTTATAGTTGTTTATATATAAAAATATCTTTTTTTTTTAGTTTTTCTTTAGGATTTATAGGATGTTTGGTCCACAACCAGGCTGTTGATTTCCTACATTCATGCGTCCTGTCTGATTAAATTCCGGGTTTTTTAGGTTATTCTTCCTGGGCACTTTATCTAGCAAACAAACGATTCCTTCTTAAATATTACCCGTTGATTTTAAAATGGAACCTCATCGAGTTTATATTGAGTCAACTCTCTTATATCGGTCTTGTAATATACAACTTTAATAACAAATTTATCATAAACTGATGTTTCGGAATGTTGGTTATGTGATCCTAACTCGTAATAGGCCACTTGAGAATTGACAATAATCTCAAAAAGGAAAACTCAATAAACATGCAACGAAAATTTATAAGAAAAATCAAGTACTTTAAATGTGTTAATTGTCAAGGGAGCGCTAAATTGAGAATTAAATTCAAAAAATCTTATCTGAGAAAAACAGTATTTACTTCAACTAATTAAACAATACTCGATTCTATCGAATAGTGATAAAAAAAATATAGTAAGTGATAATATATATAAATCAACCATTCTATATATTGTGGACGATGCTACAGCCATATGTAAGTTCTACCACCACCAATTTAATATTTAGGTGTGATTTAAATTCACATCATTTTACTACATAAATTCAATGAATGTTCGCCTATAATTTATGACAACTCGGCAGTGCATGATATGGATATATATATAGTAGTATTAAAATAATCGGTATATCACATATTCTGCGCCTTAACCATCAGAATCTTTTAATTGAGTTAATTTCTTAACATGATATCAGAGCTAAATACAAAAGTTTTGAGATTATTTTTATATATTCAAGATTCAAATTGTCAAGGTAGGTTAATTAGTTCAAACAAGGTAGTTTGGTTAGTAGTGTAGCGATGTGTTCGAACGAGCAGTCTAAGTGCTCAAATATAAATCCTTTGACATACGAATAAGCAATATTAATCCTATAAGATATTCGATCAGTTGAGTGGTTGTATAAACTTAACTCACACTAAAATACTTTACATTAATTTTAAAATTTACTCACTTTCTACTCAAATCACTTGATTTTAAATATAAATTTTAAATCCATAAAATAATCTTATTTCTTTTAGTGTCGTTAATTTTATATTGTTTGATCTAGTATATCTTTTGGTATTTTTTATAATAATTAATGTTTGGGGATAAATAAAAGAGTTGGTCCAAGAAAAAGAAATAACACATGTGGAAGACATGAAATACCTCTATTTTAGGGTTGGAGAAATCAAGTTTCTTTGTTATTTATTATGGCTTAATCTTCTTGTAGCAATTAATTACCATAAAGAATAACAATTTTATAATCAACCAAGTACCACTCTCACTTATTTATTTTATTAATCAACAATAAATGTATTGAAAGCAATTTGTCAAAAAAAAAAGTCTTTACCATTATGGACATTACAATTCATACACAAATATATTTTTATATTACCAAAAATAAATATTTTATTTTTATAGTTTGTCTTGTATAGTTTAGCGGATGGTGTTTTTTCTTTGGTTTTTTGGTGTTGCATGGCCCACCCCCATGCTGTTTTGGGTGGCCTGAATCCTGACTTCTTTTTTCCAATGGCTTTTTCCCCTCGCGGGGTTTTTTATGCCGGCGGTTGAAAGAATGAATGATTCAGTGTTTTTCTTTTTTCTTTTCATATATAATAATTCCGAATTTCCGAAAAAAAAAAACAGAACGAAAGGCGAGAAAAACTGAAAATGACTTGGAGATTATAAATGATACCCCATTAAATATTTAGGCTTACATGTTGAACTAGTAGAGAATCAAAATAAACAGGGGGAAAAAAATTCTTATAGATGATTACCACTGAAACTAATCTATTGATTCATACTGCCGACTCAAATCTTTTAAGATCTGTTTAATTGCCTTAATTATGCTATATGTAGTTATGAATTATGATTAAAACCATTATAACACAAACTAAAAATATTGTCAAGATCTTCATTGGAAACATTCAAGACTAAATAAAATATTTCCTTGAGCATGCATTACAATTACAAGATGAAAGATACAAAATAATCTAGATTTAGATAATCTATGATATCATTATGATAAAATTCTTCCCTTACCTTAATCCATTTTATTAAATTATAATTATAATTATACATTAATCATTGTCTTAAACACTACAAAATGCATTTTTAAACTATATTTTTAATTTATAAGTTCCAAATCCCAACCACTTGTTTGGAATATTAATGCAAAAAAATTAGATTTCCAAATCCATTAAACATGTAAGATAATCAAAGGTTAGTAGAGAGCACTTTTTTTCTAGTTATAATTTAATTATTATTTAATTTATTTATAAAGTGAAAAGTTTATGATGAGAAAATGGACCCCTCTTTTTAATATTTATTTAATAGAGGTTAATTTGTATATCATGATTAGGGTCACTTAGTCACTGGTATCCTGTCATTAATCAATTACCACAATAATAATAATAATAACAAGGGAATTTATTTGTAAATGGGTTTTTAGGTCTTGGGATTGCTACCTAATTAACTTTTCATTTTTCTGCAGCATTGTGTAAAAGTGATGTGCTCTATAATTTCATTTGTTGCTTTACATTTCAACCATAAAGAGCTTCATTTATATTAATTAAGGTACTCCCTCCGTCCTGATGAGTTTTTAGCAAAGAGAAAATAAGTGAATATTAAGAAAGTGGTAATAAATGAAGAGAGAATGAATTATGTGGATGAAATTAAAAGAGAGTTAAAATGTATTAATGCGATTAAAAGAAAGTGGTGGGCCATAGTCCAAAAATAGAAATGCTGCAATTCAAGTGAGATGGACGAAAATGGAAAATGCTGCAAATTATAAGGGACAGAGGGAGTATAAGTTTATATAATTAAAGCTTCAGAATATGTTATAAAATGCTATATATTTTATTATGTTTTGTTGATATGAGATTCATAAACAGTGTTTATATGATGTCGATAATCTTTAAAAAATGCGTTTAGAGAGGTTTGAACCTAAGTCAATGCATTCATATAGCAAGACATCTACCAACTTAAATAATACATATATTAGTATCTATAAGCATATAATTTTACACTTAACTTGAATGTTGTCAGTTGATATCATTGTCAACCCCTAGATCCGGCCCTGCATTCCACATTAAAATGAGGGGCATAATCGAGATTCAAGCTTATGAACTTTTATCACGTTGGTTTCTAACCCAATGTCAAAAGACCACTCAACCAAAAGTTAATTAATACAACTTAGGAAAAATTACCGTGAACAATACAACATTTTGTTAATTTTCATTCCTACAAGAATACCAATTATTGATTAACCATGAATAATACCAACTTATTAGGTATTTTTCTAGAATAAACCAACTTTAGTTTATTAACTAATTTACCATTTTTTTTCTTATAATCACCTATAGTTTGATTTTTAACATGATACAGATTTTCTAGGAAAACACCCATTTAAGTTGGTATTACTCATGGTTAATCAATAGTTGATATTATTGTAGGAAAATCAACAAAAAATGTATTATTCGCGATAATTTTTCCTACAACTTATGTTTGAAACCTCACGATATGCTATATTATTCTCCATCATGTCCGTTCATATGAAACTCATTTAAATTAAATGTGTGATTGTAACATATTTTCTCCTCCAATAATATATTAAAAAATATCATTATTAACAACAAATTTATAGAAACAAAAATAGTTACTATTTGTTTTCCTGTTTGTTTTATTTAAATTTTTTAAAATTAATTTTAGAGAGTTTTTATGGTCCAAAGCAATGTCGTAATGAAACATTTTTTACATTATAGTACATATATATTATACAATAACTTATTTTTAGCGTCAATCAAAATTTTTGATTGAGTTTATTCTTTAACATTGCTACAATATACACATCTGCCTTTCTGATCTAAATATCGAGTGAGAAGCCGTAATAGCAGCGCCGTCGATTAGCAAGGGCAAAGAGGGCTACCGCCCAGGGCCCCAAATATTTTAGGGCCCAAAAATCATATATTTATGTATATAAGTGATATTAATTTGAATTAAATTTATATTTAACTTACTATTTTTGCTAAGTAATATGTATTAATCTTAGTGTTTTTTATATAAAGTAGTTTAAATATTAACAATAAAAACCCAAAAGTATATAATATTAGTCGTTATACCTTTGATTTTTATGGGTCTTTTTTATTTTTTGCTCTGGAGCCAAAAATAAACGAGACGGCCTGCCCAATAGAGTATTACTTTTGGGCATTACCTTTAATTCAAAGCTACCATATTTGCCACTTTTAAAACCCACATAGCATATGCTTTCATCATGACCATAACTTGCTCAAATAAATAAACTAATACTTTCTCATTCCCATAAATACAACCCAACTTCAACATTATGCACCATACTAACTACCAAAACATATCTATCTCCTATAGTTTTAAGAAACACAAAATACTTTTTTTTATTAAAAAAAAAAAAAAAAAAAAAAAAAAAAAAAAAAAAAAAAAACTATGTCAGCTGTAGTAGGAAGTGTGAGTAGTCCATCCCAAAATGCAGGAATAATTCTATCTTCTAATCTAAAAAAAGAAGCTGAGAAAAAGAATGATAAGATTAGTGCTGATGTTTGCAAGGATTTGATTAAAGAAATGAATAAGAAATCTGATGATATTGAAGAAAAGAATGATGAACAGATAATTGAGAAAAATGATCATAAGGTATTATGATATATATTAATGTTATATTTTGATTAAATATCAAATAATAATATTTTTAATTCTGAAGTTAATAATTTCATTTTTTTTGTTGTTATTTTGTAGGGTGATGAAAATTCAAGCAAACAAAATCAACTTCTTATAAGAAACATTGGACTTTCAGCTGAAGGTAGCCTTCTGTCTTTAAAAGTTTGTTCTAGAAAAGATTCTGAGCATGTTTAACATATTCGACGTACAGGCCTTAAAAATAGGAGACTTAATAAAAGAATAATACATAATCTTAAATGGGTTGTGAATATATCGTTACAAAAAAATGGGTTGTGAACTTGTGATATATCATATATCATATAATACTTCCTCCAATTCATTTTAGTTATCACATTTTTTTAAGGAAAATTCGCTATAGTTGTCCCATTTTCTTTTTTATCAATGATTTTTTTTATCTAAATACTTCATTTTTACTCAAGTAATGACCAATATACCCCTACTTTTACTACTTATAATATCCCAATTACCCCCTTTACAAATAATTAATCAATTAAAATAACCCAATCGTCACATTTTTGGTGAATCTCATCTCACTCTTAGTATCCGTGCCCAATCAAATGGGACAACTCAAATAAATGGAGGGAGTATGATATATAAAAAATTAGGTGTTATGTTTAAACATATAATGGCTTATATATTATTTTGTTCACATATATACACATCCTCTGATTTTAATAACTATTATATTTTTATTTTTTACGATATCTAATGTATAATTTTAATATTTAATGAATATAATACAGAGAAGAAATTAAAGGCAGAAGTAAAGATATTGAGGCTGAATATATATTCTCCAGATCGAGCAGATGTAGTGCTGCCAATTCCATTTCCTAGTACAACTTCTAAGGACACACTTTTTACTCTTAAAGAAGGAAGCAAATACCGTATCACATTCCATTTTTCTGTATCTCAAAATATTGTTAAAAACCTTTCTAGTGTTTATTCTGTTTGGAAAGCTGGAGTTAGAGGTATTAATTATATTAATTAATATTACGTATATATATTTTCTGTCGCTTTGAATTTGCAACACGGTAACTTACAAAAAAAATATATACAGTGCGGCAAACAACGAAGGTGATAGGTACATTTAGCCCAAGAGAAGAGGAATATATACACGAATCAGATAAAGGTGTTACTCCTTCTGGATTCTTTGCTAGGGGTTCTTTCTTCATCCGATGGAAGGTAATTTATTTTACTTTTCTTAGGTCGTCATAATTTGTCACATAATTATTCTAAGGGTGGGCAAGAGGGGCCGTTGCCTAGGGCCCCATGTCAAAAAAGCAAAATTAATAATTGTAGAAGGTCCATATAGGTATAAATTGCAAAGAAAAAGGGTTTTAACGTGCCATTTCGCCTAGGACTCCAAAACATTTAGGGCCGGCCCTGGATACAATTATGGGGTGTCTGTGGGCTTAGACCAATAAATCACGTGTAATAAATGTTGACTTGCATACATATTAACTTATTGAAGTTTATTTTTTTCAAAATCATTTATCGTATTAGGAGGATTATTGACCAAGTATTATATGCAAGTCAACAACTTACTATTTTAATGATGTGAAATCTTTCTCACATTCACGTAATATAAAGCATTTTCAGCAGTCTTCAACCTTTAGATCAAACATATATAAATCTCAATTTAAACTATATTTTAATAAACTTAACATAATTAAAATTAGTTATCAACCTCAATCGGCTATATATACTTGATTTTTATTAAAAGACTAATTCTTTTGATACGTTAGAGCATTTACCACTTTAATTCATCAGGAGAAATTTAAATTTGATTTTTATTGATCTTTCTTTTTTCTTTAGTCTATCCCGTCGTATAAGCCAATGAATATATTGACTAGCCCTGACGCATGAGCCTATTTATTTGATCACAAATTCTTACTTGAGACCATCTTTTGTAAAGATGGCTCTCAAAAGCCAAGTCCAATTCTAAATATATATTGTTACAACTCTAAATATAAATTTGGGCTGGACTTTTAAAAGTCGTTTTTACAAAAGACGGTCTATCAAGAGATCACCTATTATTTAATTTTAAATTATATTTTTTAAAAATTTTGTCCCTCCCGAATAAGAGTATTATATTTTGATTAATACGTAATTCCACCTAATTTTGGTGTATATAATTGCAGTTTGTGGATGATGATGGGAATTGTTACTTGGATACCAATTACTATTTTGACATCAGAAAGGACTGGGGAGCTAGAGAAAAGTGCTAAAATAATTAGCATTATAATTTAATTAAATGTAAAATGTAACTTTTCATATTTTCTACTCATGTATTTTTACAAGAATGAATAATTGCAAATCCTAGATTTGCATTCTTAATTTGGTCTATCTATTCAATTGTGAGTATTAATATTGATTACGTCTAGTTTGTACTTAATCATTACTAGAATTTTTCGTTTTTATCTCATGTATTGTATTGCTTTCGGCCTCATCAGACCGTCCGTAACTACTTGAACACGCAGAAAATTAACTACCACATAATTATTATAAGACTTTTTAGTGCACTTTGATTTTATTTGTGCGTGTTCGGAAAAACTTTTCACCAAGTACTTTAATCTATAAATTCATTTAAAGCTTAACCCGAGATATCACAGTTACTCACTCTCTAACAAGATTCTCATACTACAATCAAATTGACATAAAAAAGCAAAAAAAAAACAAAAAAATAAAAAAAAATTTTTAAAAAAGTTTTATGGTGTAATGGAAACCTATGAACTTGGACTTGTGACAAAAAAGATGAATAGTTCCCATACATTATAAGTAGCACTAATCATTATATTACATCAAAATATTGGACATGATGATAAAGCATGGGATTGGAAATCACGGCAATAATTTATAGTAAAACTGTTAAACAACCTTTTTAAAGCCTACTATGGTCTACCAAAGAAATAAATAATTCTATATTTAGAGCAAATAGTTGTAAATATTTATCTGTCATTTTATTTTACGTTATAAAGAGATGTTAGGAAGATTAAGAAATTGGGTTGGATAATATTATTTTATTTTCTTTTTTTGTTATTTTGTTAGTTACTGTGAATATAAGAGAAAATGTTAAGGAACCAACTTAACAAAAGGTTAAGCTGATGATTGAGGCCTCAGGATATGTTATAGAAGTATATTCTAACATGCCCCCTCACACGAGAGCCCATTAGACTAGAAGTGTGGATGCACATATTTGCTGAACAGAAAAATTTTAAAAATAAAAAAATAAAGTAATTAAATTAAATTTCAAAATAATAGTAAAATAAATTCATTAAAACAAATCAAAATAAAAATTAGACAAATTGATAATGATAGAAGGAGTAGTAATTCGAAGTCTTGCAACCTTTTCACTTTTGAGATCATTATGTCAATTGTCACAATCCAGCTATATTTTCCCCTTTTCGGTAAAAGTGGGGATATATATGGAGGAAAAAGGTAATAATATGTTTTTTTTTATTAATTAAATGCGTTTCTAAATTGGTTAAAATTAAGATTGGTTAACTTAATTTTATAAACATGAAAATATGATTTTGAAACTTAATGAGTAGGTCAAAATCCGAATGTATTGACCTTTAACCTAAAAAAACATGTCAATCAAAAAATATAATAATAAAGTGTTTAAGTACGATCATAAATCAACTCATACTTTTTCATATTTGCTAAAACTAATGAGCTCCATGTCTTTAAATTTGATATATTTCAATCAAATTTTTATTTTTAGAATCATTTATTTGGATCGAAACCTTAAAATTTAAGAATGGTCCATTAATATAATATAGCATTTTTACTTCTAATGCTAAAAAGTTACAATCTTGAATCTATATTATTTTTTTGAAAAAAATCTAATGCTAAAAAGTTACAATCTTGAATCCATTTATTCCAGATCCAACACAAAACTAAGGCGACCCAAAACCAATAAGAGAGATCATTTTACTAGGCCTAATCTTAGCTTACATGCAGAGTCGACATAAATATTCCATTTCATATATATAATAATAAGTTGATAAAAATATTCTTTTTGTACTTTTTTTAAAAAAATTTTGACTCAATATAATAGGAATTTTTTTATTCATTTTCACCATGTCTAGTGCTTGTTAGGAAAGTCTAAAACATTACAAAAATACATAATTGTGGCTTATCTTTTTATTAAACTAAGTCTTCTTATTGATGAATATAACAAAATCATGCTTGAAATTTGTAATGATGCACAGCCGTAAAAATGCAAATAATATGTCACGCATTTATACATCATCATATTCATATAGCACGCAATTACAATAAATAAAAATTAATGGTCTAGAATTATTTCACTGTTAGAGCATGCAACAACATGTCAAATAATACAAATCATTCAATATTATAAAATTCAATGTAATGTCAATATCTCTTTAGTTATATCTCCTTTTTGCTTTTTGACCGAAGGTCATGACCTTTAAATTCAAGTTAACTCAAATAATCGTATCTGATCGTTTTATCAAGAGACGTATTTTATATATGAGTTAAATAATTTATATTACATCTAATACATAATAAGAGAATATGAACTCTTTATTTAAGATCGTCTTACCGAGAGATGATCTCTCACATAAGTAGGAAAAAAATTAATGATAGTGATCTTGAAATAATGTTTAATTTTAAAGTTAAGTTTTTGTACTTCTAACAGTCCTAAGCCTAATTTGTTTACTAACGATCGATTTGCTAGTCGATATTACATAGTAAATAAATGTGTCATTTAATATCTTCTTTGTTTTTTAATGATTACAATTTCAGTTATTTTTATGCTAGTCAATATATTATTTTAATATTAAAATATATTTAAAAGTTGATACAATTAAAATATGTATTAAAACAAATCAAATAAAATTTAACATAAATATATCTTATTTGATTTGTCTTAGTACATATTTTTATTATATTATTAACCTTTCATAACTTTTTACATAAAACCAAAAGTGTAAAGGAAAACAAAAAAATATTTAATAATACACCCGAAAAATGCTGAAATGACTAAAAAAAAAAGTTTGAGTATTAAGATATAACAAGCAGTTATTTATAATATTATGATGCTTTTATTTTGTTGGATGCAGGGCCGTTCTTAAGGGTGGACAAAAGGGACTGTCGCCTAGGGCCCCATGCCAAAAAAGCAAAATTAATAATTGTAGAAGGTCTACATAGGTTATAAATTGCAAAGAAAAAGGGTCTCAATGTGCCATTTCGTTTAGGCTTCAAAATATTTAGGGTCGGCTGGATGCCAATGTCATACTTTGGAAAAACACTTTAAAGAAATTTTTATTAAAATGTCCAGGAATTACTCAAAATTTGTACCAACTTCATTCTTATTAGTATCCCTTCACCTAAACCACCAAATACAAATACAATCAGAATCTTTTTTTTTTTTTTTTTTTTTTTTTTGAGATAATACAATCAGAATCTTTGTGCAAAAGAAATACTCAAAAGTCTTCGAAGCAAATCATATTTATTCGAACTTGTAACAAAATTCAATTTAAACCCAAATTTTAAATAAATTAACAATTATATGAAAATTAATATGGACATATAAATCGGCCAAATGACTTAAATGAACACCTCTAGATATACTGCAAAGATGTACTCTCTTCGTTCTCATTTGATAATTTCACAGGTAACATTATGTTTAAAGAGATATAAGCATGAACATGATTTTTCGTAGATATCTACAAGTTAAATATATTCATGTTAGATCATATTAAATTCGTCGAGGTATAAAATTTATCATGAACTTTTATAAATTTTTATGAAAGTTTTGAAGACCCTTCTTGAGTCGGGGACTCTTTTGACCGCCCTCTCCTCATGGGTATGAGACGCCGTCTATCTTTCCTCCCCAAACCCTGAACATAGATTGTCTGTAAACGGGATACACTGAGTATGATGATGATGATAAGCCTCGAGCACATGATTTGAAAATTAAAATTTATGAAAAATATATATATAAACATCGAATAGAGATTGACCGAGTTATAGTTTGAATTCTCGCGATGAAAGAGACCAGTAAAATACAAAAAAAATATATATAATAAACAAAAAAATCTATGTTGTATGGGCTGGCCCATTTGAAACGCGTCTTTTATAAAGACGGTCTCTAAGTAAAAATTATATCAAAAGTTAAAAGGAATATTTTGGTCAAAATTAGTTGTTGATAAGCCCAGCCCAATAAGAAGGATAAGTAGGTATGAACGTGTGATCTTTAAAGCCCAGCCCAGTGGAAAAGGGAGAAAGCAAGGTGTGGGTATTCATAACCTTCATTTGTAGTTAACTTATTCAAGCAAAGGAGGCCCTTATTATGGTCCTCAATTTCTTCCTTAATGTTAGGTTTTATAATGTGTAGTTATTCATGATTCTCGGATAATCTCATCGTAAAACAGTCTTAAATTATAATAATATGATTCTTAAACAATTTGATTATTATGAGGAAATTTGCGGTGTGTTGGTAGCCGTTATTAAATTATGGAAATATTAATGAAAAATAATGTAATTTTAGTGAAAAAATCTCTTTACAGTGAATGTCAATATCCCAGGTCAAACTCGGATCATATTATACATATTCTGAATTTTCTCTGAATAACGGTGAAACTTTTTTTCATGGCCTCCCTCCGACTCGTACTCAAATTTGAAATCCTTCAACTTTGTTCTGACTCGGATTCTCAGACTTTGATAGAGTGAGAATATGACAATTTTTTTCGAACAATTAAGTTTTTTTAAATGTACATAAATTCATAAAAAATAATGGTAATGAGAAACAATAAGCAAATAAACTTCTTTACTATAAACTTTTCAATATCATGGAAAAGATATGGCATATTTTATGAAAATTAACACTATTAATTTTTTAATACCGCTAAGTATCAACTAGCAAACTAGCCGCTACTATTATTACACTAGATAGATACCCGTGCTATGCACGGAGATTGAAAAAAAAGTTTTTAAATTAATTTTATATTTGAATAATATTTATTTTTAAGATTATATGTACTTTAAATATTATAAAAAAGGTTAAATGTTAGTACTTTTAAGAAACATATATGTGTGTCACTTTATTCTTTTCTCTTTATCCTTATTCACAGACTATGTCACTTTATCTTTTCTCTTTATCCTTGTTCACAGACTATATCACTTTATTTCTGTCGTTCGGTTGTTAAACAGACAACATATCACTTTATTATTCTAGGTAATTTTTCCTATTATTTTTGAATAACTGAATGATTTTTTAAATTTTTTAAAGAGTCAAAAATATTATAAAATTGATCTCATTTTAAAGTTCTTGAAAAAAAAATTACCATTCGTATAATTGTTTTCCATTGATAAATTGCCTTGATTTTTATTCTCCATGTTCCCACAATATTTTTAATCATGTGATAGCTTTGAGCCATTGAGACAAATTGTACTAAAATAAACTGAATTTTGAATATTACAAAGTGTTTGTAAAGTGCATGACAAAAGGGTTTAGATTTTTCATGCATTTATAGTTAGAAAATAGGGTTAAAATAAACCCTTTATTCTGCATTGAGTTGCAGTTTTGGAAACAAATATTGTGTTGATATTCTTCAAAGATTACCCATTATTGTATTGTCCAATTGTATTGTATAACGTATAATTGATTGAATATATTGCTAAAATAATGAAAATCTCCAATATATCACATGCAAGCAAATTGAATACTATCTATAAATAAATTTAATTGATTTAGGAAATTATTGCTAGAATATATTGCTAGAAAATAAGCGGGAAACTAATGAAGGAGAGGCTGACATGTGTCAGTCTCGTTTCTTCATTAGTATTTTTTATAGATAGATTACAACTTCCAAAATAGTTTTAGTATAATGCTGAAACTCAAAAAATAATTAAAACATGAAAATAAAATAATAAATTATATGTAATTATGGAGGCTTGGAAGTTTTTATATTTTTTGTTTTATTGAGAGAGAAGGCCAAATATATTCCAACAAAGAAAGAAAAATAGTGAAAATGACAAACAGAAAATAAAACAAGCAAAAAAAATCAAAAACAAGATACTAACTAATTATCCAATTCCAATAAAACAAAACACTTGAAATTTAACCCGCTTGGCATAGCAATTTAAGTAATTGTTATGATTTATTTTGTTGTCAGTATAAATGATAGAAATGGTATTGAAAATTAGCATAATTTTATTAGTGAAAAAAAATCTCTTAACAAGTTTAATCGTCATATTTCTTCTATTGCAATGATCTCATTTTCTTCACGAAATTTACTCTATTATATTACCATTTGACATGTAGTTACTAAAACATGGTGATGAAAAAAAATTTATGATCAAAGTTTTATTACCATAGAAATAACGACATAATATATATGATACTAATTTGGTACTAAAATACCATTTTATACTTGTATAATGAAATAATGTAGGTATACATACTAGGCTAGAGTTGAAGACAAGATGAGCAAGTTGAATTTGAAGGACGTACGATTGAGATAGAATAAGTGTATTAATTGATTAGTTTCTTCTCTTTTATATATATCCCCAAAATTTCAAAAAAAAAAAAAGTGTATTAATTGATTATAATTTTTTTTTTTGAAGAAAATTGATTATAATTACTCATAAGCAAACAAATTAAAGAGCATGAACTAAGACTTACAATCTTCTTCACGCAACTACATGCATTATTAGTTGTTACACAACTCTCACCAATCATATATAAGAGATCCTACGTGTTAAAGGAGGGAAACTTCATCTTTCATGTTCGTGCAACCTATTCTGTCTATTGATTGAATTTCGCTGCGACAAAAGGAGTTATATATTGCACTTGATTTATAGCAGTGTTTTTAAAACGCTATAAAAAAATACCAATTTATAGCCGTTAAAATCGCAGTAACAGAAAAGTCTTATTTATCAAACCGCAAGAAAAAATCTTAGTAACTATGGTTTGATTTTCAACATTTTAATTTGGAAGATCAATTAATTCCTCTCTTCCACTTGCGTGTAAGAAATTCTTTAACTTAAAGTAAAAATAAAATAACTTTTTTAAAAAAAAATTATTACATTCTATGACTATACATCTAAATGTAAAAGTTTATTTTGTTGATTTATAGCCATAAGTGTAAGACAAAAATTGAATAAGTTATAAGTGAAGAAAAAATAATGTATAAATCAATTTAAATAAGAGAATATCGTAGCAAATAAATTATAGGGATGATTAAAAATATATGAAATGAAGTCCAAAATCATAATAATAGAAGGGGTATCTTTTTAAGGGTAGTAAAATAACATAATTAATACATTTGAATTTTATTATTCTAAAAATTTTAGTGGAAATTAACATATATAGAATCAATACAATTATTATGTTTTTTACGTGTTATATTACAAAATTCAATAATTATCTGATTTTTAATCAAATGATCCACACTATGATCCGGACAGGCGGACAGACTCAGGCTCGTCGAAGGCCCTGTGCAAGTAGCCCAGTAGCATAGGGTCCCCAAAATTTTGAGGCCCAATCTTTCATCCTTCTATTCTCTAGATTTCTACATTTCCTTTAATACTCTCTAAATCTTCAATCTTCCTCTAAATTTTTCCTTCTTTTCTTAATTAATTTTTTTTATTTTTCCCAAAAACTTTCAATATTCCAAATTAAAATTATACCTTCGATTCTTCGTCTCTTCGAATCCTCCATTACAACGGGCATGAAATTAATTTCGTTTAAGCATAATATTTTTTATTAGGGCCCAATTTCAAAGTTTAGAACAAGACCCCCAAAATAATTAAGACGGCCCTGAGACTCATGCCTAGATTTAGTCCATCATTTATAGTAAAAAATGGAATAAAACAAGTAAAAATTAAAAAAGGAAAAATGATGAATAAAAGTATAATGTAATAAGGTCCCAATAAAAGGTGGTCACTACTATTAGTAAGCACATGGTTGGTTTGTTGAACGTAAATGGATGGGCAGGCTTAACTTCTTAAATCTCATATTCACAACATGAATTCCACCACCAAAAATTAAAGCTTTACAGGTTGTTACAAGCTAAGTTAGACACATGAATCAGTAATTTGCGTATGACTAATTGAAAGGAACATCCATCATCATCGTGTACTTTGTTTACAACAATTAGACTACTAATTCTTCTCGTCTCAAATAAATAACCCCAAGTACAAATTGGTGAGAATAAAAAAAGTGGATAAATGAAAAAGTAAGTTAAATGCATAGATGAAAATTAAAGACAGAGTGTGGGTCATGGTCGATCAAAAATAAATTAAAATGAGCAAATTCAATATAGAGCGAACTGTTTGAATGGTTTGTCCCACATTGATGAATTAAAAATGGTGTGTACACTTTATAAGTATTTAAAACCGTCCTCCTATTGCCATATATATGATTTTAGTTATGTAGAATGTGATTCCTGTATTATCCGGATTATATGCTTCATTCACAATTAATCCAGCTTAATTAATAAGGACAAAAATAGTAAAATTTAAAGAAAAATGAGGGTGTATTATTGAAAAAGCTTCATTATTAATTTTTAGGATTTGGAGCTTAGATTATAACAGCCTGTAGATGTTAACAGTAGATATATATGGGCCACATTTTTATACCGTGTGGGAAGTTATTATATTTGCATGTGATGAACTTCTACTTTTTTCTTGATCAAGCCTTACAAATTGGTGGGGGGATGGGAAGAAATTAGTACTCTTATGATTTGTGACTATCTAAAATAACTAGAATTCCACATAATTAGGAATGGCCAGAAACATAACTACGTCTATTAATTAAGGAGAATATTAAGAAGAAATTATGCTCAAATCTGCTAAGAAAATAATCTAAATCCACTAGTGGAAAAAATCACATTTGCTGCGTAATATTTGCTGCAGTTTAATTCATATGCAGCAATTAATAGTATGAAAAATTAGGAAAAAAAAAATTTATCAAAAGCTCTTTTCATTAAAGTCCTACAAATATTCAATTGAGTGACATATAAAACAAAACTTTGGTAGCCAAGTTCAATTCAATCAGTTTGAAGTATTTTATATTTTGATACAAGAGGTTTTGGATGAAATATAGTAAGAAGAAGAGACGAAGAGAGAGTATATATATATATAATGTCTACGTAATATATAATTTAAATCGATTATTTTTGATGCATTTTTTTTAATATGAAAGCTTTTTAAATATGTTGTAACTAAATAAATGAGACATGAGAAAATAATATATTATGTTGCATGTGATGAAGTTCTTCAACTTCTTTCTTGATCAAGCCCTACTAATTGGTGGGGGGTTGTAGAAGTTGGTACTTGTATGATTTTTGGTGATCTTGAAAGAATAGAATGGGACAAAATAAGGAATGGTACAAACATAACTACGTTTATTTATGTTTATTTATTTTGGATCGTATTAATTATTTTGATATATTTTTATGTAAGAGCTTTATGAAATTTTAGTTGAGTAAATGGTTTAGAACGAGTATAGGTATTTTTTTCAAATTTGTTGCAATTGAATTGAACTACACCTTCTTTCAAAAAAATTGAACTAAACCTAATTGAACAAAGTGAGAATGTGATCACATAATTGATCGAATTAATTATTTGATTTCAGCTTGAAATAAGGTAAAATATATTTTATAAAAATATTCCAATTAAACTAATTTTTAAGCTCTTGTTTGGAGTGACTTCTATAACTAGCAAGTAGATCATGATTTTTTTTTTACCATGTCCCTTGAAAATACATGTGTAACCATAAACATATGAATATAATACAATTTCTAATACTTAATTTCCTATAATTAATAAAAGTGAATTTATTTAATATATATCTGTTGTCCATAATATATTCTTCCCACAAGATATTGTATAATGTTTACGATCCTATTTTATCATTTATATTTAAATGGGTTTTTATTTTTTTTTCTTACAATAGTAAAAAAAAAATTCATGAATGTGATACCAACAGATCTACTTATTTACTGCTCGGTTCAATTAATACATAGTTTTCCTGAAAATACAAACTAGAAAAATTCTATTATTGCACTTGTGATTGAAAAAGAAATAAGAGAAAAAGTTTCCATTAAAGATGAAAAGAAAAACTATTTTAATTGATTGATAAAAAGGAGGATATTATGTATGTTACTCAAATATCTTATTATTTTTCCTACAATTTCAATTTATGGAACTAAATACTATGTACTAGTAATGTTTCTTTCTCAAGTTTCATAAAGGTTGTCCCCCACCTCATCCACCTCCATCCCTTAAAAATCATCAATCAATTAAGTTAAATAATCAAAAAGGATAGTTTGGGGTACCTTTCTAGCCCTTACATTATCTATGTACCCTTCACTTTAAGGGAGGGGTCCTCTCCCTCTCTTCTATCCAATTAAGAAAAAACACAAATTCTTGCTATAGACCGTCTATAACATAGACTGGTAAATTTGGGCCAACTCATTTTGCAAAATAAGTAACTAATTAGTCATCAGCCTTATTTTTGAATGTAAAATCATATGATTGGACTGTTGGGAGAGCCGTCTTTGCCATAAACAGTCTCTCAGAATACCTTCTGAAGAAAAAAAATTCAAATTATAATTGAAAATGCACATACAACCATCTAATTGGTACCTCCCCCCTTCTTATAAACAAACTTATAAATTAGCTTAAATGATCCACATTTCTATCCTTCCATTCATTCAAAATCTCTTCATCTAAAACAATCAAAAACCCTAATTCATCAATTTCATTATTATTTAATTAACAAAAAAATAAAAAATGCCATCAAAATTTTCAATCCCATTTAAAAAAATCCAAAACCCATCATCCTTAATATCTCTACTTAAACAATCAAACCCTAATTATGACCCTAACACTAAAAAATCAACTCCTAATAAACCCTCCTCTTCTAAAGGTGGCCTACTAAAAATGTTCAAACTTTTCCCCCTCCTTACCTCAGGGTGCAAAGTGGTGGCTCTACTAGCCAAATCCCACCACCTCCACCTCCGGCGGCCCATGATATCCGATCATGCAACCATCATAACCCTATTCGGCACGCGCCGAGGCCGAATAACCCTAGCCATACAAGAAAACCCTCATGGGATCCCTATCTTTATGGTTGAACTTCCTATACTTTCATCCACATTTTACAAAGAAATGGGTTGTGATATTTTAAGGGTTGCCCTAGAAAGTGAGACTAAAACCCATAAAAAAAAACTTATGGAAGAATTTGTTTGGGCTATTTATTGTAATGGTAGAAAAATGGGATATTCTATTAGAAGAACACAATTTTCTGATGATGAAATACATGTTATGCAAATGCTTCGTGGTGTTTCGATGGGTGCTGGCGTTTTACCAGCACCCTCGTCGAAAAATAATGATCATGGTCATGGTCATGAACAACAACAGCATCGTCATAGTCATTATGATCATAATAATCATAATCATCTTTATAACGATGATTATGATTATTATTATGATCATGATGATCACGACGACGAACTGGTTAAGATGGAGAGAGATGATAATGGTGATCAATTTACTTATTTAAGAGCAAGATTTGAAAGGGTTGTAGGGTCTAAGGATTCTGAGGCTTTGTATATGATTAATCCGGATCATTCTGATGGACCTGAATTGAGTATTTTCTTTGTTAGAGGTTCATTTAAATAGAAATTTATTTTATGTTTGTGTTTATGTTAATTATTATTTTGGTTATTTAAGTATTTGTTACAATAATCTATATAAACAAGATTCAATGTTTTAAATGTTAATTGATAAGAATTTTGATTAAGTATATATTATAATGATAATAATTGGTTTTTATATGATTTGTTCAGCTTAATTTGCTACATTTTTTGTTACGTGACACATTACATAGGATTGAAAATGTATACTTTTTGTTAGTACAATAACAAAAGTTTTCATGGATGGGAGTACTTGATTAGATATGTTATGACTCAAAGAAATTTAATTTTCATTTCTTTGTTAATATTTATTAATACTAAAAGAAGGTCAACATCAAAAAGAAGTAAAAAGTAATTTTTTTTTTCATGTTGTTAGACTTAGGGGAACAATATATTTTCCCCAATTACATGTCAAAATATATATATATATATATATATATATATATATATATATATATATATATATATATATATATATATATATATATATATATATGAGTTTTTTGAGTCATATGGTACGAACTTAATGATATAGAGTAATAAAGGTATTCTTGAATCAGGGCATTCTTTAACAAGGATAAATTAATTTTAAATAATAAAGTACAATACGATTTATCTTTTATTTTATTTTCTAATTTATTTTTTCAAATACTTTGTCTGGTTTTTATTAGTTGCTACAGATAGTGATATTTCTCCTCACAAGATCTCATTATCTATAGCGACTAATAAAAAACCAGAAAAAGTATATTGTAATTAACGCTCTAAAGGAATTAGTTAGTATTTTATATTTCTTATTAGTTATTATTAATTTATATATAGTATATATAGATCACCCATGCTAATTTGTAAACCTAAAGTAGGGTCCACTTTCCATATCTTTCCTAAATACTTATAGTTGTAGGTGGCTGGCTCTTGTGACTTGTGAGCACTTCACAACTCATCGAGATATTTCTATCTCAACTAACTCGTTTTATTTGGGTGAGAAAATGGGAGATACATATCCTAAAAGATCCAAATAATTAAAAACTTTCTCCTTTTTTTTTCTTTCCGTTTATTTTTTAAACAGTGTTCAAGCTAAATTAGAAAAAAAAAACATCATATATTTATTTAGGGGATTCCAAGTCAATTCTCCTTTTTTTTCTCAATGGCGAAAGGAATCTATGATCACGAACCATCCATAAATTAGAAAAAAAAAACATTTTTTTATTTAATATATATTTAGAGACCCATAATAATATATTCAATAATTAAAAACCCATAATTAAACTTTCCCCTCAAACCTCTTAAATTTGAAAAATCAAAATGACCCTGATTTTTCTCTAGCTCTCTCCTTTTCTTAGCATACCCCAACAAAAAATGGCTAGAAATTAGCAAGTGGCAGGCATATATATAGCATTTGGGGTGGCTGTGAAATTCAAGGTGCAACATAACAACAAATGTGGTTATGTGTGTGTTCAATAATTGCTATATGGTTTAAGTACAATTAGGGGAGTGTTATTATCATTAAAGGTTTAGAGATTATGAGATGTTCCTAATTGGAAATAATTAAATACCTAATTCAAAATAAATGCTAAATTGATGGTTGAAAACACCTAAAATTAAATAGTGAGAAATAATAACATGAACACATATTAAAGAGCTTGTATATTAAAATGAGACATTTAATAGAATAAGACTTAATTAGGAGGGACTAGGGAGTATGAATGTTATCACCCATATCATGGCCGTTGATTGACAAACCGCACAGGGTCTTAATTTTTTAAGGGTTTAAAAATAATTTTTTTTTTATGTACAAGGTTAATATCAACTGAATTAAACTTAGATGTAATTTACATTTTTTCTAAGTAATACTCCCTCCGTTCTTAAATGTTCTTTTCATTTGGAAAATATTCTTCCTATTTGGAATATTTCATCTTAAGGAGAGAGAAATTTGATTAATGTTTTTGACATATACTTAAAAGATAAAATATATCCATATTAGATCTTGTTAGATTCGTGTTATGAATACTTTTTAATGTGTATTTTTTATAGTGAGGTGAGGCTTCCAATAAGGGGGCACAAGTATGTCTCCCTTGCTAATATGGGCATGGATGATGTAGATGTCAAATGCAAGCACCATGAGAGCCACAACCATATGTTCTTCCAATGCAAATATATAGAGGCCCTATTCCCTATATAGATGTCAGCATACTCTTACGGGTTGTTTGGTAGATGGTAATAAAACGCAGTACTATGAATGAAAAACTAGTGTAATTTTGGTTGAAAAATCTCATGACTACTTTAATGGTCATGCTTGACAACCTTTAATCATCTCATTTTATTCATAAAATTCATTCCAATGCACATTGCCAATAAGAGAGGTGGTATTAGGTGGTAATGGAAATTTGTGAACAAAATTTTTTTTTGTGATTAAAAATTCATTACCATCGGAATGACATAAAAGTTTTGATGAAATTTTACACTATAAATCATTCCCATTACCACTATTTAAACCACTAACCAAACAGACCGTTAGAGCTTTCTTTTGGTCTAAAAGGTGTACCCTAGCTTTTGATCCCTTAAGTTGTATATTCTTTATAATAAATTAATTTCTTTATTTAAAAAAAATACTATTTCACATTACTTTTGATGTAAAATAATTTGGTATGTGTTAAAACTTATTCTCTAACTCACAACTAAAATGACTATTTTGAGTTCCATCAACTTTTTCCTTTTTTTCTTCTCCCTTGTTTATAATTTGGTGGGTTGTAACTTTCAAAGCAAACTAAGAGGATTGTTTGTGGATGTTACTAGCTAATTTCCAATTACTTTTTTGTCACAAAATATGGTGAGAAAAAATATGGGCCCTTTAAATGAATGGTATTGAAAAGATAAGGGCAATGGATTGATATAGTTAAAGGCATATAGGAAGTGGGAAAAGAAAAAAGAAAAAAAGGTAATATGAAAGTGTACTGTTAATGTTGGGGATTGCATGTGCTTCTCTGATCACTATTCACTATTAGAAGTGTTAAACTGGATGGGTCACATTTAAACGGGTCATTAACAGGTCGGGTTAGTAATGAATCGGGTCACTAACGGGCCTTTGTACAAAGGGTCGGGCAGGACCGGGTTAGATAGCTATAGAAATTGGTTGTGAAAAATATTTTACTATTTTTTTATATTTTTATATGGTATTGCTATATTCATAGTAAAATTAACCTAACGGGCCATAAAGTATTAAAAAAAACTATTTTATGAACTTTTTTAAAACGGGTCAAAGTGGGTCGTATTTAAACGGGCTTGACCCGACCCGACCCATTGAACACCTCTATTCACTATCCTCCATCCCATTTGTTTTTGACGTAGAGACTAAGAAATTAAATAAATAGTTTTAAGTAGTGGGTTATTTAAAAGTTAGAAAGATAATATTGACGGTAAAAGTGATGAGGTTATATTTTAAAACAAAAATTAAATAAATTTATTAGTACGAAATAAAATGAAAATGGGATAAATTGAATGGGGTGGAGTATTTAGCATATCAACATCTCTTTGCTCTTTTTATTATAATTCTACTTTATAATCAATTCTCAATAACACTTAAATTATGTTACTCTTCATTGATGATAAGTGACTAGCTAGATGATTTTATTTGGAGAGTTTTGTTATGGGCCATGTCAATTTGAATTGCTGAGAAAACTATTGACAATCAACACTCCATTACCCTATTTTATCACGTGGTTCCCACCTAGACGGAATTTATATAGTTCGAATTTATTAAAATTTATCAACCGATTAAGATACTTTCTCAATTCACTCAAATCAAGTTGTATTTATCGTTGGGTGTATGTTGGATAATGATTCTGCAAATGAGGATGAACCTTAACAGATACTATCGGTAATTTTCCTAACTCAATCGTTAGTCAATCGTATCTCTTACTTATGAATTGATAGTTATTTTGACAAGTACTCTGATCTTCTGACCTGACCTATTGAAATTGTTACATTTAAGCATGTATCCAAATTATATTTTTCTCATTTCAAGTACTTTTCTTGTGTGCAACATCACAATGTATATCAATTAATTAATCATTGAACAATCAACAAAATACATTGAGTAACTAATATGGGAAAGATTTATAAATGCACTGATGTGCATGCACATAGTATTACATGTACTGTACATCGGAAAAACGTTGTTTCGGTGTCCTACAACGATGATGCTGTCGATCTCTTATCAAGGAACACGTTCGAGAACTCGCTGCAAAGCTTTTTTGATTCCTTCTTGATCAAGTGTTGTAGTCATCTGTATTTCTTGAACCTAAGTAAGACGAAAACGAACTTTTAACACATAGTGGAATACTTCACAAGGGCGTCGCAAGAGGTACTATTGAAAGAAAAACCCTCGAGATTGGATGGTTTTTCCCATCTAAGATAAGATCAGGGGCGAATCTAGGATACAAAGTTACACGACTATCTTTTTATGTGTTATATGTTACACAAATTAATATTAATAGAGTTTTCTACACACCTGCCTTCCAGCACGAGCAAGTAAAGTGTATTGGTTGTCGATTGCTGGTGCCTATTGAATCACAACAAATATTTTCACACTTAGTTAAAGACGAAGTATATAAGAACGTTTGAATGTTTTAGATGGAATAAGCGAAAGACACCAACATTAGAAAGCCAGAGCTGGAGATCTTGTGAGACTACACGCTTCTCGAAACCTTGCCGTCTGATTTTAACTTCAGCAATACTGCACAATTTTTGGTCGAAAAACTATATTTAGAAAATTGACATGATAGTAAATCATTGTGTTGCATAAGAATGAAACTGAGCTTAGAGTTGCCCCATAGGTGCAAATGTTAAGCATGTTAGTATTTGAATGAACTTTGTGTTTCACGTACAACAGAAAAACCGAAAACAGTTGTGTTTTACATGAATCGAAGTGAGCTTATTAGATGTAATGTAGCAAAAGACTAGTGAGTATATGGTTAAAAAATCAAAAAAACAAGCAAGTTTTTTCTCATAGTTTATGGTTGGTTCTGAAGAGAACCATTTTCGAGGGCATTGTTTAACTTGCGAGTTGTGACTAGAGGTAATCAACGGTCTGGGCCTCTAGGGGCCCATTCTAAGCCCTGATCCAACCCGTTTTTAGAAGGGTTGAAAAAATGCCGGGTTGAAAATGGGGTTTGTATATTAGATGAGGGCTAGGTACTTGGGTTTGTATGGTTTTAAAAAAGTCTGCAAATGGGCTTTTGTGAATTTTAAAATATGGGCTGAAAATGGACTTTAATCTATCAGCAAGTCTTGTATGAGACCGTCTCACCGTGAGACGAGCCCGTAACCCATTAGGAAAAAAAACATTAAAACAATGAAATTTGAATTGTAAAATAAACAGTTTTTTTTAAAAGACTTTGGGTTGATCCAATTGAGGCCGCCTCATGGTAAGACGGTCTCAAACTCTCAATAAAGAATTAGTGTTGGTCTATTTGCCCGTATTCAGCCTGCATAGTACCTTTAAGTTATCCAGCCAGACCATTTTTATTCGAGCATGGCTGGCCCATTGAACACCTCAACTTGTGACGCGGAGATATTAAATGAGTTGAAAATTCAAATCGTGAATAATTTACCGGGATAGAAATTATTTCGTAATTTTAAGGATAATGCAACTTTTTGCTCATTTTCCTTCTCTCCTTCATCAAATGCCCTTTGTGTTCTTAGTTTTCCTTTTCTCCTCACAGTTCTAAATAAGAACCAAGCAAACTAAAGGAAGTTTAAAAAACGATTTTTCCCTTGAAAATAAAAAAACTAGTGAAAACAAAATCATTTTCAAGATGTTTTCTGTTGAACAAATCAAGAGTTTATATAAGTCATTCAAAGAACACCATATTTTCTAGAACATGTAAAAACTCACGCGTATATTAACAATGTTGGGAAATATTCATGCAATCTGTAACTACTTAAAAACTAGGAAAGTAGGAACTATAGTTTTCAAGTAAATGGTTGGAAATGAAATACCCGTCTTCTTTTAACAGCTCCTGAAATATTTCTTCGAGTCCGGGAAGTGGTTGGATATCATAGCTTTCACTTGTGCTCGTAGAACTAGGACTTGCGGCACCATCCTGTTCACAAATCATATAGACGTAGCACGTTTTACTTGGATTAGCAAAAGATATTTCTTATTACGAAGGGTCAAAGATTTACAATTCTTTGGTTTCGAATTATAATGGACTATGCTAAGATAGCTTATTAAACCATGTGCACTTCTTATTTATGTGGAGTTACAGATGATATTTGCTACCAACGCTTAATCAAAAATAATCTCGTTGTTATCACTAACAAGGGTACGAAATCCGACCCTCAAACCCTAAGTGGGAGCCACTTATTGGCATTGAGATAATGGACTATTGTTGTACTCGGGATTGTTAAAAGACATGTTTAACCACGTAATGAAGGAAAAGATGATTTCCATGTTGGTCATACCTGAGGAATAACTTTGTCCAAGGTCTCGAACAATGGATCTTCCTCCAATTGCCTGATTGACAATGTAATCCTTGACTTCTCCCTGTATTTATAAACAATATTGAGGAATCACTCGATATAGCATGCATAGTTGCACACATGACACAATCGAGAATAAACAACCTTTTAACAATCACCACCACCCAATGTGGTTGCCATCTAGTTTTTTTAGCCAATTGAGTACATAATTTCAAATTTCGGTAACTATTGCCTAGTTGAGCTAAAGGGCCACACATGTTTGGACTTTTTACTAAAATAAGTTTAACAAGGGCAGCTACGGTTAAGTTTATATAAGTTTAAAGTTCATATACAGGTTATAATTAGTCGCACACTCGCACTTATAAAAGCAAATTATATTTAGGCTCTTACCTGTTAATTTGTACAACCTTAACTTTCACAATATCACCCACTCTTAAAGCATCTCTGACATCTTGAACATAATCCCACGAAACCTCCGAAACATGTACTAAGCCGGTAAGATGGTATTTTCCTGCATTTGCTTCACGTATTAGAAAACAACAACATGCCATTACCCCAATTGCAAGTGGCTCCTAAGTCCATCCTAGGCGGGTTTGGATGGTCAAATGTATGCAACCTTACTTTTGTAATAACAAAAAGGTTGTTTAAGATTGACCGTTGATCGTACATCGTGAAAGGATGCCAAATCTTCCTGAGAAAACTATTGCAGTAGCAAAGGTTTAAAGCATAAATATACCATCAGGAAAGCGCAGATGAATAAAGGCACCATAGTCCTCGACCACACCAACCATACCCTCAAAGATGTCCCCTTCATTGATCTTCTTAGAATATTTTGACCAAGTGGCCTCCTTCTCAGAGAATATCAATTTCTTGCTCTCCTCCTCCACCTCAATTACCTGTTCCAACAACGGCATAGAAAAAAAAATTGATGACAAGCTAAGAGAGTTGGAATATAAAACTATTCTCATGCTGAAAGTAAGGTGGATGAAGATTTTACTCCAAGACCCTAACGGCTTGTTTGATTAATGGTACTAATTGGTGGTAATGAGTATGATTTGTAGTGTAAAATTTCATGATATGTATCATGTCATTCCTATGGTAATAAAACTTTGATCATAAAAAAGTATTTTTATTCACAATTTTCTATTATCACCTAATACCACATTTTGAATTGATAATGCACTGGAATGAATTTTGTGAAGAAAATAAGATTGTTTAAGGATAATAAGCATGGCCAATAAGTTTGTCAATCAACATGCCTACCAAAATCACACTAACTTTTCCATTATCATTTCCACCATTTAGTATCGAGTACCAAACGAGCCGTAAATGTTAGCCCAAATTTAGATAGTGTATCATGTGAAGTTTCTTCCCAGTTATGTTGTATGGATATGTTAGTCTTTCCTCAAAGATAATATTAATTACCTTTAGCATGTGATTCAAAGTTAAACCAATTTTGATTATTGGTTAAGGGAATTCCCTACAAGCGAGAGAGGAGGGGAAAATCAATCATTCTAGTAGGTGATGAGAATCAAATCCCTATCACAAGGGGTGGAAGGAAGCATTCAACCACTAAGCCAATACATGATTCTCAAAGATGAAGCAATAATGTTTTCTTGGTATTATTATAAGACAGCGACAAGACTACAGCAAATACATAAGTCGGCTGAAAAAATAAACGAGAAGGCCCAACACATGCTTCTTCTACTATAAGTGGTATACTTTCTTCCTTATTTTCAAAGCTACCAGAAAGGCAC
Organism: Amaranthus palmeri; assembly: GCA_019776075.1. NCBI lineage: Eukaryota > Viridiplantae > Streptophyta > Magnoliopsida > Caryophyllales > Amaranthaceae > Amaranthus > Amaranthus palmeri. Next base: position 588,313 of record JAAKBH010000311.1, read on the forward strand.
CAACACTTACGGTCGCATAAGAATTAATTTGTATCACATGTTCCAAAGTGAGATGCTATGTTACTTGGACTCGGGTACTGATGTTGGATATCGGTACGTGTCCAAGCATCGGATATGTCTAAATATTCAATTTTACGCTTAAAATGAAGTGCCTAAGTCCCATACCAATGTCCGAGGATCAAAGATCGGACACGGATACGTGAAGCAAAAAGAAGAATTCGAGTAACATAAGTAAGATGCTAGTGCTAGTTACCTTCATTTGAATGTCAGATCCAATAAGCCCTCTTGCAATCTGTTGTATAGTCTTCTTTGGTTCTACAGCAAAAGTCAGCAGAATTGTTACTAAACATAGAAACTTCGCTTGATCCATCACAATTCAACATTTATGTACTACGAAATGTAAAGTTAGTTTAATATAAACAACCGAATAAAAACTTCATGTAATTACTTCTATGATTTTGAAGGGGGGAAAATGGATAAACTCAAACTTGCAACTAGAATGAAAAGCAATCCATATGCATCAATAATATACTTTATCCCGAAACCAATGAAGAAAACAAAGTACCTTTACAAGAGTAAGAGGGGCTCAACTGTGGAAAAGGAAGGAAACCAATAAGCGAGTAGAAACGAACTAGCAAACCGCCATTATTGAAACCTTCAATTCTTCCCTCATAGATGGATCCAGTTTCTTTATAGTTCTTAGCCGCCTCCCAGTCAGCAGGCCTCTATTTCTTCATGGCAATAGATGCATTAGCATATAGAAAAATACAAGCATCCAACTTCAAATAAATGAGTCTCAAAGCTTCATCATTTACATCATCGTCAACATCATCTCAATGACTACAAGGTATCAATAGGCTCCAGGGGTAGAAGCGCGAAACACAAAACTATGCCCAGTACCGCACTTCAAACCTTTTGTACTGAAATGGTACATAAACCCAATTCGAAACATAAAATTGATGCTTCTCGTTTCTCGTTTGCATCAAGATGGAAGAACATTTTTATCTTTTTTTACTTTTATAGTTCCCATCATATCATGTTCTACTTTTGAGATCAACAACATGTATTTGGAGTTATGGTTATATTCCTAGTTACAATAAATGTATTTGGACAACAACATGACCCTATCTTAGCTTCTACAGGATCTTTCGCTTCTAAGATTCCGAAACACCAAATTAACGTTTGTCGTTTCTCGCCTTGTTTATCATATTGAATCTACCTATGTTTCGTCTAACATTGGTCTCAATTCTACACAAAGAAAGTAATCTCTTCCATTTGACCCTTAATCTAAAACACAACGACAGTCAACAGGGTATGCTTATTCATAATAAGCGAGTATTTGGAACATTACACAACATTTCAGTCTATGTCATCATAATGCAACTTAAAATGCCAAAAACAGTGAACCCTTAATTTCATTGTCAAAATGGACAATCAATATAAAACTTCAATCAGCTATACTTATTTTAAAAAGCCACAAAAATTGTAAAGTTCACACATTTATAAGGAATCCAATGCTCATCTTCAGAAACCAGTAAGCCATGAAGTTCACACATCCACTTAGGACTTCTCAAGTCTCAATACTTCGGTATTCCACACATTATTCCCATGGACAAAATTCCTACACTTAAAATTTCCAATTTAATGGCTCATATATTATGTCAACAACAATGCTACACACCTAATTCCAAAAGGTTGAAGTAAGTTATCATTAAACCAGGTGTATTATTTATTTATCCAAAGTCCAAAAAATAGCCCAAAACTGACCATCAGTCGTTTTTTTCGATTTACGACCCTAAACCTTGCTCGGGTGGAGCCCATATGGCATTAGGTTAATAGAATGTAATTTGGTATTTCCAGCTTTCAATTACCAAACCGGTACTTATCCTGTAAACATGGATATAACCCATATTGTATCATGTACATCCAATTATACAAACAATTTTCAAATAAATAACATTCAGCTAATTTGAGAATCTTGGGATAACCTAGTGGGCAAGGTTTTTCTTTCACTCTTATGATAGGAGTTCAATTCATGAAACAAGGTATTTTCAGCTAATTAAATCTTCACAAGATACTATAATAATCAGCTTCTGGAAGTGGGTATTAAGAGCAAATGCTACTTTGATCAATAATTTCAATAAAAATCCATAACCAAACTCCAACACAATTTCACAACTACTAAAAAATGCAATCTTTCAATAAGAATCTAAAAAAACCCTAAAAATTAGTATTGAAAGCTTAAATGAAACTCACCCGAATCGGACGAGTGGGTTCAGAATCAGGAGAAAGAGGACTACCATCCAAATTTTCAGCAATTTGAGCATCAGAAGTAGAATTAATTTGAGTAGCATGAAATGGGTATTTAGAAATTCCACATTTTCTGCAGAAATTCAGGAGATTACTACTACTAGTATATGGGAAGTAATTACACGAAGCATAAGATAAGGCACAAGAACTAATAGTTGAATCATTGGGTGAAATTTGTGAATTAAAACAAAAGCTCGATATTGAACCAACTCCTAAAGATGATACATTGAAAATTGGCATTTCCTTAGTTTTTGGATTGGGAAAATTATGGATTTTTTTGGGTATATTTTAGTTGGTTAGTGCCATTGGAGTAAACTTTGAATATGTTGTTCTTGGTGAATGGTGATGAACAAAAGATTATGATCCATTTATCTTTTTTTAAAAAAAAATGAAAAAAAAAAAAAAAAAAACTATGAGGTATGTGTCTCTTTTATGCCCACAAAAATAGGGTACTATTGTATTATTGTCCAATTCCCTTGTATGATGTATCACTCAATTTATGTTAAAATGCGAGTGGATGGATAATCTCAAAAATCGATTGTAAATGAAACTTTATACAGAATTTATATAGATTTTTCTCATTTAAAACTCTAAATTTAACTTGTTTTATATAATTATTTAGATTAACGTATCAGCAGTTCGACTAAAATTATTTTGCTAGTGTATCAGCTATTAAGTCATCTCTACTATGAATTTCTAACTTCGTCTATACATGCAACAAAGTAAAACCCTTAATCTTAACAACACGGTTCAATTATATGTACCAAAATAAATAAAGGTTAGAAGTTCTTAGTGGCTATTTTTAATCACAAATGTTTGAAACTCATTAAGTCATCTTAGCATACAATTAACTTGTTCATCACCCCTAGATGTAATAATAAGTTAATCTACGGATAAACTCATAAGTATGATCTTCAACATAAGACATTTATAGACGAATATGTTGAGAGCAATTAAGAGAATAAGCCAAATAAATAAAATTTGTTCATGAAATTAAAAGAAATATGTTAATATGATAAATAAAAAAAAAAGAAGAGAATGAGTCACAAATATAAACATATAAGGAACAATAACAAAGTGCTAAACAATCTTTTTAGTAAATATAACAAATGTAATGGAACACGCGGAATACACAGTAATCGAACAGCATGAAAGACGTCACGAGCAAAGGTACGTTAAAGAAACCAGTTTTCGGACTACAAACGACCTCCACGCCCCCGATATGGCGGAAAATTAAAAGTTATGAAGTCTCAAAAATCCCGGAAACTCATCTTCGGATCAATGTCTTTCCTCCCACCTCGTCCCCGTCCTCGTCCTCTTCCTCTTCCCTTTCCTCTCCCACCAAAACGCCTCAAAGAAGATTTTCCATGCTTCATCTCGATCAATGAATGAAGGAGTTCATCGCAAAGAATGCATCCAGCGTGTAACGTAGCTCCATCTGCCAATGGTGTGTTGTTCTTATTGAAGTCGACTTCAATGATAGTTGAGTCACAGTCACAACACCGCTCTTTAGTTGTGGAAATCCGATGAGCGCCTTGAGGTAGAAAGACAAGGCAGTTGCACATGTTACAGTAAAGCCGCCACTTGGGAGCACTGACAGGATCTAGGACAAGAGTGCCACTACACTCTGGGCAAGCACAAACACCTTGAGCTATCAGTGAATGCCGACATGTAGGGTGGGGGCAGAGGAAGCAAGGCATCCCAGCACCCTTTCCTAACTTTCCGGGACCAGTTTTGGGCGCTCCAAAGAGTTTATCTAGACCTTCGAATGGAGGATTGTTGTAGCAGTACGGACATAAAGGAAATGACTTGCCTTCAGGACCCGGCATGGAGAAGAGCAAGAGCTCAAAATTGTCCAAAGGGCAAATGAGTTCTTTGTAGAGCTGAACGAAAAAAAAGTATGAAAAGAGGTACAAATGAATTAGGAATTATAGCTCAAACATGTACTTAAATAGGAAATAGATGGAGAATAAAACAATTGATCCATTGACAGCTTGTAAACACACAACAGCAGGACGTTGGAAAGCTTTTTCAATTATGTTAGTCACAGCCACCCGAGCTCTCTAGCAGAGGGCTCAGAGATACCGTCATCATAAGTATAGAATAGTTCGCTCAATTACACCATAGTGCAAAAGAAAAGGTCGCATTACTGTATCGCGGGCCATACTATAAGGGTTTTTGTGTTCACCGCAGCCGCATTAACCGTAAAACCCGTACCGCAACCATGACAAAAACCGTAATTTTGCACTATGAACAACACTGATCTGGCAAGAAACACATGCACCGATTGGCAACAATAGTATATCATCCACATCCCTAACCATGACACAGCTCTAGTTTCACGTATCACAACTTAAAGTTGGAGAACCTTGTACAAGAACATTTTACACTCCCCCACCCCAGTTTACACCATTCCTTAACCGAACCCAATCTAAAAAGTAATGTTAAGCATGAGCAGACAAAAGTAAAGAGTTTGTAAAGGAGAGAGAGATATATACCTTTATTGAGCCTTTTTGAGGAAGATAATAAACATCCTCACATGAACTACAAAAGAGACGTGGTGGTTGCGGAGAGATATACTTCATATACCTCGCACACTTGCCACATTTACTCAAAGCACGTCCGGACTCAGACAATGGGGAGAATTGGGCTTCGAAAAGTGCATCCATATGTTCAATCTGCACCAAGGTGAGTGCACCAAAGTCATTGGTTAATCATCAATCGACCAACCGAAGATGCAGAAAAATGAAACAATCTGTCAATAATTCCATGGTCGATGAAACCGTTACAGCTGAGGCAAATAATTTGTAACAGTCCATGGTTGATGAAACCGTTGCTTCAAATCAACAATTTTGCTTTGTGAAGTATTTTATACAATAGTTTAGCTGGTCACCTAAAGGTAGTTCTTAAGTTATACCCTTTCAACTATACACTTTATTTCTAGAACAGTACTCCTAAATCGGATGTTTTGCAGTCAATATATATTCTTTCTTCCATGACTCCTGCCTCAAAAAAAAGTGATATGGTGAGAACTGGGAGCTAGAGTACTCACCTGCTTGACAAAATATACATACTTCTGCTTAAATTGTTCAAGAACATGCTTGACAACTAGTGAATGATCTGCTTGACCCTTGGCAATCAGAGTAATCTGATGTTCGATAAAACTCCGAATGTCCGGCAGACAGAGATCTGGATCAATGCATTGATAGCCTCTAACAAGAGTGACACCTAAAGCAGTAGGAACCAACCTTCGTCCACTTTGCACCTGGAATTCAAGCACATAGTGAAACGAACATTTCATTTATCAGGATTTGGTGCATAAAATTATCAAGGAGATTGGCAGAAATAAATTTGACCTGCACATAGTTGCGCTCGCATATGTTGTTAATGTGAACAGGAATGGATGCATCTGTGCCTATTCCATGCTTTTCCATGAGGGAGATGACTTCACTTTCAGTGAGGTAGTCGGGAGGTGACGTCTTCCCCTACAATTCCCAAAATCACATAAATCAATGTGACAGTTCTCTACGACAAATTTATTCAAGTTGTTCCTTGAACAAAATCCAAACCAACCAAGTTGCAGAGGCAATAGTCCAAAATGCCTTCATTTAGAAATCTAGAGTCGAAGAGAAGGTACTTTGCACTTGCCGCACCATGAGACAAGGCCACTCAATAAGCTTTCCATAATCATTTTTAAGATTTTCAGACCCTTATTCATCTCAAACTATCAGTCATTGAGAATAAGAGACAATACCATCACTCACAACATTTTCACATTTCCCTTAAATTCTTAGATAATAAGAATTGATATACTTGTATCCTAGACGAATTTGGTGTCATCTAATGTGCACATCATTTACCAAACTCGGGAATGACGATGACATAACCTTCCTTGGCAAAGTCTATTTCAAATAAAATATACATAATGATGAGTTCAATGAATTGTTTACCATTATTTGGCATCAAGTATCAAAGGGTTTGATTTTGAACTCCGATTTTGCAGATTTAAGACAGTTTTTGCATTCCATTTGATTAAAAATAGAAAATTCAAGCATATAATTTACGACCAACTTGAGCTATCAATAGTTAATTATGGCGCCCTTTCTTCCTGACTAGGGATTAATACTAAAACTTTAGGTTGTTAACCTACTTAAGAAGTAATGAATTGTATATATCATCAACTCCAATATTGTTGAAGATTACCTCGTACAGTTCAACTTTTGATATTTTAATTATTTCACCCTTTGCCAAGTCAGGAAGCTTTTTCTCACTTATACCCAGCCAAGGCATAATGGAGGTGAATCCTTGGGCCGTGACATATTGTCCTGTACAACTAAACAGTTCTCCAGCACTTGAAAACTCAACTTTTGTCCTGAAATGGAAAAAACTTGTTCATAAGGGAAACTTGAAAAGTAAGGACGTCCCAGAGTAACATAATTCACTAGCTAATTCGCTTTTTAAATTCGCAATTCGTTCAAATTTGCCCAAGATTAGCCCGAAACCGACCATAATTCGTTTTTTACGATTCACGAGGAGATTAGTGAATCATGTGACACTGGGACGTCCATATATTTTTGAAGTGACACCTTACAAATTGGTGAATTATTCCTCAAAAAGCTCACATATGAACAAGGATTAGGGAAATTTAAAGGATGGAGGAAGTATGGGTTAGACTCTCATAGTAGGAAAATTTTTATACGAAAGTTTCATATCAATTGGTGCATTATTTAAAAAAATCTGGGAGTATAACAGATGAGTGCAAAAGAGAAAACTTGTACCTAACATATTTGCAGTCTGAAGAAACAGTACCAATAAAGTGCTGACAAACATATTGATACAACCTCCAAGCATCGTAACCAAGCATCTCTTCAGTAGCTGAACGCATTGGGGTAATGGGTGGATGATCACCAACATCAGTTCCTGAACGAGGCTTATGGTAACCATCAATCAATAGGGTCTGTACATAGCTACCCCATGCAGGATTATTCTTTTGTACTTCAAGGGTACCTCGGAAGTCAAACGAAGAAGGATAAGCAGTACTTTCCGTACGAGGATAACTGAAAATGCAACATAAAGTTAAACTCCGGACAGAGATATTGAATTCCTGAATCAAACATCGCTACTCATCATTTTTGATAGTTTTTAAACACTTTCTCCTGGGACAATTAATGTAGCAAGCCATTATATACATGGTAGACATACAAAACAAGAGGTCAGTAATTTCAAGACTACTACTCAGACAATTTTAGGCAATATAACATTACATACTTACAGGTACGTTTTTCTTTCATGTGAAAACTTAAAAAATAAAAGAAACTGAATATATTAAACAGTTATTTCAGAAAACAATAAGCATGTAACAAATGCTAGCTAGTAAAAGCTACAGGGCACCAGGCATAGAGCCATTGTTGATATATGAAACCATGTAGGTATAATCAGTCATGTCAGAGAGGGAAGAGAGTAACCTGATAAAACCTTGTGTATATAACCTTTCCGCTATCTGCATAGCCATCTGTGGCCCAAAACCCAGAGCACTTGAAGCAACCTAAAAAGGTTATTACCAAATGGTAAGTTCCTATCCAAAATAATACTATAGTCTGTAATTTGAACGAGTATCATGTACCCAAAATTCCAGCTCAACATAGTAAAGCAATCAATAGATAGCATTTTTCATGTATTGACACGAAACGATGAACAGTTCTTATAAACAGCACAGAACACGCTTTCATACAACACATTTGCAAAACATCCTTAGCCATATTCCTCTGCACAGGATAACATAAAATGTTTTAATGTTCATTTTTCAAACAGTTAGAGTTCTTCTAGGTAATATATATTAAGATGCCAATGAAAAGGAAATGGTGCAGAGCTAGACGCTATCCTTTATCATTCGATCTGAAAAAATGGCCTCTGGAGATATAAATAGTTCTTGCAGAATCAATGTTGTCCTGAACATACAAACAGATCTTCGAATCGCTGGTTTCAAATGTAAATCCTAACTCTAGATCAGGTAATAATAAATATGCCAAAAAATAAGAAAATTAGAAGATACAAGCAAGAAGACAGGAGTAAGTGCAGAGACCTTAAGAAGATTCACTGTATTCAAACCAGCAGGCCTACTCTTGTGCTCCTGCTTCTCAAATACATTAATTATTTCAACAGTACCATCTTCCATCACCAATTTTTGAAACATTGTGGATACCTGGAGGAAAAATACGTTCATTATTCTATTGAAAAGACATTGGGAAATTAAATTAAAAACTTGTAATTTGCTAACTCTATAAAAATTAGCAGGAGAGATGCACCCATGCATACATCAAAATCAAACAGCTTGTCACGATCCCACTCCAGCTTGAGTTCATAGCCCTTGTGAACAATGTAAGGCTGCACAACCCAGAACTTTTGAGGCTTAAATGTGTTGATATTCAAATAGCGTTGTACACAAAATCCAAGGGTTGGAGTTTGACATGGCCCATAGCTGTCAGCAAAAAGGTTTAACATGATATTCAAGCTCAAAAGTCGAAAATATTACGGATGCAAAACTTAGACAAGCAATGTCAGAAATTAACTTCTAACACCTTAATAGAGAACACTACAGGGATTACCCAGCCTTTTTGCACTTTGCATACCCTAATAGCCTATTTGAAAATATAGTTAGGACTTAGGAGGGATCTTATCAAAGGGACACTCTAAGCTACAAATTCCATGTTTTCCCTTTCTTTACCTAAAACCAGCTGTAGTTCAAACTGGCATCCCCCAACACCTTGTATAACTTATGCTTATTATCAGCATACATGCACAGGCTCAGCCAGTCAGCTATGCCAGAGTACGTTGTAAGCATTTGAAGGTTCAAAATGGCGATGAGTCACTGACCAAAATAAAACGTATCTAGTAAAAGCATCAAAGGAGCAATGAAATTATTGGTGAGTCACTAATGAAGAAAACTCCAAAAAGGATTCCTTATTATAAGCCATTCAAGGACAGCAGTCCATAAGAACAGTGAAAGAAAAATGAACCAGGCGTCTAGTAAGCTGAACGAATTGCTATTAACAATATTTTTGAGGACACACTTAAATAAAGTATACCAGCGGATTATTGTAGCAAAGAAAAACCACTAGCAGTAACCTAAAGCAATAAGATTCAACAACAGCATGCATAATTATCTTCCCCCGCCCGAATCAAATTTATACCCAGTATATAAGGTAAATACACAAGAACAACAACAACAACAACAACAACAATGTCAAAGCATTAAGCCTGACCATTTGGGATCAATTACAGAAATCATCGCTAACAAAGAATATACTTTATTTGGACCTATTTAATATTAATCTACCACTAAGAAAATCAAATGCAATGATAATCAACATATATCCTCCTCCTCCCTTCTTTTCTATCTATTGTGGTATCTACTATCCACTATACTCCTACAAATGTCAATTCTTCATTCTATATGAGAAAAGAAATGGAATCTAAGCATGAAACAACTAAACTCATCAAAATTGGGAAAGTCCAAAAGATACTACCAAAAAATGAAATACAACAAAGAGAAGAAACCAACGAAATAACTCGAGAGTCCAGATTCCCATATTTTCCTTGAAAAAAGCTCGTCTGATAGCGGGTGAATGCAACTCCAACTTTCAAGTCTATCTCTTGCCGAGCATCAACAGCAAGAGCCTCATTTCTGTTTGGTTCAACAAGATTATCCATTGCCTTCAAAATATCTTTCTCAGTAACAGAGGAAAACCGAGCACGATAAACTTTTGCTTCCCCCTCTTTGAAATGGAAACCAGTGCACTCAATTACTGCAGCATCAAGAGAACTTACATCATTGTTAAACTAAAGGTTATAAAGACTAAGCAGAAATAGACACAAACATCTGAGTCAGAAGCTCCACTACTACTCCACAAATTTCATATTACAGGAAGCGAAATTTAAAACAAGGACAAACAAGCATCCAAACGAATCCAGGAAAAAGACAGAATGCTATAGTCAGAGCAGTTTAAAGTACTCATAACCCAATGAGGCTTTGGAAACTAAGCAAAGCTGAATAGGGGCCAAAAAAACAATCCCATCCAAAATTCAATAGGGCACAAGATTAGAAACTCTACCTGAAAGTTCCTTTACAACCACATTATTGTCCATTACATCTATATTGATTTAAGATGGATTCCTCAAGGCAGAAGTTTAAGTTTAAAGCTATAAGTTTGATATTAGTGAGATCCTTCCTCTTGTAAGAAGCATTAGGGAGCAATGGAGGTAATTACAAGTTTACAAACATGCCCTTCTAGTGTTCTACAGCATCAGCTACCTAAGCGTCCATGGCACTAGATAAAGATGAATATCCTTATTAGATCTTAGTGAGAAAAATCTGAACAGAAAAGAACGGTACACCTACAAACTAAAAATATCCTTATAAGATCTTCAGGAGTCCTTATAGGTATTTTCCCATACACGACCAACACCCAAAATCACCATGTTATAACCTACTCACTAGTCACTACTCAGGATATCATGACTCACGCTCAAACTACCCATATTGGAAACATTGGAAAAATTCAACAGATATAAGTAAGTGTCCTCTAATTATCTAAAACAAAAGCTGTTGGCCCTTTAAAGACAAAAAGGCTCCAATCTCTTCACCTCAATACTTAATAGTCTTTATCTAAACAAGTAAATAATAGAAGTTTTAAAAAAACTCCTTTTAGTAGTGAATTAGGGTAGCTTATGCCCTCATGGCCTCATCAGAACTTCTCTAAAAGTGTAAAATTTCCTAAAACCTTATTTTTTGGGCGAAGAGAACAAAACTTATGCTCCAACTTCCTAAGCTTAATGTAAAATATTAAAAAACTATCATCGAAATCGCATACCACTAGGTCCACAATTGCTTTATCAAATTTCAGAGGTATAGGTCACATCCGTAATACCTAAGGAGGCTGTTTTGTATTGGCAAACAAAGTCGATAACATCCCAAAGCCACCAGAATTATATATGAGAACTTAGATAAACTAACTTCCAAATAACTATCACCAGCCTCTAGGAAAGATATGATGGCCATTTTGAAACAAAAAAAATTAAAAAAACAATGACCTAAGAAAAGTTCTTTGTGAATACAGTAAAACACCTAATAAAGGCATCTCTGATATTCAAATGAAAATTCAAAATGATATTGAAGGAGAAAATCCTTGGGCAAACTTTTGTCAAATTGACACCATACAAAAAGCTTATTGTCCCTGAAAACATCAGCGTTGATTAGCCTTTACAAGACGTCAGTAAAATAGGTCGAGAAAATTGATAAGAAGATTCTTAAGTTTCTTAGAATTTTAAATTGAGTACATTATATGATGATAAAATCGACGAAGGCCATATGCTTAACCAAGAAAATTTCAATGGATATTACCTTGATCGAGATCCCAACAACCAAACTGAACGTAGCACAATCGTCACAAGGTCTCAGCACAATTAAATAACCTTGACTTAGAAACAAGAGGAAGACAACAGAGAGATCAACTCTACTTGAGAAAAAAGAATACACGCCACTTAATGTCAGGAATATGTTTATCAAGTCATCCTATATTTGTAACAGACGATGGTACAGTTTCTAGAAAACCTAAGTGATGACTGAAGAAATGTACCTTCAAAACAAATATTCTCCCCTTCACGGTCACAATCTAGCCACAATACAAGATGGCTGCAACCTCGAGCTTCTTGATTCAAATGCCTCCTGATATGAGCCTGGGCATATCAATCAACAGATTGAGAATTTATCAGTAACTAGCGAAGCTATGGAAGAAGTAATATAACAACATAATTGCTAGGAGATAGTGTAAAACGCAATTATTTCCATCCAAACTTCACCCAAAAATCTTTGAAGAGCACAAAAATTGAAACAAATTAACTACTATTTAAAGCTTTGAGTATCTCAAATATGCAAAACATTATAACAGCACACAATATTTCACTGCAAATGGTTTCACGACGCCTTTGGTCATAGACTCGCAGTAAGCTGACACACCTTCATATTTTGGTTGTGATACGGTGATATGGGTGACATATTGCACTATAGCCCCATAAAGATAACTCAGTTATACAATATTTATTGTATATGATGACACATTTCAAAGGATTCAACTACATAATAAAATTTCAAGCCTCGCTAGTAAAGTACTAGCATAATGCAAAATACAATTAGGTATATCACAATCACTTTACTACTCTAACCCCGGAGAAATGAGCAAAGGATACAATCAACTCAAGTATGCCTTGAACAATGCTAAGAAACGGTCGGTTACATGTGAATAAAAGAGAAATGTGAAAGTTTTTTTGGATACATGGAAGATTTTAGGGCAACTACTCCAGAAGCATGCACAGTCGACAACTCACTAGAGTTCTACTATTTATGCATTTGTTCGTCCAACAAGATCCCTATCATTGCACACCACTCGAATATTACACCCATGTAGGACTTTTATGCACCAACAACTTCTACACGTCAACGAGTCACACATAAGACTTTCATGTATTCTATAACACACGAATAAGTCCCACCCACGCAATTCCAAAGCACGTCAAACTATCACATGCAAAAGAGAACTACTTTACATCAAGCTCTACTAGTATTATTCCTATAAGGATTTATGAGTATCCCAATCTTACTAGGAACGGTACTACAATTTGGAAGCATATAAGGATTCTAATTTAACCTGAACTCTGCTCTTTTTCCTACTTTATCCATTGTCTTAAAAAACATAGGCACCTATTAACACAATCAAAATAGAAATAATCCTAATGAACGTAATTTAGCTACAATATACAACATTAAACAATTCTGTCAAGATCCATGTTGTTTGTTTCTTCACATCTAAACCTATGTAGTAAAGCTTTTACATAATATCCCCTTCCTTTCTTAATCCTTCTCTAATCTCAATTGAACTTCATTAATAAGTAATCAGCCATACGAGTTAGCTACCAATAAATCCATACTTTTGTAGTATGTTAAGGAATTATCAATAATAAACAAACTACACGATATTAGAAAGAAAGGAGCCGCATCCATAGTGCAAAGACAAGGTCACATTGACTTCGACAGACACAGTGAAGGAGAAGTCAAAGACGAAGTAGCGAGGAGATCACACCTTTGGATTAGACTCTGATTTAAGTGTAGGTGCTTGGAATAGATCCAGAGGATCTGTTGCAGACCAGTCTTGGAATGTTGCTGGGAAATCTACGCTAGAAACACAAAGATGATCATCAGTGTCTTCACTTCGGATATGCATAGCAAGCAACTCAATTTATTAGGAGTAATGATAACATTTCAGGCAAATCAAACATTCAAAATTACGATAGACAAACTTATAAACTAAGAGTTCAACACCAAGCAAGAAAATTAATTTAACTAGCACATCATCATAAAGCTTACCAATTACATCAGAACTACGCATTTAAAAGATGTTTTGGAAAATGTTGAGGCATAAGCGTGGAAAGATGCATACAATGTAAGCGAAAGGGGGAAACTAAACATAATTCAGATGACAGAAATAGATAAAACGGACCTGAAAACATGCCCAATCACTGAAGTTACTTTAATATTACTGCGAAGTCCCATAAATTTCCCATCAAATTCATGCACCTCAGTACTTCCCCTCCTTGTTGACATCTAAAAAATACAAAAAGGATTTTCAGAGTTAACCATGCAGCAAGGAACAACCAAAAGTAAGACATAAGTATTTGAATAATAAACATATAAAGAAACATGTCAAGCCAAACCTTTTCAAACAAATGCATGACAATCATACAAGCTTATCATTATTATGTTGTAAGATTAAAAAAGAGGGATAATATATGGCAAACTATGTTTTAATTTAATACAAAGGAACCACACTTTCATGGATATGTGAAAAGCTAATCAAGATTTATATGATGTATTGTTAGTGCAATACCAAATGACACGACTTATAAGATGGAACTCGTGGAAGTTTCTAAGATTCAAGTTGAACAAACATCACAAACATTGAAAATATTTTAAGGCCTTAATCCATATTTATCTTCCTTGTTTCCTATAATCCTATTACAATGCTATCATTATTTCCAAATTAAAGAATGAAAAATAAACTCTATATTATATCCAATCAGTTTCCAGTCTCTATCCATTCCAAGCAAAGATTCATCAGTTCATCTCCTCCTCGATGAAAGCTTTCTCCAACCAAAACACTAAGATGCATATGCTAAGAACCTTAATCGGTATACCTTTGACAAAATTTCCTTAAAGAAGACTTGCTTGATGACAACACAAGTCTCAACTTATTTCCAATATATTGATTTTTAACAGCTCAAGAACATATATAATTAGGATCGCGCCACACGCTACACCCCTAACACACTTTAAAGTTTAACCACATCAACTTAATTATTTACTATGACATTGTTTCTCCTTCACTTTAAGTTACTTCCAACTCCTCTACATTCCAATGAGGAACTTCATTGTGTGCACTCACATGAAATTAGCAAGGTGAGTCAAGTCAAACATATGAGATAGAACATGTCATTGACACAATGCCAAGTAAATACCGCCTAAACAAGGTTCAAGGAGTCGAATATACACAGACAATACATACCCTTGTAATACGGACGATGTTTTTTGACTAACCAAAAACAATCAGCAACTACTTCACATAAATAGGAAACACAATTCACATAATAAGAAGCACAAAATGATTTTCCATCATTTTGTTATATTTTATTTTCCTACAAAATACATGTAATACTGAAAACTTGTGGCTATTCCTTCCAATTGCAAAGACATGATTCACTTCATCAAAAGAGTAACAATTGGAACAAAAGTATCGATAAAACACTCACAACGCGAGATTCAATGCGGCCTTGATACATGTAATGCTAAAATTATCGATAAAACACTCACAATGCGACCGAGGCGATTCAATGCGGCCTTGATACGGCCAAAATGTGGTTTTCCTAATGCCTAAGTATCAATAAAAAGTATGAGATATACCTGATACAGCCAAAGGTTTTTACACCTTTTTAAAAAACCTCACAACGCAACCGATGCGATTCGATGCGGCTTTTTTTTCCCTATCCTTACAACTAAGGTAACCATAAATTATGTTACATAATCTCCAAATTTCAAATCAAGAACCCTACGTAAAACTCTGTAAAGCAAACACGGGAATAGAAGTCACACTCCATTTCACTGAACAATAAAACCCTTTCATAAAATTAGATAATTATGACAGTTTAACATGAACCCTTCTCCAATACTGCATATTTCCCTATCTCTCTCTCTCAGAAATCTATAGCATAAAAAACTCTAAATGCCCAACTATTTGGAGCTACTTTGAGTGAAATGCAATACTTCAGTTATCCGTTCCCAAAATAAATGTTCATGTCTTTGAAAAATTAAAAATTCTCCAACCAAAAACCCATCAAAACCAAAATCGAACACAACATATAAAAAAATTACAAAAAAAAAAAAAAAAAAAAAAAACTTACTTGACCATTAGATAGAACTGTCGCAATGGACAAAGCAATACTAGGCTTCTCTGCAACCTGAAAAATTAATCATCTCAACATAAATCATAATTATCCAACTTAAGAAAATTTAATCTCACCAAAAACCTAAAAAGAATTATAAAATGTAGGGAAATTCATACCATGAGAACTTTTGGAGCCATGGAAACAGCAATATTCGGAGTAAGAAAAAATGGGAAGAAATTTGTGTTGATGAAAATCGAATTCAATCAAATTTCTGTCTTGCAAATGTTTTGTGTGTTCATTGTAGTAAAAGAGAGAACCTTTGAACAAATTTTTAGGGCTTGTATTGTTGGGCTTGGGCATAGTCCAATGGATCTCTTATTCGAAAATTTGAAAAAAAAAAAAAAAGACTTTTAAACAAAAATAGTCAAATTTCAAGTTTTGCGCAAACTTTAATCTCAAAATAAGCATGCATTGGCTCATAAGCTAGATCGGATATGTGTTCGCTGTTAGTAACAACGAACTTAGCGAACTTAGAAAGCATATCAAAAATAGTCAAGTCTTTGTTCGCTATCGGTAACAGCGAACAAAAGCAGACCTGGTCAAACCTCTGTTCTCTGTTACTACTAAAGAACAGAGGTTTTGACCTGCTTTTGTTCAGTGCTAGTAAAAGCGAACAGAATGTTTGACTTTTGCTGATATTTTATTCTATGCTTTGAACTAGCTGTTGTAAAATTGTAAAATAGACGTTATTAAGTAGAAAATAGTTGTTATTATGTTCTATAAATACACCATCAATTCCTTATTTTGTTCTATCTAAACTCCGTCATTTTTATGTTAGCTAATCGTATTTGAAGGTAATATAAAGTATTATGTTAGTATTATTCTTAATTTATATAGATTTTTTGAATGTTAATTATGTTACTATATTATATGTGTTCCGTAGATGTCAAAGAAGCAATTTATTGAAGAGCTTTGCGATTGTGGTCTACAGAGTGGGGCGACTTCGATCGTGGCCATGAGCTTGTTGCTTGTCTTATACTTGGATGAAGGATTCGATTACACCTACTTCAAGTTGATCCGGAGGGTACTCAATGGTAGAGAGACATTATAATTCAGCTCGAAAAGGAAAAAGAAGAGCTTAAAGATGAGGTACTTAATCTCAAGAGCCAAATAGATGATATGGCACATAGAGGGTGTTTGGCACAAGCGAATGAGATTTATGAGAGTTTAAAATGATACTTTTAAAATAAAAAAAAGTTTTATCACTTGTTTGTTATGTTAGGAACTTGGATGAAAGTGATGAGAATCAAAGTCTCAACTCAAATACCACCTTCCCTCAAGACATTTTTTAGGGACTTTCACAATTTTTAATCTCATTTCCTATTCTCATTCCCTTTAAATAAACTAAGGCTTGAGACTTTTTTTCCCAAAGTCCTATTTCCTCATTGAAATCCCATGTGCCAAACATCTCCATAGGAAAGAAGAGACTAATTAAAGGGATTGTGTGAAATTTTAAGAAGCAATCTTAGTGAGCGTTGGTTTAATTTAACGAATAATAATGTAATTTGCTATGCGTTGGTTGATTATGAATGAAATTGTGTTGAATTTTTAGCAGTATTTTTCCTATTTGAATATAATTGATTGTTTGATTTAGATTAAATGCATACATAATTCCAAGATAAACGTGTAAATAAAAGATTTTTTTTACCATAGTGTACTAATTGCATTGCTTGTAAATAAAGGAATGATTGAAGTAATAAGTAATAACTTGTACCAAAAGTTTTTAACCCTTTTCTTCTATTGGTATTTGCCGACAGTAAATAAAGTTTCAAATACTAAAAGTCACCAACTTAGCTAACAAGCAAATAAAAAATTAAAATAAAATTAAAGTAAAATTAAATTAAATTAAATTTCAACATTCAAAAATAAAAAGAAGATTCTATGAAGTATATAAGAATAATACTCCAATATACAATTTTTTTTATTATAATTAAACAAATAAATTTCTGACAAACATTTCTGACACACTAATTATTTTTTAATGAAAATGGCAATTAAGACAAATAATTAAAAATTAAGTAAGGCACTAATCATCATTATTTATGAATCTCAAACATCTTACTATGATTCAACTTAAAGCTGGTTTTTTAGAAGGCATTTGCGACTTTTTACTTAATTTAATTTTTTATATATGTTATGTGTCCTATTAAATTATCTATTTTTTAATTTGTATTATTTTGTTTTATTTCTATTCTTTCATTTTTGTAGTTTATTCTTATTTATTTATCATATATTGTCTATGGCTAACAAGTGTTGTAAGTTGCAGGTTTATGGGTTGCCGCAGATCTCACTCTCAGCGAAGATCTTTTTTGAGCCGGATGACTCTTTGACCGCACTCTCCTTTATGGTATGAGCTTGCTGTCGTTCTTTCCTCTCCAGACTCTGATCATAGTTTGCTATGCGAGGGATACACTGAGTATGATGATGATGAGATTTATTTTATTTCTATTTTTGTTCATAAATTACAATTTTTTATAATTTTTATCTACACATTTAACTTACATTTTCATGTCATTATTCACATAATTCTACCATTTTTCCTTAAAAACCAGTTTACCGACTTTTCATAATTTCGCTAATGGTTAATCATATACTCCCTCTAAATCATTTTAGATGTTTCATTTGAGTTTTCACGGTTATTAAAGGTAATGTGGAGTCCATTAAAAAGGTGGTAGTTGGGTATTTTAATGGATTAAATTAATTGTAAATGTGGTAGTTGGATATTGAGAGTTGTAAAAGTGAGGGTAATGAGGTAAAAAAAAGATAGAAAAAAAAGAAAATAAAACAATTGATATAAATTTGCCAAATAAAGAAATAAGATAACTAAAAAGATTCGGAGTACAAGATTCAAATGATTAAATAGCAACAAATGGTTAATTAAGTTAATTATTAGCAATGATTCCTTGACCTCGGGTACTGTACCCTTTAACCAACCATGGATCGCCACCTGTTGAAATTAAAGCTTAATTATTAAAAATCAACGATTAATTAGTCAATTTGCTTTAAGATGTGTGCTCTCCATGATTGATGATCACGTTAGAGTTTAGACCAAATATTCAAGCAAATACAAAAACACACAAACCAAATGTATTCATATATACTTCACAATTCATGAGTATGAAAGATATAAAAATAAATTTATCGAATATATTACCTTTTAAAGAAAATTAAATTAATTATTAATTTTTTAAATATTATTTATTGAGTAAATCACCTTTTCTTTTAATCAAATATATCAAATTTTTGGTTAAATATATAGAATTGCTATAATAAGTTTTATAAATACATTAGCTAAGTTAACTCTAATTTTAAGAAAAATCAGAATCTAAATTCGGAAAATATTGTTGTGTATTAATCCATTATCCACTAAAATAATTTCATTTGTTAATGCTCTTTAAAAATGGCATTTATCATTTTCCAACATTTTTATAAATATACTTCTATGATTTTAAGAAATATCAGAATCTAAATTAGAAAAAATATTGTTATGTAATTATTTCTCCACTAAAATAATTTAATTTGTTAAGGCTCTCTAAAAATTACATTTGTCATTTTCTAACATTTTTATTAATATGTATGATTTTAGACCTCTCAATAGTAAATTGTAATGACATTACAACTAATACGCCCCACACACGAGAGCCAATTGGGCTAGAAGTGTGGATGCGCACGCATAAGCTCTGAATATTCCACTTTAAATGAGGGTTGATTGAAATTCAAACTCGTGACCTCTTGTCACGCTGATTTTTGATATCATATCAAAGAATCAACTCAACAAAAAATTTAAACTGATAGTTGAGACTCCAGTTAATGTTATAAACTCTAATAAAAATCAAATGAAATGAAGAAAACATAGATTTAATTTGGTGAGAAAGAAGAAAAAAGAGAAGAAAAAGGCTGGCAAACACAAACAGAGTTAGTCACCACCAAAACTAGATTTGGAAAATGGAATTATATTGTACCTTCAGCCTTCATTCTGCCTTCATTTTATTATCAAAGACAAAACCACCCACACGCTTTGACAGCCTTATGCTATTCCTTCCGTTTTTTCCTTTTTATACCTTTCATAGTTTCATGTCATATGCCAATTTATTTATTTATTTATTTATTTATTTATTTATTTATTATTATTATTATTATTATTATTATTATTATTATTATTATTATTATTATTATTATTATTATTATTATTACTATTATTATTATTATTATTTTTATTTTTATAAACCATATTTCATTTTAAACAAGAGTTTTTTTACAAAAAGCTGGCGGAAAGTCGACCAACAAGCTAAGCACGCCCACACCTTTTGAATACAAGTAGTTTGTGAAAATGTATGCCCTAGGCTTCCAAGTTAATAATAATAATAATAATAATAATAATAATAATAATAATAATAATAATAATATTAATATTAAAAATAATAATAATAATAATTATTATTATTATTATTATTAAAGCACATCTTTATGTTTTGGCAGTTTTAAACCATAATACTTCCAAGTTAATTATTATTATTGCCAACTAATTAATTAGCAACCTTGTTCTTTTCTTCTTCTATGATAAAGATTCTCTTCCCTAGAGTTTCCTGAGTTTATGTGATGGAATACTCTGCAAATTTTGATCACCAATGGTTTGATCAAAAACTTGGGTTTGAGAAAACACCAAATAGTTATTTAGCCAATTAATATTATATTATAAATTAAGTACTAATTGATATATATATATATATATATATATATATATATATATATATATATATATATATATATATATATATATATATATATATATATATATATTATTGAATGGTATATATTATTTTTCTTTGAGTATTATATACATATATGTAAATAATAAATAATAAATATCAGTGTCACTATGTCAGCATTCTTGTAGACGTAACTTTAAGTAAATTATCTATTTTAAACAAGTTTATTTTCTAAGATAATTGCACTTAATTTATTGTTATAGATCGAAATCTCCTAATAATGTTGTATTCCCTAATTTTAAATGATTCATCTTTAGTTATCTATCAACTCCCTTTTCAAATTGATAACTTAAGAAATAATAAAAATACAAATTAGTACATATACATAATAATACAATATACAAGTATATAATTGGTGTATATTTCCCTTTTCATTTATCAGTAAGTCTCATGGGAGACGGTCTATTCTATAGACGGAATCCATGAAGCCCAGCCCAAAATATAACATAGTCTATTTGGGGTTATAATAAATTATTTGGAGTTATAATAACTTATATTTGGGGTTATAGAATAGTATATTCGAGGTTATAATACATTACATTTAGGATTATAACATAATATAATTGATATTATAATAAAAAAAATCAGTTAAAGGAAATGAACTGGCCCAATTTTGTGATCTATCCTATAGACCGTCTCTCGTGAGATTTTGTGTTCATTTATTAATGTGGTTTTAAATTTAATTTGGTAAAGTAGGACCGGTATGATAATTAGCTAGAGCCTATTAGGAGTATCAAACAATAATAAGATTAGAATCAACCAGCAAATATGGAAAAATCCTATCACAATCATACATATATTGTAAATAATCATGGATCATTGATAACTTTAAGATCTTAGCATCATTATACTAGTTTAAAATGATTTTCATAAATTTATTTATTAATATTCCTAATAATAATAATTATTGTTATCTCCTCTCTTTTATTTTTTTATCCACCTTAATATAAAGGGTAATTACAGTTTTTTTGTCCACTTTAAAATATATAGAATATTCATGTAAGAAATTTTTTCCCAATATTATCCAATCAACTAACCATTAAATGAAATATTGTAAAATTTATTCCTTCATATATCTATTTTCAATATAATTATTATCACTCTAGACCTCTTGAATGCAATTACTAGGAGGGTTTATTTTTGGTTATTACACCGAATTAACGTGTTTATTTAAACACAATTAATATTACATTTATTTTCAATGGATTGAGCAAATCGAGCAAAAGTTTACTTTATGTTTTATTATTTTACAATTTACCAATTTTAAAAATCATTGGTCATCTAGCTAAATTCATTAAACTAATCCATACAAATATACATTTGATGATTGTTTCATACCCTAATGTATAATTCCTATAATTCACAACTTGATGTACCTCTTATTATATTGATTGATTTCCTACTTGATTACACTACCTTTTACCTATATATAATAATAACATCAAACAATTAAGAGTCAATATAAGATATTAATTAGCATGAAGAGAATAAATATTGATCATAAGCTTCATGACTAATCAAAGTCCAAAGAAATTATAAAAATAATAATAATAGCATAAAGACACACTTGAGCTGTTATCAAGGATATCATCATTCTCTTTCGCTTTCAGTAACAAGCAACATTAAGTCTAAAGCATATATTTTTCACAGATTAGCTTTTTGTATTCAAAAGGGTGTGGGTGCTTAGCCTGTTGCTCGACTCCCCACTAACTTTTTGTAAAGTCTCTATTTATGAAATGAAATATGATTCTATAAATAATAATAATAATAATAATAATAATAATAATAATAATAATAATAGAGCGGAAACATAAATTAATACTATGGCTAAAAGTTATGATCACGACCTTGTTTTTATGTTTATTAATTCCCATATTTTCCTACAATTTATCATTTATAAAATTAATGCAAATAGTGAATTTAAATTTTAGAAATAAAATTACAATTAAGTGATATTAATTATTATAAGTTGTAAATAAAATGAAGTTTCCTACTTGATGACAAATGAGCCTGTCAATATACTCTTGCATCGGTTATCGGTTAATGGAAATTTCACCCTACTACAACTTTATAATTAAGCTTCCTTCCTATTTCCTTTTTCCTATTTCCCTCGGAGATATATATTCTTTTAGCCGGTATCTTGAGAGACCGTCTTTACGAGAAACGTTCCCAAGACCCAACTCATTAAAGCTTATTTTTACTCTTACTCTACATTTTCTTTTATGGGCCGCCTCAATTAAAAAATTTGTGATATTCTTTAGCTTCCTCATATCTTATTATGCTTCCTCTCATTCTTTTTAGTTACATTTTTTTATTTGGACAATTTATCTTTATTGTCTTTTTTTTCATATTAAGACATACATTTATAATTATTTCTCTCATTTTCTTAATATTAAAAACACGCAATATTGCACATGATTTTTTTTACACATTTTAGTTAGTTGATTACCATTCTTGGTTAACGTGGGTTTAAGTTGCGGGCTTTCAGATAGTTTCAGGTACCTCTCTTTGAATTGAAGACCCTTCTTGAGCCAAGAGACTCTTTTTCTACACTCTATATGAGTATGAGATGTTGCCTATCTTCCCTCCCCAGACTTTGACCATAGTTTGTCTATAAGCGGAATACACTGAGTATGATGATGACGATAAAAATTATTTTATACATTTTAATAACAATAATTCAGACTTAATATATATTTATAGATTCACTTTATGAAAAATTATAAAAATATATAAATAAATATAATCTAATAAGATTTCACATTAAATATATATAACTTTTTTATATTTATGAACAATCATTTAAAATTTCTCTTTCATATATCAAATATTTTAAACATATATAACAAATAATATAAAATGGAGTAATTATTTTAAACATATATATCAAATATTTTTTAATGTTTAGTTTTGGAATCTTAAGTACTAGGAAGTAGGGAAAATGTAAATAAAACTCGTAAATATGATTTGAGAAGAAAATCTTATATGAATTGATTTATGATAATTTATTGTGCACCAATCTTAAAAATTACTATTTGATAAACACAAATTCTTGTGAGAGACGGTTTCTGAGACTACTTCTAATTGGACCAGCTTATTATGTATTTTTTGAAATATTGTAAGTAGGCATTAAAAATAATATAAGTAGGTATTTAAAATATTGTAAGTAGGGATTAAGTTAATGATAAGGAAATATTACGAATGATGTAAGTAAACATTAAAAATTCAATAAGTAGACATTAAATTTTAATGGGTTGGGCCTGAAATACGTAAAAGACCGACTTTTGCATAATTCGGTAACGTTTTGACGTTGAAGGCCCGGCATTTAGCCCACCGCCTGTTACGGCGTATCACGATGATTGCAATTACCGTTAAGCCCAAATTTTGAAATTAGGGAAGAAAAGCCAACATCAATGTCAACAAACATAGGAGTTTGATTTTCTTGAAAATGTGGTATTAATATTAATATTAATTTTCCATTTCTTGTTTTTTTAAAAAGGAGAATTTCATTTTATAAAAAAGTCAAAAGACATTTAAAATGATATATTGCAATCATTTTTAGTTATTACCTATCTTCATTAATTGTCATATATTGCAATTTAACTTCGCTTTTTATCTCATTTATGCATTTTTTTTACCCTTTCTTTAAGAAAATACCAATGATCTACTTAGCTAATAGCCAACTCATAAGATAGAGTAAGTAACTAAGAATCAACAACCAAATACTAACAACCAAAAGGGCTACTAGAAAAATGAACAAAAAATAAGACACTTTTGATGAGATAACTAATTAAATAATTTTAGCTTTCTTATACAACTAGATTTTAAATAGTCAAATCATATAATGCTAGTGTTTAGTTGTTATGAACAAGTTATTATTAACAAACTGTTATTAGTTCATAGCAGAAAATTCAAAATTAC
The DNA here is from genome assembly GCA_019776075.1 of Amaranthus palmeri. Classification (NCBI taxonomy): domain Eukaryota; kingdom Viridiplantae; phylum Streptophyta; class Magnoliopsida; order Caryophyllales; family Amaranthaceae; genus Amaranthus; species Amaranthus palmeri. The sequence goes on from JAAKBH010000311.1 coordinate 612,864, forward strand.
ATGATCAAATCAATCGATAAAATAAGATGCTCAAACCAGCAATATTTATAACAACCAACTAGCAACCATGTTAGAGTATATAACATATCATAGGACCTTATCCATCAGATTAAGTTTTTGCTTGATTTGGTTCCTTGACATGGTATCAGAAGCCAACGTGACAAAAAGTCATGGGTTCAAATCCCAACCGCCTAGAGGTGTTCATTTGGGTTATCATGTTGATTAGGTCAGGTGTTTCGGGTAGGTTCAAAATCGGATTTTGTGTTCACACTGGTTTTTACATAATTGTAGATCCATTTTTAAGTCGGGTCGAATCAGGTTCGGTTATAAAGTCGGGTGTCTATCGGGTTATCGGGTCTATTTTGAACACCTCTAACCCTCATTTAAAGTGGAATTTTTAGCGCAATGTATCAAAATGACATGTGCTGCATCCACACTTCTAATCCAAAAAGTTCTCATATGAGGAAACGTGTTGGAGTATATACTCAACCACCTCAACCATTTATCAAAACATCACTAAAAAGTCATTAATTAATTAATTAATTAATCTATTTATTCATAAAGAAAAAATAATAGAAAAAAAGTCAGAACCAGCAGAAAATCTAGAGTATTTCTTCCAATTGTCTTTCCTTCATTTCCACTTTCCTAATTTCCACCTCTCTCTTCTTTATTTCTCTCTCTTGTTTTGGTTCCATCACTTTCTATCTCACCCATCTCTTTTTGTCAATTGAGTGAACTACAAGAGCTCACTCTTTTCCTCCCCCCTTTTTCTTCATAAATCCTTCTTTTATTACATTTTCTCCACCAAAAAACCCAACTTTATATTATCTCATTATTCAATTTTAGTATTTTTACCCATAATTCTTTTAATAAATGGAAAAAGAATTAAAATCCCCAAATTATGGATTAATGGAAATTTCAATTGACCAACTCTCAAATTGTTATTTCCAACCTAATTGGGAAAATTCCAATTCCATGGATCAAAATGACCCATTTGAGTCAACACTTAGTTCAATTGTATCATCCCCTACAATCACATCATCTAACGGTGTAGGTGATGGTATGATGATCAGAGAACTAATCGGACGGCTAGGAAGTATTTGTGATTCAGGTGATATTTCCCCTCAATTATCTTGCATTGCAACAGGAAATAATAGTACAAATACTTCATGTTATAGCACACCTTTGAATTCCCCACCTTCAAAATTCAATCTTTCTTCTTTATTAATGGTGGGTAATAATTCTGGGAATTACCCAATTCAGCAAAATTTGGGATCTTTAAATTCTGACCCTGGATTTGTTGAAAGAGCTGCTAAATTTTCTTGTTTTAGGAATAATGGGAGTCAAATTGGGGATGATAATGGTAGATCAGGGTTGAAATTGGAATCTGGGAAATTATCTAGGGTTAATTCCGATAAGAATTTGGGGGAAAATTGTGAAATTAATGAAAGTTTTGCAGTTTCTGAGCAAAACCCAGATGGTGAAATTGGTGTTAAAGTTCAAAATGATGCAAATTCAAGGAAAAGGAAGGCTGTTTCTAAGGCTAAAGTCAAGGATTCTCCTTCTTCTTCCCCTGCTAAAAATGATAAGGTAAAATTAAAAAAATTACTCTATTTTTATTAATTTAATTTATAAATAAATTAGTCACTTATAAATTAATGTTTTGAGTTTTTGTAATTACAATATTTTTACTTTATTTGACATTCTGAATTATGGGTATTTTTTGCATTTTCTTGAGAAAACTTCATTTCTGTAAATTTTGCCTTTTTGCTGATAAATTAAATCATAATGATTAGTTGAAATAAAAAATACACTATTAATAGTTGATTTTTTTTTTCTAACCAACTAATTTACATTAAGTTGTGATTAGCTGATTTTAAGCACGCTATTAGACGTAATTTATTTAATGTTAATTTATTTGTAACAATAAACTGTTTTAATCAACTAGTTTACCAAACATTACACGTCAAAATTAGCTAAATCATCATCATCCTACCCAGTGTATCCTACTATGGACATAATCTAGAGATAAAAAGACGGCGATAACTCATACCCACCAGTGAATTGACTTGTCTTATTGGAGTAGTGGATTAATCATGGTGATGAACTAGTGATAGATCATATTAACACCTTTTATACATTATTTTCCCTTTTTTTCTTTTTTAATTAATTGACAAGTCAATTTAACATTTTGGTACCCTTTAATTTTTTTTAGATTCATTTTGATATTAAAAAAATTGATATTGCTTGCAATATGAGTATATGACCTTATTTTTGGTGCACTAAATAATGAAAATAATGTAATTTTGAGCTTCTTTTTTTTTTTTAATTATGTAAAATTGTATTTTTACAGATTGAGGTAGAGAATGAAGAATCAAATGCTAAAAGAAGCAAAGTAGATGAAAAAGAAGCTAAAAAGGAAAATGCAGAGGAGACTAATTCCAACAAAGAGAAACAGAAAACCAACAATAATAATAAGGAAGCATCAAAACCAGAGCCTCCAAAAGACTATATTCATGTCAGAGCAAGAAGAGGCCAAGCTACTGATAGTCATAGTCTTGCTGAAAGGGTATAATGTTTTTTTCGTGTCTGGTGTTTCGGGAGGTTTTAATTCTGATTTTATGTTCATATAGGTTTTTACATGTAAGATTGAGTCTAAGTCGGGTCAAATCAGGTTCAGTTAAAAGTCGGGTGAATATCGGATCACCGAGTCTGTTTTGAACACCTCTAAGCAGTGCCTATGAGTTTCCGAATTCAAGTAACATAGATTACGAAAATGAAGATTTTAGTGTAATTTGATGGGTTTTAGGTATAATACTTCAAATCGGGTTAACTTCGATTTTTATGTTATCTTGACAATATGAATGCTAGCTATTTCAGATCGAGTTGAGTTAGACTCGGTTTCGGTTTATTCATGTTAAACTTGGATAACTCAAGTTTTGGTTCTTATTTTGTGTGTTTTTTGTATGGATTTACAGGTTAGAAGAGAGAAAATTAGTGAAAGAATGAAGTTTCTTCAAGATCTTGTTCCTGGTTGCAATAAGGTACTTAATTTTTTTTTCATAATTTGATGATTAAATTTTATAAAATTGGTTAGTTTTCGGGTGGATTTTCAAAAATGATCTCGAAAATTAATATTACTTTATCGATAAAATTGATTAGTTTCTCTAATTCTTGCTTTAAAAGGTGTACGAGTATGAATTGTCCGTCATCTTTCCTCACCCAGAATCTTTTCGAGCGGATTATTGAATCGATGATAATGATGATGTTGAAATTAATACAAATATTCTTCTTTTGGGTCATAGGTTACAGGGAAAGCCACAATTCTTGATGAGATTATAAACTATGTGCAATCATTACAGCATCAAGTTGAGGTATGCTTCAATTGGAACACCATATTCATTTATTGTATTTTTAAGGAAAATTCTGAATTAATTATATAGTGTTAATTATGAAATTAATTTAAATTTAATGTATTTTGCAGTTCCTTTCAATGAAATTAGCAACTGTAAATCCTAGAATGGAGTTTAATATGGAAACTCTTCTCTCCAAAGATGTAAGTTTGTCTGTACCTATGTTCCATTATATCTGCTACATTGCGATTTTCTGCAAATTTTTGATAATTTTTTGTATTTATATATTATAGGTGTTTCAATCTAGAGGGTCATCATTGCCTCAATCAATATACCCAATTGAACAAAATTCAGCACAAGCATTCCCCTTTGATTACCATCAATCCACCCAACCAATGTCATTACCTTTGCAAAATGGTGTTCCAAATGGGCTTGAGAATCCTTTCCCAACAAACCCTATGAATGGTACCGGAATCCGGCCAAACCCGGATACCCCATTGCACTCGATCGACCGATTTATCGACTCGTCAGCTCAGGTACATTGCAAATTTAAGCATAATATTCCCCTAAATAATGTTGCCCGGGCCTACCTAGGAGTTCGCCCGGGTCAATTGATTGGAAAAACCTATTGATTTTGATTTATGTAACGTACAACACTGGAAAGTGTCAGGCTGAGTTGGTTCTATACACACGTAGACGCGACCTGATCAATGATTTTATGATCTTTTGCAGCTACCAACTCTTTGGGAGGATGATCTCCAAAGTATTGTACAAATGGGAATTGTGCATAATCAAGCACAAAATTTACCATTAGGTAAGAATTAAGATAAAACATTATAGAATTATTGGTCTTAAATATATTTTTTTTTTTGCTTGTTTCTAAAATTAGCTAAATTTATATTTGGTTGATTAATTAGGTACACTTCCAAATGCCCAAATGAAAGTTGAGCTATGACTACCACAATTTGCATCAAGCATTGTTTCTATTTCTATCAGTTTTGCCTTCCATTACAACAAGGTTGAACATGTATATACCGAAAAATGTTCATTTGGACATACGATTATTATTCTACAAGTAAAATCGAGATCAATCGATGGCTCGAGAATTTTTCTTCTTGTTCCGAAGATTACCTCTAAGCAGCCGATTCAATTTTTTTCTTTTCGAGAATTATTACGAAACATCTCGAAAATTTGTATAATTTTAGAAACTAATTGCAATCCTAGAGATGGGAATTCTGTATTATTACTATTATTATTATTATTATTATTACATTGTAAGAGATTTAGCATAAATTGTAATAGTAGATAAATTAAAAGATTGGAGAACAAGAAAGGTAATATGCCTTTTGACACACTAGCATTTGTTCCCAACATTATCTTGTATTATGAACTTACCACATTCTTATCCTATTTTTTTATGGCTCAATAATCCTTGTTAATGAATGTGTTGCCATTATCTTTAGAAGTTATTGACTTAATAGTGATTGATAGAGATTTGTCTAGTAAATATCTTATGCTCTACCCTAAATAAAGGAGGAATTCAGGTTCGAGTCTGTTAAGGTCAAAGTTCGGATTATTCGGTTAAAAAATTATTATTACCATTTATTGTGTAACATATAACAAAGTAACATGATAGCCGAATTGGTTTAGTACATATGTAGAGATCAGCGTTCGATTTACCTTATACCAAGACCGACCATGTCTTATTAAGTTTGTCAAAGTCATTTAGATTTAAAGTTTTTCGCCATAATAACTCTGTTGATGATTTTTTATACATTATCGACCATATTTTGAGAAATATTCACTTTTCTCATTCGGAGGACGTGTGCTTCTTCACCATATCGGTAAAAAGGATATTCATGTCCAAGTTATAAAAATTGAGTCATAGATTTACTCATACAAAAGATATGGTTTGACTCTTTGTGACTACTTAACGACTCATATTCTGGTCTCCATTCAATGCTACTAAATTTAAATTTATTTTCAATAAATTGAAAAGACATACCGTGGTTACTATTCGCCGCGAGAAAAAATGTTGAGAGATAATGATCAAATTTATGTGATTAAGCTCTTGTTCATATCATTATCTTTCAATCAAGTTGAGAGAGGAACCATCCACATGATTATAACATGGACACAAACAATAAAGAGTTCTCCTTTAGGTTTCCATTTCTCTTGACCCTTTTCACATCAACAAAGAACAAAACATAAATAGTCGAATTGACAATCATTTTCCATATATAAATGCTGTTATTTTCAGTTTGATAATTGGTAAGAAAATTCTTAAAAAAAAAAATAAAATTCTTTATTAATTGGCTAGTGCTAAAAATTGAAGGACCAATTACGTTCTAGCCCTATGAAAAAGACCTCGAAACTTTAAAGTTGTTTGTTCAATGTGTATTAGAGGTAATTTACACAACTAACTTCGCTTTGTGAGTGCTTATCGCTTTTTGCTGATCTAAAGCTCGAATAAAGGAGGATTAGCGCTTTAGCGATATGTTTATGACAATTAGTTTAGTAAAATTTATTTAGTTATATCTCATGATGTTTTTGATGTTTTACAGAGCTGATTTCAAATTTTTGGAATTAAGGCTTTGACATTATTGCCAAGACTGATTTACCAAAAGTTTTTGATAAAATATGTTGACATGATATTAGAAGTCCAGATTATGGGTTAAAATCTTATCATTAGTCCTTACAAATGGAATTATTAGCATCAAATAGAAGGAAATGTGTGCTCCATATCCATTTTAGCCTAAAAGGTTGCCGTGTAAAGAGGTGTTATAATTATAATTAATGTACATAACATATATTAGCGTTTTAGTCATCTACTTAAGTTTTTGATTTGATAAGGCTATTGATGTTTGAATACAAAAAATAAAACAAAATTGGGTGATGGTAATTATTGATTAGAGGGTGGGATGAGAAAAAAGAAGACTAATTAAGAATTAAATTTTAAATCTTTTATAGGAAAATTAATACTGTCTCTGAATCATTTTAGATGTTCCATTTGGATTTTTACGGTTATTAAGGGTGATGTAGAGTTCATTAAAAAAGTGGTATTTGGGTATTTTAATTGATTAAATTAATTATAAAGGTAGTAGTTGTGTATTGAGAATTGGAAAAATGGGGGTATTTAGGTAAAAAATAGACAAAAAAAGAATTGGAACAATTAATATGAATTTGCCAAATAAAAAAATGAAACAACTAAAAAGATTCGCAATTGATAATTTATTAAATAAGTGAAATGAGCTTATAGAAATATTAAATATTAATAAAACTTATGGGAAGAAGACTCTTTATTGGTACGCAGCTGTTAGGTAGGGACAAAATGATCCTTAGTCTAAGCTCTACTCTCTATAAACATATGGATTTTATGGGTTGGAATCCTAACAAACTTACTAATCCCTTTCATCCAATTTCATGTTCCCACTAGAATATTTTATTTGATGAGAGAAAATTTTGTATATAATTTTAGTAAATATTTATAAGTTAAAGTATAGCATCATTTACCAATTACAGCCTTTGAGTTTACTCAATTTCAAATAAACAGTCGCGAACTTAACAAACATTGACATCGAGACAGCCAAAACACCCCATTTTAACCCCATTTTTTAAAATCTTTTTTGGCTGTTTTGGCTGTCTTGATTTCATGTTTGATAAGTTGGAGGCTGTAGTTGGTAATAAACAAAGTTGGAGGCTGTAGTTGGTAATAAACAAAGTTCGCGGCTGTTTATTTGAAATTGAGTAAACATAGAAGCTGTAGTTGCTAAATGATCCTAAACTTTATGTATTGGTTATTAAAAACAAGTTATATGGTTTGTTTGCCCTACTTTTGTGATAGACTGTCTCTCGGTGAAATGAGCTCAAAACAAAAAGCTTAAATGCTAATAATTTATACTAATTAGATTATTTAGCACATATAGATTAAATCTCACGGTGACCCTGTCTCATACACAAAAATGTGGTGTTTGTGGTGTTTGGTTGATTCTTTACTCTTGTGACCTGTCATATGCGTAGAATTTTTACTACCAGGTTGGCAATTGTGATTCCTGTCTTGGACTAAGAATTAAAGGAAATTTTGTTAATTTTAGTGTCATTTATTTAATTTAATGTTTTTGGTGAGTAATGGTAAAATATAATATTTTTAGTCCATAATAAAGCTTACATGAGTCTTTGTTTTGTTCAAGTGTCAATAGATCGACACGACAGGTCACATGAATATTTAAGATATAATGAAGGGTTCGACAACGAAGTTAGTGATAACTAATCATTGTTTTGGAGCTGAACCAGATTATGATTTAAAAAAACATTTCCAAACTATTTAAATATTTTTTAGTTGATAGAACAAATTTTTAAATAATATATATATAGATAAATTTTGGATCACTATTCATAAGGAGTAAAAGTCTTTTTTTTTTTTTTCATTTTATTTAGATAAATAGTAATGGAGAAAGTTATGGATACCACAACTAGACCACATATTTAAAATTCTACTATATGACATACAAAAATTCCTACTCTTATATACTTCCTCCGTTCCATAATACTAAAACTTGCTACATTTTACTTTTATATGCAATCCAATGCACAATTTTCATCATTAATATCTTAATTACACTTATCTAAAAATTATAGAAATTTAATATTATGAAAGTATGCGATTAGACGATTCAAACAAGATTCCACACATTAGTCGCAATATGTAAAATAAGCTTGAACGACGAATAGTGCACAAAATCGAAATGTAGCGAGTATTTGTAAAATATATTCTTTTCTTGTTTAAAAAACGAACAAGCCAGAAATGCAATCAATATCTTTTTTTTTCTTTTTCTTTTTTTTTTTTTTATATTTTTTAAATTTTTTTTTTACTATACACTCATATTTGGTACATCACTAAAGTTTATATCAGTGATCTATGGTACTTTGAATCAAGCTAGTTATGTTACAAATTCAACTAGCATAACACATTTCTTGTCTCCAGCTCATCCATAAAAAAAAAACATTGAAGATTTTACGACTATATAATTCCTCCATTCTTTTTTACGTAGTCCAATATGTTTGTCGAATTATTTATATCTAGAGTTATCAACAACAAAAAATTATAAAAAATTAATATCATAAGTCTATAAGACGAGATGAATGAAACAAGATTTCACATGACTATATTTTTTCTCATATGATAGTCGCAATATGCCAAAAACTATCAAATGATGAATAACGCAAAAGTTAGTTATACAAGAACAGAAGAAATATATGGGACTATAAATATATGCAAAAGTTAAATGATACTATATTCATATATCTAACATGGCCGAACTGATCAGGGTCAAACGTTACTATATTATAAGGTGGGCTGAAAATCACTTCTATAAATGTGTTCTATGTTATATTATACTCCCTCCTATTCACTCTAATTGTCCCATTTATTTTTAGGCACCATTTACTTATCACTCTTAATTTGTATTTTACTCTTAATATATAAGTTAAAACATAGTCTTCTGGGATCTTGTTTGATTCGTCTCAATATAAGGATTATTAAAATTAAATTTTTATAATTTTTAATTAAGAATAATTTGAGACATTAAGGGTTAAAATGTTGCCTCAGCAAATGTGAAAAACCAAATGGGACAGCTAGGTGAATAGGAGGGAGTATCATAAAACTTAATATTGATGGACTGTTTTTCATCAAATGACTCGCATCATGACCTAAGCATAACGGCCGGGGCTTAGATTCTTTGATCCTAGTGACCTAAGATGACAATATTTAGCTACATACAAATAGTTTCCTCCACTAATTTGAAAAAGTAAAAAAACCTATCCATAAGATTGTATAGTGAATTGGATTCCTTTAGATGGTACTAGTAAGTAGTAACTAGTTGAGATAGGACTATTACAATTACAAGTTGGAGAAAGTGAAGATAGAGTTAGAATGGAGAAGCACGTACAGTTAATAAGTCATTTTCTAGATGCAGCTGGTTTGTATATTGTTAGTTATGATTATTAGTTAGTAAAGCATAATATAAAAAGATCTTCAAAAAAGTCATACAATTCACTAATGTATAATGCACCTATCACTTTAAAGTAAACCACCCACTAAAAGATTTGGGATACCACATCACTTTGATTCTCATCACCCAACAAACAATTACAACTCCCTAGCTTAGCTTTTATGGGGTATGGTAATAACACTTAATTAATTAATCAACTTTTTCAATACCTTTTTATAACTTGCATTGTGTTTCTTTGTTAATGTCAAATATGTGGAGGTGTTTATACCGGTCATCGGGTTGATTTCGGGTTAGGTGTTTTGGGTCGGTTCAAAATCGGGTTTTGTGTTCACATTGGTTTTTACATAATTGTAGATCTATTTTTAAGTCGGGTCAAATCGGATTCGGTTATAAAGTCAGGTGTCTATCGGGTCATCGGGTCTGTTTTGAACGAAATATCTATCTTATACTATCTATTAAAGAGTTACTCTTAAATGATTTTTAGACAATGGTTTAAACAATGTTTAAGGAAATCAACTCAATCATAAACTTTGGAACATCATTGAGGTTTAATCTATATTACGTATGCACAATCGTCACATAAGTTTCTTGGGGCTAGAAGTGTGGTTGAAGCACTATTAAACATTTGATTAAGGTCCAATCTATGATATGCAGATGATTGAGGTCTAAACTATGAGATTTGAACCTGTTACTTGAAAATTTGATATATTATGTTATAAGGAATTAAACAACTGAACTGGCAGTTAAGATGTAATCTATCTATATATGTTATATACGCTATCAAACAAATCCAAACTAGACTCTCCCTTGGTTATCCATAGATCCATCAAAGAACATGTGTATAAAGCCAAAGTAAATGAGAAGTAAAGTAGAAATGAGAAGAGGTGAAGATAGGACGACATACTCCATAATACTTTATCTGTCTTTCTTATTTAATTTGCATCACTTTTCATTTTAATTGTCCCACTGATTGTACCAATGGTACAACGACTCTCATTCTTTTAAACTCATCCACAAACTTATACTCTCTTTCTATCTAAACCGCTCATTTCTATCATCCACTTGTTTTTTTGTCTTATTTTCCAACCTGATTTCTCTTTTCACTAAATTTCACTCATTTTGCACTCAGAGGAAGTAATAATACTACTAATAATAATAGTAATGCATGGTACTACTAGTATTAATTATTAGAAAGAAAAGCTAATGTGTTTCCAATTGATCACACAATAAGTACCTTGAATGAAAGGAACATATGAATGTGTTTGGCTAGTTAAGTTTAAACTATTATGGCAAAATTGGGTCCATTGTAGGTTGGTGGTTCACACTTGATAGTGAAAATCCAATTAAAATTGACATTATGTTTTGTGGTTTAATCTTTTATGATGTGTTATTGTTAAGACTTAAGAGTGAGTACACTTCTAATACTATTACTATACATCCCTTTCCCTTAGCAGTAAAGGTCCATTTACCAGCCTGTCACTCTTCCTACCCATTCCCATTCCCATTAATTATTAAATTTCCATTTACATCTCTTTCTTTCATATCAAGGATTCTATGAAGCTTTTGCAAAACTACTTTTGTTTTATTTTGTTGGTAACAATTAAGTTGCTTAGATTGAAAGCATCTATATATAATTAGGCTCGAGTCTGTCTAGACTATGCTATAAGTATATTTGATTAGTATGAATGAGACGACACGGAAGAATTTTAGTTGAGTTGGTTCAACATGTATATAGAATAGAACGAAGTGACTAGTGACTAAATTAAAGTCTCGTGAAAGGGGCATTGTAGAGTACATCATTTTATAGGATTACGTACAACACGCATGCATCCACGCTTTTTAGCTAAAAATCACTTTGTGTAGATTAAAATTATTTTTAATTAGGCTCGAGTCTGTCTAATCCATGCAATGAGTGTTTGGCTCAAATCCTAGCTATTAGTATTGAATTGTGTAACATATGACACAAAAGGATCTTAGTTGACTTGGTTCAACACGCATATAGAAGTGATCACTAGTGAATGTGCGGTATCATCTTGAATTCTTGTATGTTCAACACACACGCATCCACACTTTTTAGCTAAAAATCTCGTGTAAGAGGCACTATAAACTGTAATACATTTTATAAGGTTAAAATTATCCGTTTAAATTTTTAGTTGAATATTTACATTAATCAAACATGTTTCAATGAAAAAAAATTAAATGATGAATTTGCTTAATTAAGGGTGTTAATATTATATCATTATATGCATACTATTGCCAAAATTTTGTACGTTGAGTTTAAATGAAAAGAACCTAACTTGAAGAATTATCAGTAATAATTTTGGTTCACCAAACTGACCACCAAAAACATAATGACAATCACTATTACATAATTCGCTTATTTCTTCGCAAATTGTAAATTGTCACTCGGAAAACATAATTTATTCGTTTTAGGCTTTTTTTGTCATTTTAAGCAATTGCAAATCAGCCACCAAATTAGGTAACACTAGCTAGTAGGCCTAATAGCTAAAAAAATAGATCTATTATTATAAATGTTATTTTTTCTACAAATAAAATCACAATATATAAATTTAGCATGTCCTAAGGTCAGATCGGTTCTAGGTTTTTAGGAGTCCGGGATGAAAGCTTATTTATAGGCCACTAAACTATATATATAACATTAACACTAGTTGAACTAAAACTTTTTAGGAGCTCTGGGCGTAGAAACGATTTGCACTTTTTTAGGACCGGCCGTGGGTGAGGACCCCACCAGCTTCATTGTATAGGACATGCATGCATGACACGTTTCAGATTTACAGTGATGACTGATGAATGATGAGTACTGCATCCATCTACTTTCATTTGTCAGGGAGAACTAGAGCTGCTCAATACAACTTCACTATGGTACGAGTTTGGCAAACGGTTGAATAATGTAGTTTAATTTGAAGGTGTATAAATAAACACGACAACTATTACAAGTAATAAGAATAAATTATGCAAGAAAATAAATAACAAATCAAATAATAATAGTATCAAATTTAATAAGGTTCACCAACTTCGCTACATTTAGTTATGTTAGTCTCGTGTTAAAGAATTTTGTGTTGAAAGAACAAAAGATCAATTTGAAGTTCAAAATGTCTCGTGTTTTCTATTAGAAATTTAACAAACTAAACTTAGGTGCCTTTTGTGTTAGTTATCACATTGTAAAGACTTGCTATTTGTGAAAACTTACCAATCCAAGTTAGTTATGCTCATAGCATTGACTTTTATATTTTTTAAATTAACTCAGATAAATCTATCCGTTAAAATTAGTTTTTAGTAGTAAATTCTTTTTGAAACACTAGAGATGATGACTAATATTTGATTAGGTTAAAAACACTAATAAATATTAATTCAAATTTTTAGTAGTAAATTCTTTTTGAAATAAAATTAGTTTTTCATTGAGTAATATTTTAATATATGAGGTGTATATAATCATTGGATCATGGGTTTTAGACCTTAAAAACATCCCATCATAAAATTTGTAGATTCATAACATACACTTTTTAGTACAAATCTCATACACACAAAGCTCTACATATAAGACATTCATTAGGGGGGCATATCCTAGTTACTACATAAATAAATTTTCTCAAGTAACCAACTAGTATGGACCAAACTATGAAAAAACCCTACATGCTCTAAGAAAATAATAAGGGACAATAAATATAATAAAGTAGTGGAAGATAAAAAGGAGCCAATTTCTTTCATATCCTAACAATTTGATGAAAATAAAACAATATTGGACACTATCTACATGTTATACTTTCATACCCATTTCTCATCTTTGATTCATATATTGTTTGTTGCTTGTCTCATTAAATGTCTCTTATTTTATTAAAAAACTCAAGAAAAAAATAGATAAATGATAATTACTTTTTATTTTAGTTTGCGTCACATATTTTTCTTATTTTCTTTTTTGTAAACTTATACTCTCTCTCCATCTAGCTTATTCTATAATTTATTTGTTTTTTTTTTTCTTATTTTTCATCTTATCTCCCTTTTATTTTCAGTATAGATAAAACAATGTTATTCAGATGCTTTTTCATAAAGACAGATCAGAGTATATAATATTGAATGGCTAGGGTTGGAACTTGTAGGGCAATGTTTGCATTGAAAGATAGGGCCACAAGTAACCGGTTCTATCTATGGTTTCCTAACAAAAATAAAATCCTCGTACAATTTTGATACTTTTATTAAATTAAGTTTATCATATCCCACCATTCATAACCAATAATAGGGTAAAGGAATGGTCTATGAAAGTTTTGGGAAGATTTTGATACCATTGATTTGTTCATAATTGGAATGAAGTTTAAAATCAAGTTCATTGCATAACCTATTTACTTCACCCATCACTCATTGTAGGGGTGGCATAAATATTGATGAAATAATTAATTGGATTCGATTCGATTTATATTGTTGGATATATGCTAAACAAATATTAAGTTATTGCTTTTAGTAGTTTTGTAGTTTTCTTGTCGATTTTAACTCAGATGTTAGTAAAGGTTTATGCATATCTTGTCCATTTTGACTGAGATTTGTATACCCATTTTAACTTGTGGCGAGGAGAAGAAATAATGATAAAGTCGAAATTGAGTGCAAACAAGGGAGTCATGCCTTTGGGATTTTTTTTTATTTTTTTTTAATACAGATTTTGTGGGCTATATAAGAGCCTAAAAATCATATTAGGGTTAGTGTGAAGTTAAAGGGTGAGTGCAAACAAGTGAATGAATGATTAATCTCATTGTTGAAGGTCGTAAGCTAGCTCTAATGGGTGATCACTTGCGAGTTGCGATAATGAGGGATTTTATTAATATATTGTTTATTGTTTATTCTTAATAAAATATGAAATATAATATCAATTTTTTAGGGACGGTGTGTAAGACAATGTCATACTCTATTTTTTTACCTTATTCTACGTCTTTTTCTCACCATTATAGAGTTTTAATTATGTCTGTAAATTATGTCATGTAACTAATAAGTAACCAATATTACTATAGAAAATAATTTTATTCAAAGTTATTATATAAATTATTTCTATAAAAATTTTCCTATATAATGAATTAAGCAAGAAATTTGCAATTTTGAATAATTTTGTTTGCAAGCTTTACCATAGAACCAAAAATAGGCAAATGGACAGGAATCAGCATCCCAGTTGTAGATTGCCTGCTATCCTCTTGACAATGAAACCTACAGAATTTAATGAATTAATGTATTAAACAAACATCAGAATTTGTTCAATCTTTCCTTCAGACCCTTTGTCCCTCCACACCTCCATCCTATCCAAACCATTCAAACCAATGTGTGGGACCATCCTAATCCAAATTCAACCATTTATTTTCTTATGTGCCCATACTTTAACTATCTGGTCATAATTTTTTTTATATAAAAAAAGTATCTGGTCTTATAAAACTACACATCTATTTTGCAATTTCAATGATCGTTTTGTGTAGGATATATACAGGATTGATGACTCTGACTCTGATTTTAATTTTGACTTTAACTAATCGTCGTTTTTTTTAGAATTCTTTTTCTTTCGGATGGAATATTTAATAGCGTATTGCAGTAGCTATATAAATACCACCTTAAATTAAATAATTCCAAGTCGACTTGATCAAATGTATACCACATAATACATACATCTTAAGTTATATAATCTCACTCAGATAAGATGATCAACGTCTTTTGAGAGTTGAACGACGACAGACTGTACCCATTTGAAGTTTTTCTTAAATTGTTGCTGCTGTTTAGTAGTTGCACAGAAAAATTAATGCTTAGAAAAACAGATTAACAACAATCTATTTGCAAATAGCATTACTGTGGATGTT
Source organism: Amaranthus palmeri (assembly GCA_019776075.1). Taxonomy (NCBI): domain Eukaryota; kingdom Viridiplantae; phylum Streptophyta; class Magnoliopsida; order Caryophyllales; family Amaranthaceae; genus Amaranthus; species Amaranthus palmeri. The sequence goes on from JAAKBH010000311.1 coordinate 628,074, forward strand.
GAGATTCTGAGTCATGTAGATAGCATAAAATAAATTAATTATCAAAGCGCTTGCGTAAATACAAATGTATAATATACTTTGTAATATAATTATCAGATTCTACAATTTGGACTATTTAGTGTTCAATGACATCAAAAACCCACCATAAATCTTTAACTTCTACTAGTATGATTTCAGTGTGCACTTAATTTTCTCCATTTCCTGCCAGAAGCCTTAAAAACAATTCTATTTCTTCCATTAATCGACTATTTTTTGCATTATGTCCACTAGAATTAATATCCAGATGCGAATAAGAAGTCAATAATTGAACTAGAAACTCACAAATTTCTTCCAGGTTGCTAGACATGGTCGCCACCTTCTTCCTTTCCTCATCTCCTGTGCATATATCTTCACTATTCTCCATGCACATACGTCTTTTGCACGCCTGCAAATCATAGTTTGGAAGATCATTGCATAATTCGCATTCTTCAGTTTGCACCAAAGAATTGGTGTTTGCAAGAAAAAAACAAGTGTGCATGGGAATGTGACCTAGAACGTTCGAGCTATCCAAGTTATTAAAAACAATGCCAGTATTGCTAGAGCTCAACTTGGTACATACTGTGTAATAGATGTTTATGTAGGAGACTAAACTAAGACAAAGAGTTACCTGAAGGAGATGACTTAGATTCGTAATTTGATTTGGCTTCAGGTAACCTGAAAGCAGTAACTGTTGAAATAAGAGAACGACCTCAATGGTTATGTTACTCGGACACAGGTTTTCGATAATGCTAGACACACAGGCTTCATCGAACACGGAATTCATCCATGAAGGAATGGTCTTTAACCTCAAAACAGACGTAGCAATGTGCACAGCAGGCCTGTGATTATCCATCAATGACATTGACACTGAACATGGAGCCGCCAAAGATCTCGTCAACTCTTCCACAATCATCCGACACCAGCCATTAGTTCTCACTAAACTTGTATGGTATAAGCTAGGTACTTCCCAGCTGTATATCATTGATAAGCAGAGGCCAGAGTTAATGGCGATTCTGAGATCGCAATGGAAAATCAGGCCTTCTAATACCGCAACCATTGACCTTATATACCCCATGCTGCATTTTACGTTGTTCTGATTCAAGTTCAGTTGATTTGTGATTCCACTCAGAAAATCAACCAGACAATATGAAGCAACCAATTTGATTAGGGATGACCCATAATGCAAGAACCTGCATATATCATGACAATAAATTCCAATTGAAGGAAATGTAATCGTCCCTTCTGGAAGGTTAAAGAAATTCTCCCACTTCATGCTTCCTGGTAAAACAACCTTCAAACTAAAGAACATAAAGAGTCAGCAATCTAAAAGAAGCAACATTAATTAATACTTCAATAATATTCAACGAGTTACTTACCTTTGTAGGTAAAAGTGGCAAAACAACAATAGAAAAACTACAGCATGATCAGTGCATGCTTCATTTTCGTGTTCAACAGAAGCAGAACCAGTTGAGCAGAGCGCATCAAATGTGCCTTGCATTACAGGAGCTAATGAAGGATTCAGAAGTATGAATTTAGCAGATTCTACTAGTGCCCCCTGAGTAGAATGATGCAAAACCAATGAAAGGATACAAAATACTAAGAGGTGCTCTTCTGTCAACTCGTTGGCTGTCATATTTGACGGAAAAGAATCCAGCAACTGCTTTGAACAGCAGAGGAAAAGAATATAAATTCATTAATACTATTATCTGTACGCTACAATCTAGAGAGCAAGAAACATGACTACCTTCATAACAACTGCCAACCAAGCTTCATCACCGTTGAGTGCCTGAGACTGCACAGATTGTAAAGTGATGAAGATAAATTGCAAAAAAATAAGGCAATTTTCTAGCGAGGAAGGACATAATAGCTTTGAACAAAGAATTTGAGCTGCATAGCCCATCCCATTTGTGCAGAGCTGATCTGAAGCATGTGGAAAAATATTGATAATTGATGTTACAAAGTGAAGTAATGATATCACGTCCCCCAGCGACATATCTTCCCCAGCAACTTGTTTGAGCAAAAGAACCAACAGTTTCGGCAAAAGATTGTCTCCCACAGTGGCTAAATGTGCTATATTAAGAAAATTGACAATCCTATCATTCGCTTGGGTTCCATTAGAGCAACTATTTCTGCAGAGTTTGAGGATCTGGTTAGACAACACTTTGCTGATTTTCTCCTGTTGAAACAGCCATTTTAGTGAAGAAGGGTGAATGTCAAAAGATGATAAATCCCAATCTCGCTCCAAGATCAGAAAGAAAATCATTTCAGCATCTAAATTACAACAAATTTGGTCGTTCATCTTGGTCATGCTTCTACATAGAGCATAAAGATTCAGCAAATGGACTATATCGATTGAGGCAGCAGCTCTAGAAAGCAAGTGGCTGCTATTGACAAGCATATATTGCTCTAGAGAAGTCAAAACTAGCTTCTTGTCTGCAAGCCTGAGAAAGATGGGGAAAACCAGAAAGTCAAATTGGGAAATATATAGCAGCACCATATATCAGAAAAATGAGGTATGGTTAGACACTTGCATTTCATCAAATAAAGAGCTGACATATAGTATTTGTAGTACAGCTGTGTGGCAAGACGACAGCTCTAAGTTGCTCTTTTGTGCAAGAAGAAACAAAAGATCAACAGGATCCGTAGGCAGAGTAGATGCTACTGCTCTAATGGAATCACCGGAATCATTACCAAGAATATTATCCATTATTGTACTTAACATCAGATACACCCTCAATTTCATCTTTTCTGTTGGATAAAGGCCTAAGCATCTAAAAGACAAGCTAAACCAAGAGACCGAAAGTAGAGTATGCGTGAGTTGCCGGGTTTGATCATATTGAGAATGTGACAATATAAAGTGCAAGGTCTCCAGTATCCCCAAAATAATATCCTCTTCCAATGCATTAATTTCTGTTATAAACCAAGGTACTAAATGCTTCTGACATACTTCTAGGATAGTTTGTCTCATTTGTATTTCTGTACTATTACTCGAATAGCTGGTTTCACGACTCAATAAGAATGCCTCTTTTAACAGAGCTAAAGAACGCAGATGTTGATAGTCGTCCAAGTCGTCTACGCTCAATGAGGCCAAAACTGCATGCTTGGATGCTTCTAAGATTATAGGCATCCGTGTTGAAGAACCGCTAGCAGAAGGAGATTTAACAAGAGAAACAAAAATAGAACAGATGGTAATGAATGTTTCAGGAAGCATGCCAATCTCTCCAGCAGCATATCTCTTTAGCATTAGCACCAAGGAACTACTTATTGCTTCCTCAAGTTTTGCAGATACAACTCCGGGTGAGCTAGAGATGCCATCTAAAATGAGCTTTAGCATCTTAGGTTGAATAGGATGAAAAGGAACTTCAGTTATTTGAGGCAGAACAGAAACCAAAGTAGAGAATCCAAGGGCAAGCCTTTGCCTGAAGGTGTGTTCAGCCGTTGATAAGAGATCAAGAATTTGAACACATGAGCTAATAATTTGGTCCGTGTATTCTGTGCGTAGTAGAAATTGAAATGTAAGTATATCATTATGTAGTTGCAACATGCATCTTACTAGAAAAATTCATGCTAAATATGTTTGTGATTGGTGGCCAGTAACCACAAGGGTGGGATATCTGGATAGGATAAAGAATGCACACATCATGCAGGCGCTTATTAAATATTAGTACATGTGCCATAAAAATCATGAGCATATTGGGCAATATATCACCTGATAGCCTCAGTATTTCAAATATGTAGTCTGCAAGATTTTCTTCCACCAAGAGTTGAATCTGTTTGAGTGAACAGGCGCCACATGACAAACAGTGTATAATGAAGTCCAACGTAGAACTCTGAACTTGACTATCAGGAGAGAGCAATGGAGATTTAATGGCCTCGGCAAACAATCTAGTCAAAGACACATCGTGAAATTCACCATTGGGGGTTTGCATAAAGTTATCAGCTTCACATGTATCCATCATATCAAATTCGCTTGAAAAGGCATTTGAGAGGTATCCTCTTTGACCCAACGCCTTTAGAAGTGCTACAAGGTACATTAACCATCACTTGAATGCAGTTTCAAATTGTAAGATAAAAACATTCTTATGGTTCTTATATCCCATATGTTTCAGGATGCCACAACTTAAAGACAAAAGGTAAAACCCCCATTCATGAAAAAATAAATAGCATGAATCTCCCCAAGACAGCACCCAGCTAGCTAGTCCAGATAGCAGACCCAGTTTAAGCCTTCACAAGACAAAGAGGAATCCTAATGATTACTCAAAAGATTATGCCTTGCAAAGTTTTCTAACTAATGATCCTGTACAAGTTTTTACTTGGAAAAATGCTTCTCTTTTTGACCTTTTCTCAACGTCAAATTATCAATGTCATGTTTAAACTGCTGACCCATTAGACATTGCAACTCACTAAGCTAAACATTTGTATAATTGAACAATCACTATGAAGTAAGATTGAGTATGTAGAAGGCCATACTCCATCTAATTGCAAAAACTAATAAAGCAAATTCAAGTGATCCACCAAGATGGTTCTACAGATGTGGCAGAGTGCACAAAGCTGAAAAGCTACTGTATAAGGCACAATTGGTTTTCAGAAATTAGAGACAAACCTAAGCAGTTCAAGCGAACATCATCCCGCTGAGTTTTCATCAGTGCATCCAGTGATAGACGCAAGATTATGGAACAATACTCGAACAATACATCAGCACCTTCATTATCTTTACTTGAATGTTGAACTATACATATCTTGTACAAGACAAACATGATTTCGCCTCGAATATCATCGCTGCATTTGTGCCAGCATAGCAATAATACATTAGGAGCCAGTATTCAATGCTCAACACTAAAAGAGTGCTCTGCTTATGCTTTAGCTAATACCTTGGCAACTTAAGACCCATAATTAGGTTGTTGATCAGGCCAGATTTATATTTGATACAGGCATAAGTATCTTCCTGACGTGTCAAAAGAACCCCCAGGCAGTGTAGCTACATGTATAGAGAGCACACAACACCAGTGAGTCCAAATGCAAGTGTTTTTTCACAGGTTTCAAGTCCCAATATTAATGTCTATCTAAAGGAAAGAGACTAATGATGATATTGTTATGCTTCTATTATTATATGAGCATGTTTTTACACATTATTGTAACCAACAGCTGTTATACAATAGGCTCAAAACCTTTGTTACCCTGCACTGAGTTGGACCCAAGGATTAGGCAAATGAATCCAAGAATCCGATCTAGATGGTTGAATCCAAGAATTTAGTGGACCCTGAATAAATATTGCATGGAAATATATGGATATGATCAGATTATAGTCATTATACTGATCTTGGATAAAATCTCACATGATTTCAGTCACCAAGAATCCCTTATCCCCACACTCTCAATAAGGCTTCACTCACCTTAATCTTCACAGGATCTTGCTATGATCGTTCTTTGCTTCACTCACAAAGGAAGAATCATAGGTTAGGAATATGAACCTGCAATTCCCCTTGAAAGATAACACCTCTCTCTATAATTCTAATCTCTTAAAATGTTATTTTTAATCATCCAAAAGCTACTTTACAAATGATCCTAGGATCTCCTTGTATAGGAGAACATAGAAAGATAAGCATATTCTAACAACCTCCTAACTAACTCCTAACATCTTGGAGTTTATTTAACAAACAAAAAGCTAGAACTAATTACATAACAAGGCTAATACTCATGTAATCGTGTGAGGCTGCATGTGTCTCTTAACCGGAAGCTTGAACTTTGATCCTGCATTGACGAACAACTTTTGTCCTTGCTGCACTTATCCACCACACCTGCTAACATGATGTAGGCTTCTATCCTTATTTTTCATCAACACATTCTTTTCCGGTAAGCTTCTTATAATGACTTCACCAAGCAAACCTAGTTCAATCCCTCCTTAAAAAAAAAATTGTCCTCAATTCTAAGCCCTTATAATATGATTAATTCATTTCAATGCCCTCTAGCCTCGAATTTTCTTATATTAACCTAAAAATATTATTATCCATTATCATCCAGTATGTGAGGATCAATGCCCCTACCTTCATTTCGGTAATGAGCCAAATTCATTAAACAAACTCACCAAGGAGATTAGCTTGCTTGTATTGCCAAGGCCCCATTGAACTTGTTGTATACCCCAACTGTTAGAGACTTAACACCTTAACGGGGCTTGACGAGAGTGGAAGCGTAGCCTAAAGGTGCCAAGAAAGGTTAAAGACCATGAGTTGAAAGTGCACTAATGAAAAAAGGTTATTTGCAAGTATTAAGGTGAGTTTAAGCATGAAAAAACTAATGCAAACATTGACACTGTGATTTAAGGTGATTCACCATTAATGAGGCAATATCCACCATCTTAAGCTAGTGTATTCATTTTGTTAAAAGAATTAAAGACATAAAAGCTCAATACATGTTGAAGCATGAGTTTTTGTGAGAAAGCTAAACATGAGTAGAGATTATAAGTGTGGTATGGATAGAATATGGAAGGCTCAAGCATATCGCTGATCTCTTTACCTTACATACAACACTAGAACATATATAGTGGCAAGGGGGAACTAGGGCACGAATATTACAAAGCAACAACTGATGGGCTTCTGACTATGCTGCTTGTTCGATTAAGAAGCCTGCTCGATTTCCTGACCCTGACAGCTTCTGGCTCAAGTACTCTTCCTTCTGCATAATCCATTGGTTCCCCCTTTGCTCCCAAAGCATCTACCGGCTGTAGTATGAATAATATGCCTTGGTGATCAAGGCTAATCCCAATTCAAAACATTAACTTGTACCTTGTGCATCAAGGGTGCAGCTTGCCAAGTCTTGGAGTGTACTTACCACCAATCAAAAACATGCCCAAGGTCTAGCAACAAAGTTGTTATACCTAACCCTTGAGTCCAAATTCATCTACACTACAAATTTCATGTCACACCATGACAAAGAGTTACAAACCTCAAGTTACATTCTTTCACGAATTTTCATTTTACCTCAAAATACCAGTGACTGATTCTCAACGCTCAGACATAAGTAGGACAGTTGAACACTTTATTTTGAGCCATAAGTATTGCATTTTTCTAATTTAGCCAAGTTTGACACTCCAACACGTACCGTCTCGAATATGAGTACAATAAAGCTCAAAAGTTTTCTATGAAGATCTATTTAACTTGTGTGATTCCTTGACACAGTTTACTACTGCATTTACAGAAACTAAACAGCAATCTACGAACTAAGAACACTAATGAGTAGCGACAACACTTGAAGTGACACAAATCTAAAGGAAAATTTATCTATTTAACAAAATTTGCATCCATCAGCTAAATGAGAGATATATCAAAGTGCTCTCTCTTTTTTCTTGTAATTTCGTTCAATGTCACAGGAAAAAAATTTCATATAGAAGTATTTGTAATCAGTTCACTAACCGAGTAGTATATAGAAATTCTGCTATTATTGACATCAAACAATCAGTTATATCATTAACTAAGTCCTAACTTACATGATCAAAATTTAACACAGTATAAGATAGTAATTCAAGCAAAATTCATCAGTAAGTTTCTGAAATCTACACCAAATTCACACGGTTTGATCATACATTTCTCCAATAATTCGAAAGTATAAAATTAACAGAATAGTTCACAAAAAAGACCTAATTGCGCAGTTAAATATGCTTCAGCCTCATAAATAACAAACATCAAATACTCAATCCCTCAAAATTCAATAAAAACACATACACTCACCGAATAAACTTGCCGACGACTCCACGTGAGTTCACCAGACGTCAAAACATCAGCGATTTTGGCAACGAAATCTCCAGACACCGAAAAACCACCAGAATCAGAAAGTTGAGAAACAACATCAATAACCTGTTTAGCAATTTGCTCGTCATCGAAAGACGAAAGAGAATAAACAAGTGGAGAAAGAATTATATGAAAATGGAAGGATAACAAAGGAGATAGAAAGGAAGGTTGAGAAATGGCATGATAAAGCTGAGAGAGAGCGTAGGAGACATGAAAAGTCGGAGAATCAGGGTTTGAAATGAGGTTTATGAAGCAGATTAAGCAAATATAACCTCCTTCTTCGGTTTTCAAGATGAGAGAAGAACGATGACCTTGATTACATGATAATGGCGGTGATGTAGACAATGGCGATGGGTTTGATTCGAGTGAATAAAGTTCTTCGTAGTTCATTTCTGCCATTTTTCAACAGTAGAGGTGAAACAGTTCGAATAGAAACGGCAAAATTCGAACTTAAGGCGCCAATTATAATGAGGGACGGAGAAAGAGTAATCGTAATTTACTTTTCTAACTGCCATTTTCGTATGAATACGTACTTTATAGTTTATAGTCGCTCCATAATACTTTTAGTGATAGTTTTATTTTTCTGTATATGTCATGATCATGTCTGGTATGAGACCGTCTTATCGATGAGACGGGTCTATACAAGCAGCCTATTAGTAAAATTCTTAAAAAAATAATGAAATTTTAATGAGGTCGTCTCATCAACGAGGTCAACTGGATCAGCCCAAACTAAAAATGCCTGAACTGAAACCGATTCGATGATCCGAATGAACACTAAATTTTACGGATCAACAAAGCTCGATGGTTGGATAGAGTAGACAATTGGCGAGGAAGACGAATGGTGACAGGCTTAACTACAGGACTAAAAGTATCGCAATAGGTTGCTGAAAACCTCGTACAACAAGACGAGCTTTGTGTTGAGTCATAATGTCACGTTGATCTCAGATAATCCTAAACACCCACATACATATTCAATTAGGTTAAAAGTGGGGAAAGATGGTACAAGATCCTAAGCGGCATTATTTGTGAGGGCTTGCATTTCAAGTTCCACAACTTTGCGCTAATGTCTAGATTTTTTTAGGTTTGAGTGATGTTGTTCTTGGTACCACTCTTATCTTGATTTTCTTTTCTTGGTTGATTTTAAAAACACATTTCAAATTTTTAATCCAATAATCATTTGCTTTAATTATATTTATGCGATATTTTATCTTACCATGATAATTTTTCTATCGATTTAAAAAAACCATCTTAATTTTCTTCTCACCATTATTATAAGTATTTGCTTTTTTTGATTATATCTCAATCAAGTTAAAAAAAATTTTGAATTCAACAACTATATTAATGAAGAATCAAGAAAGAAGAAAATGAAAGAAAGAATAAATTATTTTTTAATTATATTATAAATATAAAATAAATATAAAAATTTATAAAAAATCAAAAATGGCCCCATTAACCAGATTATCGATCAAAAAATCTTTAAAAACAAATTTAGTTAAAATCTTTAAAAGATAAGTCACCGTTAAAAGTAAAACCTTATTAAAAGTAGAAGAGAGAATGGTCATACTTTTAAAATAAAATTAATTTTATTAATATTAATTTGTTTAAAGCCCTAAGAACAAGGATAAAATATGCTTCCTTCGTTTCAAATTAATTGTAATAATGGTAAAAGTAACACTATTTAATTATCACTCTTAATTTGTGATTAGCTATTAATCTATAGGTTGAAATATAGTCTAGTGAGATCTTGTTTGATTCGCCTCATTGTAATTTGTAAAGATTATTATTATCAAATTTTTATAATTTTTTATTATTCATAATTAGAGATATTAAAAATTAAATTAGTATAATAATCGCGTGAAAAAACAAATGTTTCAAGTAAATTGGAAGGAAGGAAGCATAAAAGGGACAATTGTAATTTGTATATCATGCATATGCTTATAATATGCCACATAGATGCCATGCAAAAGAGCATATCCTTATTTTTTCACAATTTCCTTTTACAAGTATCTTTGAAAGAACTTAAGATTAAAGATGAAGACATATTCTTGTTGTAATTGGCTACATATATGATGCCATGATGGCAAGAGTCATCAAAAGGTACAAGATAGAAATAGAAGAAAGAAGAAATTTGAATAAGCATATTTAGTATATTTATAGGATATGCCAACTTTCTTTGATATCATATTGTGATATATAGGAGTATATATATGGTCAACCATACACATTAAAGGCACCCCTACATACATATATATAGGGATAAGCTTATTCTTTAATGATTGTGAGAAGATTTAGGGTTAGTTTTTAGTGTTGGTCTTGTATAGATTTAGTACGCACAAAAATAATGTGTATCTTTCTTAAACAGAAAGTATGAGTTAATGGAGTGAACAGTGAAGATTGAAGAGCATATCAGATTAGTGTATGATTAAAATATTGTGCACTATATCTACGATTGTAAGAAGTTTTGTGAGCTAAAGGTTAAAGAAGGACGTAACATAAATACTTGATGAGTTCGCAAGAGATCAAGAATGAAGTTGTTATCATATACAAGCAGATTAGTTTTAGGGCAAATCTCCATTGGCATGTGATGGGTCATATGTTGATGCACATATAGTTGCCATTAACATGCCAAAGGAGAGTTGCCCTATGACTACTTTAGCTTGATAACTTACGATTCTATTTCAAGAAATCCTATCTTCTATAGTAAATTTAGGTATGTAAGTATGTTGTTTATGTTTTATTTTACCCAATTTAATTTTTTTTTGGTCAAGTTAAATTATTGTTCTTATTTACATTATGATTAATCGATAATAAGGAGATAAGAAATTATTAATAAGGTAAATTAATCGATAATAGTATCTTTTTTTGTGACATAATTCATGTAGATTTAGTTCATATAGATTTAGTATTTAGTATAGATCATAGTATTAGTTTTATATTTTAGAAACCCTATGAAAATATATCACATTTTATTTTAGTTTATGCATAATTAGAGATATACACGAGAACCCATTTGGCTAGAAGTGTGGATGCAGCACAGGCTCTCCTCATACCTGGAGCTAAACCCGTGACCTCTTGTCACGTTGACTTCTGATACCATGTCAAGGAACCAACTCAACCAAAAGCTTAAGCTGATGGTTGAAGCCCCAGAATATATTATATATACACTCTAACAATATTTTTTTTTTTGAGATAATACACTCTAACAATATAGTGTAAAAGCAAATAGGAATTACAAAATCCAAATAAAAGTAGGAATTACACGTGCACAAAAAGAGAAATTGTTATTTTTATAGTGTAAAGACTCTTCCCACTTCACATCAATTGTCCTAGGACAATTGATGTGAAGTGGGGAGAGTCTTTACACTATAAAAAGGATCAATCCCCAACAACAGTCACCAACTTTAGTCATTTTTATTTAATTTCCGACCTTCTTCATATAGCAGCAAGTGCGGGACAATCTGACCTAATTTCCGACCTTCTTCCCCAATGTAAAGAATTGATCAAATGGAAGAACATAAAAGGTGATCTTCCCCTTCATTCTGCTGCTAAAACTGGGCAATTTAATGCCCTTAAAACTTTGATTAATGGTGGTGGTGGTGAAGGGGAGAAATGGAGGTGATTGAGGTGGGTTAGAGAAAGGTTGGGGAAGAAGGGTTTAATTAGGGATAATTGGGTAATTAGGTTTAATTAGTGAAATTAAGGTAAAGTCAAAAGTCATTAGGCATGGTCAAGGGTCAATTAGCAGGTCATCCGGTAAAGTGGCTGTTTCGATGTCACATTTTGTAAGTTGGTGGCTGACTGGCTGTTGTTGGGGATAAACGAAGTTCACGGCTGTTTAAATGAAAATGACTAAAGTTGGTGGCTGTTGTTGGGGATTGATCCCTATAAAATAACAATTTCTCTTTTTGTGCATGTGTAATTCCTACTTTTATTTGGATTTTGTAATTAGTTTAAATTTAGTGTTTGACAAACAATTAAAATTAATTCGGATTTTAAATCAATTTCACCATTATTTTTACACTTAGTTAATGTTAAGAATTTGAGAATAGCCTTTAAATCTTATCGTTTTTAAATTTTAATTTTATAATTTAAATCTACAATTTAGAAGGAAAAAGTTATAACCAAATAGCACCATAGTAAATAAAAAATCCTGGCAAAACTCACAAATCGGTGTTAGTTTTAAAAAAACACGTATTACTTTGTATAATTTGATTTTTGAAAATTTTTCTGATTGTAACACTTTATTGTTAAAAAGTAACAACTTCTTTTTAAAAAAAGTAATATTTTTTTCCCAATAGTTACACATTTTCTCTTTAGTTGCAATGTTTTTATCGTATACATTGATTCTCACGGTTCTCATATAAGCTTAGTTGTTAATACAACTTGACCATAACAATAATTTATGGTGTTATTTACAAATTTTTCATATAAAATTAGGGCAAATTTAATGGTACAGACTACAGAGTAATATTAGGTCACTTAACATCCTTTCCCGCTTCTTGATTTGAAGAAATTTCTTTCGTGTGCAATGGCTTCATCACTTTATTTGCTCCTACCTATTAAGCAAACCATGGAGCATCCTACAAATAATTTGGCCCCTTCTTTTTAGTTAATTCAATTACTGGGATAAAGGAATCGATTGTATAAGTCAATTAATGGATTAAGCAACAATTTCACCGAAGTTCGTAATTTCTATCTGATTTCTTCATTGTCTACTACTCTTGAGAGGTACAAATTTGATTTCGAAAATTGCTGATCATCCCAATTTCCCTGGAATTTTGGACTATACTATCGATTTTCATCTCCATGTATTGAATTTTTTTGAGTTTCTTTATGTTTGCTTATGATGAATAGTGATTGTTTGATTTTGCAATGGCATAATGTGTTTTGTAAACGCACTTCAATTGTGATTAACCTGATTATGCCGAGAAGTTGAAATTAATTGTACAATTAGGTTAATTTTTTGAAAAAATTTCTGAAATGGACACCGCTGAGATTGTTAACTTAAATTATGAAGTAATTAGCTTTAGAGCATAGTGTAAAATATGGTTTCCGTCGCGAAACGTCTTTTGCAGTATCATATTTGCGAACTGCTTCCCAGTTGATTCGTCCTGCATTTTGGACCTTTGGTCACAGTAAGCTAAAAGACCTTCACAAAATGGGATGTGGGAGATGCTTTGCATTATTCTTGAGGATTTGATGGCGGACAATTTTAAAAGTTGGGACAAATTTTTGTTACCCTTGTTAATGGTGGTAGGAGACTAGGAGTTACCTCGTGTTACTATTGATGATGCCTTTTTGATTTTAGCTGTACCAAAGGTGCTTTATGTTGGTAGTGTAGTCGATTCTTAATATCTGGAAGCTATATATCAAGTAGTTTGAGCAACATTTTTAAATTGAGATGAGAATGAGATAAATACATGACTTCCTTGAGTTAAAAGGATTTAGAACTTTCCCATTACAATGAGAAGTGTTATGTTTGTAGAAGTATGGATGAGATATTTGACATTTTGGGGATTTGGTTTTCTTTGATTTTTGTCTAGTTTAAAGGATTCTACTAACTACTAGTCTCTACTATCAATAATGTGAGATTAGCTCATTCGCCGGAAAAAATCATTTCCAAATGTGAACAATTGAAGAATAAAGTTCGGGTTTCAGTGAGTATCAAGGCTTTTGCATTGTTGATGTTGTATTTGTAGTCTTATTCCACTGCTTCGGAAGTGCATGTAAAAAGAATATTTCAAACAGTGAAAATTGAAGAACAAAAATCTGAAGATGCTGAAGTTAGTGAAGCGTTGTATTCATGTTTTGTCTTGGAAGTGTCCTATAGTTTGATGTGCTGAAAGTTCTTGATAGTCCAAATTTCTTTTAGAAGTAAAAAATGAAGGGAAGGTTAGCTGACCAATAGGGTATTTAATTAGTGCAATCTTTGTAGAAACGAGTTGGAGACTCTAGATATTGAAACTGTTGAATTAAGGGTCAAATTCTCCAATGTTGTGGAGATTGTCCAAGAGAATGGGCAGGTAATGTTATGTGAGTGTGGAGTATTTGTGAAAGTGTATAAAAACCTCACTTTCGGCCGAATCAAGGGATATCTCATGTTTTTGACCTATATTTAGGTGTTACGATAACCACATCACCATTCCTTCACCGCATTTTGGCCGCGTGCTATATGCCTGACGAAGTAGAACAGATGCCCTTATCGCAATAAATCTCTTGTCTATCTAACATACTGATCATCTCTTGACATAACAGACACTTTCAATATCATAATGTTACAAAATGCAATATCAATTTTTGGGGTACAGCTATACAAGAATCCTTTAGGCTGCCCTCTCCCAGGACTTGCCAAAGGCCAAGCCATACAGGACTTGGGAAGGATTTTATCTCAGAAACCCGTGGGACCCTAAGTGGGGATGGTGTCGAGGGGTAGCTGAAACCACTTGAGCGACCCCTGACCTAGACATAACATTGTTTTGTATTACAAAATAGTAACTAACACACACCTAGTAATTTACAGGAAGAGTAGTGTTATTCATGTTGCACAAGTATATTCTTTATACGGAACTGCAATTAAAGAATTTCTTCAGTCTGATTGCCTTACAACAAGAACAGGACACTTAGCATGGTGCACGCAGTAGTCGCTGACACTTCCTAGGACAGCCCTGCAATTAAAATTTGAAACTAAGATCATTAAATTCTCGAACAAAAGGTACATTCGTACATCTATTGAAGTGTTATCTTGAGAGAAATTTAAATTTCGCATTGCAGAACCGTAAGGGCTTTAATGGAGCTATTTTGCCTTGTATTTTCACAAGTACCAGTGTTAAAGTTTACTCTTCCTAGATTAGTGTTAAAACACACATAGTTCAGTGCAATATGACACTATAAAGATGCCATTCATTGCTCTTAAACTTTCAGAAATGAAGCACTTTCTTAGCATCTTCCGATAAAATTCCTGGGACTTGGGAGGGTAGAACCTAACAAAAACAGTGGATGCCCTGAAAATTCCACTAAAGAAGATAGTTAGTTTTAGGCAAACCTTTTGATACGTCCCTGACAACGACTGCCCATGACAAGTAATTGGCAATGAAATTTCTGCACTGCTTCACATATCACAGCTTTTGGGCTGCCTGTCAATGAAACTGCCTCGGCTTCAATCTGCGTTACGTTCTATGATGAGAAACTGATAATATAATAACTGCAAGCTATGAGAACCACATAGCAACAACAATGCCAAAGCCTTAATTACAAAAAATCAAAGTCCATTAGACTCTACATGATCCAATAGATCGGTTTTAGTGGTTGTCCACATGAATTCTTCTTCTCCATTCAATACAATTTTCGATAAATGCATTTTATGAGATGCTTGAACTTCTTGATAATCTCAAATTTTTATATAAAGCCTGGGATGCTAATTTTTGGCGTCCAGTCTTGTGTTAAAAATAGAATGAACAAAGCAGTGTGAACCTTCAACACATTGACAAATACTCCATAAATTATGGTTAATGTTCATACCCCGTGTTTTGCACAATCATCCTTTGCTTTTGCTAATAGAGAAGCTGCAAATGTTTTCTGATCACTTTCCATTGAATCTACCAGGTCCAGAGCTGCATAAATACATGTCAAAAACTGTATAAATTTTACTTCTATGATTTTTATTAATACATTTTTGTAAGAATATAATTTCCATTTTCTTTCTGTTTTATGTTCATAGTGTAAAAATGCGGTTTAGGTCGCAATTGCAATAATAGTCGAAGTGATGCACTAACAAAGTGTCAAATATCGACAAGACCATGAGATATCAATAAACTAGTTCAAAATGCGATTTGTTTACAACCAAATATGACCAGGCTCATTTTTGATATTTTTACATTCATGATGATGCACTAACAAAGTGTCAAATGTTTTATGATGCAGATACTATCAGGTTGGTAAATATTTTTACATTCATGATGATGCAATCATAGGATGAGGTAATGGTTGATTGGTTGTAGTTCCAACTTCCATATCAGCCAAGACTATGTAATGTCTTTTCTACCAGCCTAAACACGATTTTTTTACACTTTTATTATCTACATACTATCAGTTCGATTTGATATTTTTACAACCAAATATGACCAGGCTCATTTTTGATATCTTGGTGCCCTAAAGACGAACCTAATATCAAACCTATTATATTATCTTAACTTCATTAATCGACTATCTTCTATGTGGGGCCCTTGATAACAAATGAAAGTGAATCAAATATTTTTGTCAATAGTACATTGTTCATGGTACCGTTCAAAAAGAAAAAACATTGTTCATGGTTGTTATAGACTAAGACCCGAACTTTTTTTTTTTTTTTGAGGGGAACTAAAACCCAAACATATACTAATCTTTAGATAAATCTTATATATTTCATATGCCAGTACTTTGGAATTCTAACTTTTTCTGTTGAGGACTAGTAGTCTAGTACCCTAACTATGATATGATGTGAGTTTAAATTTGTGTTAAGTTAAAAAATCAAACATAAGAGAAAACGAGGTACGCAAAGAGAGAACTTACGAACAGAGCCAACACTTCCAGAAAAAACACCACTGTAATCAGCAGAAATGGCAGTAAATAGAATGACACCATGAGATTTAAGGGTGTCATCTAGATTTTGCAAAGCCCATTTCAGCGCATAGCTGCTACTATCACTCCCATCTATTGCTATCATTACCTTATTCTTCTTCTTCATCTCTGGCTCTTTTGCTACCTCTTCCATGTTTCTTTCTCTCTGTTTACTCTAGAGAATTTTGATGTATGAACATATAAAACTGGTTTAGGGCTGAAACTGAATTTGGTTTTTGGGAGACAGCATTATATTGACTTTAATGTCATTCTATTTCAATGAGATCTTTACACTTGGATTCTTTTCCAGCCCTTGGCCTTTGGCTTCCCATTTGGATTTTGCCACGAATCCATTATTTCCAATCAAGAGAACTACCATCTTGTATCTTGTGCAATGCTTTTTAATGTCACATCATTTGGAAATGGTAAATTGTCAAGATTAGAAGTTTTTCTTTTTGATATGGAGTGATCCTTTACCAAAATGATCATGCTTATGAATTAAGAAAACTTAAATGTCATTATAACTTGATTAAATAAGTAGCTTACTCGGCAGATTTAAGGGGTGTGGTGGGACCCTTGTTGCATGGAGTTTGATTATTGTTTAATTTTCTGACAACACTTAAAGCCTTATTATAATGAATTCACGGGGAAGATTCTAGTGGGAGAAGTCCTTGAAAATTGTGGGAGCTACTTATATATTATATACTTCATGATTTATCTTCAGTCTCATTGAATTTGTTAATGTTTTAATAGTATTTTATCAAGAATAAGCTGAAATAAGTAGAAGAATAAGACAAAAACGAGAAATGTGTTAAGGATATGAAGAGAGGAATTAGATATATGTATGACAAACTGACAATAGTAGAGAAGGTGGATTTAGTGGACTGACGAAAATGTAAAATGTACTTAATTCAAGGGAAGGCCATAGTAACTTTTTCTAAGTTACATACTTACATTTATTAATAACCTATTTAAGTTACATTTATTAATAACCTATTTCTTTCGTGAACTTTATTTTTTATCTTATTCTTTTACTACAAACTAGAAAGTAACTATTCTTTATGGTTACAAATTCAGAATAATTTGTATGCTTTTCCAGTCATAAAATTCTGGCTGCAAATTTCGTGGATTCAATCATTAAGCTCATGACTAGTTGTCAGAATGTGGGCCTGGGCAATGACTATATCAATATGTTTTGTCACTTACTTTTTTTAGCCACATGGTGTGCCTCTATCCACAAATACTATCATCAGTCATCAGATAAGTTATGACGCTTCGTAAAATCTTGGGAATTTGTATCTGTAATCTCCTAGAACAATTAACTAGCCATGTCTCAGATAACAACATTATCAGCCAGTATACCAACATTCAACTCTGCAACCTATGAAAACATCTCATTTACAAGAATTAGTGCTTGTAATCAGTTATTTCCATCAGTAGCTGATTCTACATGTAAATACAACAGGGTTATTACTACTACCATTAAGTCTAAATCTCTTATTAGTCCTACTGCAGCAATTTCTGCTACTTCTTCCTTACCATCTACCGAAGAAAGCATTGATTCATCGGATCAACCACAAGTTGAGAATGCCCGGGAGAAGTTTGATTGGTATGCTCAATGGTATCCGGTGATGCCAGTTTGTGATTTAGATAAAAGGAAACCAACTGGTAAAAGGGTTATCGGACTTGATGTGGTCGTCTGGTGGGATAGGACTGAATCTCAATGGAAAGTTTTTAACGATTTATGCCCTCACCGATTGGCTCCTCTCTCAGAAGGCCGAATTGATCAATGGGGGAGGCTTCAGTGCGTGTACCATGGCTGGTGTTTTAATGGATCTGGTCAATGTAAACTCATTCCTCAAGCTCCTCCTGATGGCCCTCCGGTATTCTTCTCTAATTTTCAACTCTTTGATTGACTAGCAAAATACTTCGTTGATGCCTATTGGCTAATGCTAGTGCAGCCTAATTGAAGTGAAATGTATGTGCATCAGGTTAATACCTCAAAGAAAGCGTGCGTAGCTGTATATCCGAGTGTTGTCCAGAATGGCATTGTCTGGTTTTGGCCGAATACAGATCCTCAATTTAAGGATATTCTTCAGAAGAAAAAACCTCCATTCTTGCCTGAACTTGATGATCCTTCTTACTTCAGCTCATTTACTAACAGAGACTTAAATTATGGGTATGAAACAATTTTGGTTACAGCTCTTCTGTCCTAATGTTTATGTTGTTTGTGCCTTTATGATTGTTGATTTATTTTGGTTTGCTATATGAATCTTTGTACTTGTCTTGCCTTGTCTTGCTATTTGTCTTGCCTACTGTGTGTCCTTGGTCTTTTGCTTTCATTTGTATGTCTTTTGTGAACCTAGGTGTCTTACTGGCCCCAACCTCTATCTCCTTTGATAAGGGTATGATTTGCTGTCTCCTATCCCCCCCAGACCTTGATTGTAGAACTATTAGCTAGATATATTGGGCATGATGATTTTATGTCGGAAAAATTGTCGGGAATAACCCGTACTTTTAACGTTTGCCTGTGAATAATCCCTACTTTTGATTATTCATAAATAATCCGAACTTTGAAGTCAGTTTGTTCACAACACCCCCTCCTCATTTTTGACCGGTTGTAGCAAGTTACCCCAACGAAATTACTTGTTCCTTCCCCTTTATTATGAGCTGCTGATTGATTTTTCAATTCATCATCTTCAACCTCTTACTTTACTCCATTGCTAAAACCTAAGCTTAGAGAGAGAAAATTCAAGCTTTCCATTCACTCTTTTTTTTTCTTTTTTTTTTTTTTTACAAAAATGAATTCTCACTGTTTTTCAACATATAGTAGAGGATCTAATTTGAATAAGAGTGTGAAATGTGACCATTTTGATGAAGATGAAGAGTACCCACAACCAATTGAAGATAGCCTTGCCAAGATTTGTCTTTTATTTGCAAAATTTGGGATGTATTCATGAACCCTAGAAATGAATTGGGGTTTTTGCTTGTGGGAGTGTCAATTAGAAAGGAAGGAGAAGGTTATATGGGGTTACAGCTTGAAGGCAACCTAGAATAGCCGGTTTCGAAAAATTGGGGGTGCTGTGAACAAACTAACTTTAAAGTTAGGATTATTTATGAATAATCAAAAGTAGGGATTATTCACAGGCAAACGTTAAAAGTACGGGTTATTCCCGACAATTTTTCCTTTTATGTCCTAATCATTATTTTGTCACAGATGTGCAAGTTCCAATTGGGAATTTGCTCAACAATCACATTAAGGAAATATGAATAGACTCTTTATGAGATTGAGCTTTAATATAAGAAATCTTGTGAATAAATCCTTTTTTTTAGTAGGATAACAGACATAAGTTTGAGAAATTATTTACCAACTGGCAATAGGTTTAGTATGGAACTTCACCTGGCCTTATATGTGGTGTCAAATGGTCATTTGATTTAGGTTTGCAATCAGCTTGATGGAGCATAAACAATAGAAGTCGTAAATTTGTTATTACAGCGTAAAGTTGCATAAATCGGACCCCTCGAACCCCACCTAGGTGGAAGTCATGACATTGAGGCGACGACATGCTGTAAACTGACATGTTATTCACATTCTTGACCCGATTGTTAATTTGTTTTACTTGCAGTTATGAGGCACTCATGGAAAACCTTATGGACCCAGCTCATCTTCCTTATGCACACTACGGTATAGTGAAATCACCACCTCCAAAAGTAAAGGTTGATAGAGAAGGTGGAATGCCTCTAAACATGAGTGTTAAGCATATGGATATCAATGGCTTCTCTACAAAGCGAGAGTGGGGTGCCGGTGCCTTCTTTGCACCTTGCGTCTACTATGCGTTTCCCAGTCCATATCCATCTCCAGAAAATGGCAATGGATCAGTCTCAAAACAGAAAAGACTTGTTTTCATATTCATTTGTATTCCAGTAAGTCCAGGAAAAAGCAGAGTAATATGGTCATTCCCAAGAAACTTCGCTGTTTGGTTCAACCGAATCATACCTAGATGGGTGTTCCATATGACCGAAAACTTGGTTATTGATTCCGATCTATATCTTCTTCATTATCTGGTACACCTCACTTCTTTGCATTAAACTTCATTTCGATATTATGCTTTATGTACATCTATCAATGGTTGTTTTTCGTGTTCTTAAATCATCGATCAGGAACGAAAAGTTTTAGAGTTCGGTCCAGCCAACTGGCATAAAGTCTGTTATTTGCCAACAAAATCAGATGCTGCTCTTTCTGGGTACAGAAGATGGTTGATCAAATATTCACAAGGCCAAGTGGAGTGGAATTCCAGGTTCAGTGGTACTGCTCTTCCCCCGACTCCTTCTCGAGATATACTAATGGACAGGTACGTATACTTAACTACTCGCCTTCAAAAATCTATGATATTTGGACTCGGATTAAGTGAATATAACAATGTTTCAGGTATTGGACTCATGTGGTGAACTGTTCTAGCTGTAATGCTGCATATAAAGGACTTAACATAGCTGAGATAGCACTTCAGGTCTCGGCTTTTGGTTTGCTTGGCGTGGTCGCGTTAACTAAGCAGGGAACCCTGACCACAATCCAACGGACCGCCATTTTTTCGATGGCTATCGTGTTCTTTGTAGCCTCGAAATGGTTATCTCGGTTCATTTACAAGACTTTTCATTTTCATGATTATAACCATGCTCTAAAATAAGCCTCGTCTGATAAAACTCGAAACGATAAGGGCGTACTCTTTCTCTCCCAGAATCTCATCTACGCATTTTTCCACAACCCGTTTTGTACATGTACCAATTTCTTTGGGTCAGAGGGAGTACTTTATTCTCGCAATTTAAAACTAAATGTGTAAATATAATATATCATTCCATTTTAAAGGTCACTTTTTGTGTATAAACAGAATGTATTTAAAGAGTAGAGTACAAAGTTTAAGTTGAGGAGTTGAAGCATTATACTTTTGTAATGATCAGTGGAACAATTGTGTACTTTTGTGTTAGTTATCATTTTAAACTAGAAATGAAAATCTCTCTCCCCTTATTTAACTTTTGTCCCCTAGTAAAACTTGTTTATATGAAGTGGTTTACTAAATTATGTAATTCTAAAATTTAAATAACGTGTTATACATTTTGTATAACAATAAATAAATAAATATATATATATATATATATATATATATATATATAGATATATATATATATATATATATATATATATATATATATATATATATATATATATATATATATATATATATATATATATATATATATATATATATATATATATATATATATATACATACATACAGTGAGAATCATCCGTATATGAGAACCGTGAGAACCATTTTACCTTACAAAAAAGTGTTACTTTTTACTTTTAGGCAAAAAAATATTACTGTTTTTATGATATTATTAGGCAAAAAATATTATCTAACAAAAAAATTTGAAAAAAAACTCGTAATAAGGTATTACTTTTCGAAAAAATGTGTTACTTTGTAATATGTTTGTTTTTCTGAAACTAACATTTCTTTACGATGAGACCACGCTCATTGAACCAGCCCTATTTATACTTACAATTTTAAAATAGTCACTTACAAACTTAAATTTATTATTATTAAATTACCCAAAAATTATCATTTATTAACCTTAAATAATATAACCATTTATAAAATATAGTGATTATATAAATTCGTCTCATTGTGAAATGGTATCAGATTGTATCGTACTCGCTTCATGATGAAAAGGTATCATACAAGATTAAATAAACCGATTAAATCGATCGATGAAATGAAATGAAAATCTATGGCAACAAAGTCTACTAATGACAAGATCAACAACTTATTATTGTTAATCACATAAGATTACATTACAAGTTATTTCAACCCAAACATCAAGTCTAGACAAAACGCAATTATTTAATTTGTACTCCAAAAAATATAAACATTAAACCATTGAACCGGCAAAACGCGAAACTATACCCGGCCCGTATCAAAACATTTCCAAAACTCAGATTAGATGAACTCAACCCATTAAAAACCCGCTTGACCCGACCCGTCAAACAACTCTACTTTCACTAGATACTCGATTTAAATTGGATTCCAAAGACGGGCCAAAGTTGAGCAATTTCTTGGACTGAACCCAAGGTTTAACAACAACCACAGCATCAAAAACCCTAGTATGATCACCTTCTTGGGCTTTAACCGTTAGATAGTATTTAAGCCCGGCAACTACTTGTCTTTGGGCCTTAATTACTTCAACAAAAGTCAATTTAGATCCACCATCAAGCCCGATACTTCGAATCGGGCTTGATGGTTGTAAATTATCCCTTATTTCCTTGTTATATTCCTCTATTGAAAATTTTCCTAAGTCTTGAACTTCTTTGTTTGTTTTAACATTATCTATATCTTGTCTTGCTCCCACCATTCTTCCCCTTTGTAGTGATTTTACCTTAGTTGTTAAAAGGAAGAATAGTACTATAAGTAATAGAGAGTAAGGAAGAGTTGGTTTATGCATTTTTTTAGGTGTTTTTTGGGTATATTTGTTTTGGTTTATTTTGAGTTTTATGTATTTGAGTAAGTGAGAAAGTGAGATAGTTTTGAGGTGAGAAGGGTGTATTAATAGGTGGAAGAGAAATGCATTTTGTCTTGTCTCTGTTAGATTATACTCCCTTTGTTTTCATATGTTCTTCTCACTTTCTCCATTTGGAAATTTTTAAAAGTTTTTCTCATTTAGAATCTTTCTATTTTAGTAACCAATAGAATTCAAGGAAATTATTACACTTACACTCTAATCTATAAAAATTAATTTACATGTTAATTCTCAATGCATTTACTTTACATACACCCAATAAAATTTAATGATATTATTACACTTACACTTTAATCAATAGAACTTTTATTTTTTATATTATTTTACTCAACTCTCATAGTATCTATTTTGTGATTATAGTTTATATTGGTTTCTTCCCAGATTCCAAATGGGAAGAACAAATGAAAACGGAGGGAGTATAACATATTACAGGGCCTTAACTATTAGTTTAAGCTTTTGATTGAGTTGGTTCCTTAACATGGTATCAGAGCCAAACAAATACTCTAACTGTCTCGGCTCGTCCTACGTGTTTTGAAATATTTGCATCTGATTGTAACATATTGTGTAAAAACATCACTATCACTAATAAGTACGTAAAAGATAATATTATACTAACTCCTATTCAGCTCAAATGTCCCATTTGATTTTTTGGCACTATTCACTCATGACTCTTAATTTGTATTTTACTCTTAATCTATAAGTTAAAACATAGTCATGTGGGATCTTGTTTGATTCGTCTCAATACAAGGATTATTAATATCAAATTTTTATAATTTTTATTTAAGAATATTTTGAGATATTAACGGTTAAAATGTTACCTCGGCAAGTGTGAGAAAACTAAATGGGACATTTAAGCTGAATAGGATGGAATATATTATTAGTAGTAAGTATAATAGAAGGAAGAATATAATAAAACAAAAGGTGGGAGAAAGCTAAGAGATGGGTGGAAGTTTCGAGAGAAGAAAGAGAAGAGAATGGGATGGAGAAGGTGGAAGCATGAACGGTGTGCCGCGTTTGATATACATGCAACAAAGTTATCACAAAACAACACTACAACTTTTAAATCAGACTCAAGTTTTGGATGCTTATGTCAAAAGCGGTGGTTTTTTTTTAATATTTAGTCTAGCGGTTTAAGTAGTTGTTTTTGATTTGACGTAAGATAGTTGTAGCTTATAAAATCTTATGTCAAACGAAAAAAACAACTAAAGAAAAAACCATCATTTTAACATAAGTAGCGCAGTTTTAGGTATTAGCTATTGATTATTTTAGCTAATCAATCATAGTTGTTAGATATTTAGCTATTTATACGTGCAACGTCATTTATATTGTTGCAATTCCTTAAGAACAATTGGAATATTGTGTTGGAAATAACTCACTTATAATCGTACATTAAAGAATAGAAAAAAGTTGAGTAACGTATATAATGGATGGACTAAGTACTCCTAGCTCATAACGCTGATTAATTTTAGGATAAAATCTTATTCAATTTATAAGCAGTCAACTCTTCACTTGTGCGGGTCAGTACAAATTCGTTAATGAATTTGTTATATTGGGCTAAGGGCATGAATCCCAAGACAAGTGTATGAGTGAGTAATGAGATGATAGTGGCGTGCCCAGCGTGGCAGCCATGCAGCCCAAAATATGCATCCTCTCACCTGTATTTTAGTGGTTTACAATTGACGAGTGGCCTTTGCTTTCCACAATTAAACTTATCACTAATGTCTTTTACTCTTCAAATATATTTTTTTAAATATATTTAATTATTATATATTATGTAAAAAAATATCATTATTAATAATAAGTAATACTTTTATAATGGAACAAAAACAATCCTAGTAAATAGTCACACAAAATTAGCCATATATTCAAATTTAAATCATATTATGTCATGTTTGGAAATAATGATTTTATTTGGAAATTAGGAATTGGCTCACATATATTGTGGCAAATCTTCAAATTTGGATTGGATCAAGTTCCACCATTATTTTTAAAGTAGTTTAAGCTAAAAGAATTTATTCTACCCCTCATACGAGCACAAAATCTCACAAGAGACGGTCTATAGGATAGACCACAAAATTGGGCCAGCCCATTTCCCTTAACTGATTTTTTTTTATTATAATATCAATTATATTATGTTATAATCCTAAATGTAAGGTATTATAACCTCGAATATACTATTCTATAACCCCAAATATAAGTTATTATAACCCCAAATAATTTATTATAACCCCAAATATACTATGTTATATTTTGGGTTGGGCTTCATGAATTCCGTCTATAGAATAGACCGTCTCCCATGAGACTTATTGTCATACGAGAGTTTTTTGAGCTAAAAGAATTTATTCTACGTTGAAATTAAATGAGAGGCCAATGAGATTTGAATCCATGATACCACGATTAGGAATTAATTTCACAAAAGTTTAAACTAATGGTTAAATGAGGTCATATGATATGTTTATGTTTTATACTCGAATAAAAATTAATTAAAAATATATATTATATTATAAAAGAAAAAACATATAAATCGTAACAAAAATTAAAATAAAACAGATTATAAAATAGAGTTAATTCATTGCATATAGAGCATAGTGTAAAAACAAGACCGCATCGCATCGCGTCGACCGCGTTGTAAAGGATTTTGAAAACAACAAACCGAGATTTCCCGTAAAAAAAAACCGTATTTCGGAACGTATCAAGGAATATCTTTTGATTTTAACCGATATTTGACCGTTATAATAAACACATCACCGTTCCGTTACCGTAATCGCGTGATATAGAGTATTACTAAATACCAATGGGTATTGCCTATATATGATGATGACTCAGCACTTGATGGCATGCTCAATTCCCCGCTTCAACGTTGCAGAGAGCCTTATCGGTTATCTCTTCGCACCATCTTTTTATTCCATCCTTTTTCAATAAAAAGACAAAGAAGAAAAGAGAAAAAAAAATTATTTTTCAGTGAGACTGAATTAAAAAATGAGCTTAAATGTTTATAATTGTATTTTTAGGCTATTTAATCCATTTTTGAGAGCGTCTCACGGTGAGACCGTTTCATTCGAGAATTTGTGTTGATTTTTTTTGCTGATTTTTGCGTTATTGGTTGGTCATAAAGTTAAAATATATTTGTAAATGATTTTTTAGCAAGCTGAAAAGTTAACTTTTAAGCTAAAAAATAAAAAACTAACTTCATTAGCATTTGTTTTCAATGACTTTCGACTTGTTGGCCCACTTTTCTTCTAATAACTAGCCAAAAATCACTATTTAATTTTACGAGACCTCTTCAAAACACAATTAGTTTAGAAACAACCAATAATTATCTATTTACCAATAAGCAACAACTACTTGCCAATTCCTTCGTCTCTTAGTGAGACGATCACAAAAAAAGCTTATGTGATAAAAATGTGTATTATTGGTTTAACGTATGTATAAAGTGCGTCTAAGTGTCTAACGGTAAGACCGTCTCATTTGTGTGCCATTTTCTAAAAAATGATTAAAATGGGAAAGAGAGAAAGAACAGAAAAGCAAAAGGCACAAAACTCACTTGCTGGAATCTGCATACTATTATACTCTGGTCCTTGAACCAACAATATGCAATAATGATCTTAACTGATAGTATGTAGCATAACAAATAAGACATCAATATTACTTGGGCTTAAAATTTCCAAGATATACACAGACATATTTCACGACCGCTAAAAATGTGCATGTTTTCGAACTGAAGAAAGTTCATCTAAAAACGGACTCGAATACTCTCTTAAATCTATTTCAACTCCTTCCTTGATCTATAATGCCTAACCTACCTAGCATTGACGGACGAACAGCAAAGAAACGGCGCCCAGTACAGTTTGCTTTTGCTCCTTTTCTTCTCTGTCTTGATGTTTACCGGGTATCTTGCAGGAGAATTCCATTCCTTTCCCATTTCCTCGGATTTCTCTGCTGTGGGTTTGGTTGAGCTAGGATCGGAATTTTCTGTCTTAGAAAAGCCATTGTTTGCTGCTGGGATCTTGTCAGTTTGGGGCTCTGAAGTTGAGCTCTGGTTAGGATGAATGGGTGATTCTGCTCGACTTCTAGCGGTGGCTTCTCCCAAAAGGGTTTTCAAAGCAGTATGTTGCTTTTCAGTGCTCCAGTTCGTTACCTTTGTGATGATCTCATCTCTCGATCCTCCATGAGATGCATTTTCCGCATGAGCAACTGATGAAGACCAAGCAGTCTGTAAGGCAGATCCCGTTGGTTGCTGCTCTTCCAACGTCTGGATTTCGGATACGCCTTCTGTTTTTCTAATCCCAACATATGGTTCAGCCGATGTTTTACTCTCAGGTTGTTGACTCTCCATCACAGGTTTTGGCTCCAAAGTCGCATTTTCTTTTGCAGTTGATGCATAGGATTGGTTCGATGCAGGAGTGTCGGCAGCAGGAGGTGTGTCCGATATAGCAGACATAACTACATCATCAACAGGAAAACAAGCAATTAAACGTTAAATTCCCGGGAAGCTGTTTATGAACTTGAGAGTTGACAAGAATAAGATTCTTGTATAATCACCATTAAAAAAGCACATAAGCCATGAGGTTGAATGTGGTTGATTGTGGAACAGCAACCAATTTTATGGTTTACAAAAGAAAGTTCCATGCTAATATCCATGATAATGTTTATCCAACTCAATACTATAGAGACGGTATTGAAAATTGATAAAGAAAATCACAATTCAGTTCCATCACCAATGAAATCGGCATAAAATTACCTGAGACAGATCCCCAGTTACCATCCAGACTGTCGGTTTGACTACTTGAATCTGGAACAACATCTACTGCTGAGCCAGCAATAAGTTGCTTGGTAAGCATGTCACCTGCAACAACTCCAGAAGCTTCCTCGGAACACTTTACGTATTCTCCTCCTCCTGAGCTGCCACCAGTACCCTCCATCTTCGGCAGTGAACCACCGACCTTCAAATCTCCAGAACCTGTTATCGTTTCCGACTTACCATGGTCAGAAGTTTTCTCATGCTCAAGTGGCTCATGAACATTTTCCGTACTTAAATGACAACCTGGTATAGTTTCAGCATTGACAACATCATTATCCTCGCCTGCACTCCTCATCTCATTTTCATCCGAATGAATTTGTACACCTCCAGAGATTCTGTCATCATTTCTTGGCTCTTTTATTAGGGGTGGAATGTCATTGATAGCACATTCATCCACCGATGAACTCCCAGATAATCCATTCCCTGTGAGTTCCCTGTCCTGAATTTCAAGTTGTACATCCTCTGTTCCATTATTAACTTCGTTGTTTGTGCCATTATCAGCAACAGCACTTACAAGTTCAGGCGATGCATTCTCCAACGGAATAGGGTTTTTCTGCTCTTCGGACAAATCGTTCCCTGTTAGTTCCCTGTCCTGAATTTCAAGTAGTACATGCTCCGTGCTATCAATTTCGTTGCTTGTGTTGGCAGCTCCCGTTGAGGCATACTCGAGATTATCAGCAACAGCACTATCAACTTCAGGCGACACATTCTCTGATGCAATAGTGGGTTTCTGCTCTTCAGCACTGCGAATTTTATCACTTTCCAAACATTTTGTCTCAAACTCCGTAATTACTTCACTCTTGACTTCGCTGACACCCGGATCAGAAGCTTCAAAATCGGGAATTTGACTTGGCTCTCCAACAGTGCCAAAATCATCTATCGATTTTTGCCCAAGATCCTGCTTAAACTCATTCTCCGTATTTTCAACACTTCCAACGACATTTTCTTCCCGACGAATGTTCTTACTGTCACCTACTTCAGCAACATCATTACCAGAGACACCCTCTTTTGTAGCATAGCTTACAGCACCCAGGGCATTAAGTGTGTCGATGTCCCCTCGATTAAAGTCCACATCTTCCACTGTAGCTTCAGGATGCTTATGCATAGGTAAAGCTTCGGGAACAGATTGAACAACGACATCGTAAGTTTCTGCCATTGAGACATCATCCTCAATCACATCACGCGACTTGTTTATACTTCCATTAGCAGGATCAATAATTTTAACTGGATTCTCTAAGGGAGAGAAATTACTAGGAACATCTACTACCTCAGAGAAATCAGCATTGACTTCAGAACTACCGGCTAACATCTCTGTAGACTTAGCAATTTCACCGATAGCAAGGGAACTTTGAATCTCATTATCCCCAGCTCTCAAAGCAGAAACATCTTTGGATACTACTTCTGCTGTCTCATTATAGGAGATCGCTAGATCGAACTTATCCTTACTTGAAACAATCTCTTCTCTTTCAACAGCAACAGTATTCAGTACATGAGACGTCTTAGAAGATTGCTCGGTTTCCAGCTCAAAGTTGCTCTCTTTTTCTTCAGCAGTTGAAATAGAGGCAATAGCTGGACCAGTGGAGGAGCTAGAAATATAATTCTGGGACAGAGTACCAGCTTCAGTTTGAAGCTCATCCTGACCATCCGTGGATGCATGTAAATTATCTGCAAATAAACGCATAAATAAGCAACAGTAGTTCATGAGCAAGACTACTATACCTACGTATATAACTTATGTGCTGTTGTATAAGCAATTTCTTCATCACCTACAAAGAGAATAAAGCATAGACTACTATACCTACGTATATAACTTAGAAAACGAGAAAAATAAAAGTTATGATATGGCGATGATGTTCAAATACATTCATCATAAATAGGAAAAATAAATACTAATCATAAAGCAATCGTCTTGTATCACAAAAATTGAATATCATTGTCATCATATTTGGTATATCCCGCCAAACATATAGCATAATAAAACTATAATTAACAAAAGAAGAAAAGGGATGTTTTTTTCATCTTGATGCAAAAGAGAAACTTGAAACGTTTAGTCAGTGTTTCAAACCGCGTTAACGTTTAACACTTATGCATTAGACATAAATCACTCAACGAATGTGACTTACTATTATCTTTGATACAAGCAGAGGCATTTATAACCATTTCCTGTTCAAGGAAGTTAAAATGACTCATTCCATCTCCCAAATAAAAATACCCGTTTAGTCTAGAGCCTAGAAGAGAATAGCCAGACTTGTCATATCTATCACAACTTCCGGCCTTTGATTGGGAGTAGAATCTATGTGCAGAAGCACTAAGAAGCAACTGCTTGGGAGCATAAAATAGTTGTAGTTGACAAAATAGATTATCAATTATCACCATTAAGTTGCGACTTGCGAATAGTACCTAGGAATGACAGATATTGCACATGCCAAGCAGTTTTACCTATGGTCATCAATTAAAAAACATAAGTATGATGACTAGTTTCACAAGATTCACTAGTCTTTTCGCATATCGCAACTCGAGAAAAAGTGAATTATGTTCCATTGTAGCCAATTTTTGGAGCGTTGAAAAAATCGCGAATTCAAGAGGCGAATTAGTTGGATACACTTATGATGACAGATATCAGTGAAAGCACAAACACATCCATCTTCAGTAAAGGAACAAACACCAGCTGACTCAATGGAAAAGATATGTAGCTTATTATAGCAAATGTAAAAGAATTAGGTAAATTATATACTCAACTGTCAAGCAAAATGCAGCCATAAGCTATTTTCTTAATCAGGATTTTTCACACTACAAGTAACTCGGATACTATTTTAAGGATTTAGTTGATAAAAAAAATTCTAAAATATTCCATGTGAGGGATATTATTTCACTATTCCCTCATTTTTCAAACAGAAGCTCACAATGTTGTTTTTATCTATTCTCCAGCAATAAAAAGACAAAAGAGGAGTTCGCACCAAGAATGGATGTTAAATCAACAAAAAATCCCATATCAACAATTTAACCGACAAGGCCACAATTACAAACATGAATCATGATATCATAATCAATAGTCAGATAATAATGTATAAAATCAGAGATTGCACAAACTGCAATTATTGAGAGCGGAAACTACTGATAACAAAATGTATATAGCAAAAAAAAACTAATGAAAAATATTCATGTATATAGACTGAAGATACTACTATGTGTAATCCTATACAAGTCACCGCCACAAACAAATAAATTTCAATCAGGCAAATATATGACTACTTCTTATGCACACTCCCAATCAAAATATACAATGAATTGTGCACTAATTACAAACCAAATATAACATAATGACAGAAATGAATAAAAGGTCTCACCGTCATTTTCAGCAGTAACCGTTGTGTCACTGATATCATTCTCAGTTACACTTTGCAACGAATAAAACCGTTGTATGACACCATCTGAGGCCTCTCCATGACCCGAACCATCAGCAAAATCTGTGACGGCATCAGCAAACAATTCCTCTTCTGATCTGTTCGACCTACTCGACCTACTCCCAATTCCACTGCTGCTCCTCCTGCTTATAACATTCTCAACAACCTTACCACCTTCAACAAAACCCACCTTAAAATCAGCATTATCAAAACATATGAAATACATTCACAACAAAATAAAAGGGATTGTAAAAAAGATCATTACTTGGGGTGTTACTATCATCATCAGAAACATGTTCACCATCCATCAATTGGGTTTTTTCAGGTGCATCATTATCCAACATATACCCTTCAAGACTTCCACAAACTTTCTTATGAGCCCTTCTATGCTTAGCACTAGGATGAGGGTTTGGAAATGGCCATCCACATTTATGACATACATGAGCTCCTCCACCACTATGTCCTTCATGACCTTATTTTCCCATATCATAACAAAATTAAAATAAAATTAAAAATTTTCATTCAAGCATTTCAACAAACACTAAATAGATATCAAAATAAAAGTTTGTCGCTTTCATAGATATCGAAATCAAAATCAATTCAATCATTTCAGGGTTTTTGGATAATTGTTAGAAAACAAGCAAATAAAAATACAAATACAAAAACAAAAATTAAAAACTTTTAACAAACATGAAACAATCAACAGATAACAGCCAAACAAACAGAAAAATCCAAAGAATGTCATTTTATTAACACAGTTACATTCATACACTCAAATTTAATTCAATCATTACAGAGTTTTATGTATAACATTATAAAATAAAACAAAATCCAAACACAAAAACCCACAAAATAAAATTAACATAACATCACATTTTACACAAAAAAAGATGGAACAACAGAAAATAACCCCAAAAAATGGAAGACCCAGAAAGCAAACCTGATTGTTTAGGTGTCCTGTGATCTTGGGTTTCCATTTTCAAGACCAGAGAAAGAAAAATGATGAGAGAGAAAGAGGGAAAAGACAAGAAGAAATAGTCAAACAATGGGTAGTACTTCACTTAAGAGTTAAGAGTGGAAAATGGCGATGAATAATTAATTGTGGGCAAATTTGCAGTGTTTTTTCCTTTTTTTTGAGGGAAGATTGATGGGCGTAGTTACTGAGTCAAGAGCGAGTGTGACACAGTGAAGTGTGAAGAGAGAGAAAGAAGGGAAAGGGTACACCATGTGCTCATGTTAATCAAAGGGAAGTAGGCCCCTTTATTTATTTCATTATTTGGGTTGCAAAGTGAATCCTATGTCTATGGTCATGGTCTCTTATGGACTAATCCTTTACCTCTAATCCTCCATATTTCAAAAAAAAAAAAAAAAAAAAAAAAAAAGTTTACATCTAAAAAAATAAGATTTTTGTGTGAAAAAAATTATTTTGATAAAAAATATGACAAAAAAATATATTAGAAGGTCTCCTGAGAGACCGTTTATGGAAAAGACGGCTCTCCCAACAGCCTAGTCCAATGATTTTAAATTTAAAAATAAGGTTGATGACTAATTAGTTACTTATTTTGCAAAATGGGTTGACCCATATTTACCCGTCTATGCTATAGACGGTCTATAGCAAGAATTTGTGAAAATATATTCGTATGAGATTTTCTTTTGCTTTTCTAATATGTGATCCAATGCGTAGATGACTAGTATGAATTTGAAGTTCCTTTGACTAAACCCTTGACATGAACCCAACTCTAGCCTTAGTATAAATTAAACTACCAATATCAAAATTGGACTTGACCTAAAAGATTGTCTATTATTGACTTGCACCAAATTCAATGATATACTATATGTGTAAATGATTTCTGAATTTTGATATGACAGAGTTTAAAAATTGAAATTTAAGTCGAGATATTTACGTTCAAAATTAATTAGGGTAAATATGATTATGTTATTTTCACATATGACATGATTATGGTTATAATCATATTGGAAATTGATAAATTAATTATAAAAAAATCAAAGCTTTTCCAAAGGATTTGTTATATGGCACACGTGCTTAGTATTATATTAAAATATACTCCATGCATTATGCACATTCATGCTTAACAAAATTAAATATTGATTTTTAAGAGAAGTTGATATATTTAGAGTGTATATCCTAGATAACTAACTAGTACTGATACCTTTTCGGTATCCCGTACAAGGCAGGGTTCGAGTAGGGAATTTTTCTTTTTCTTGAAAAATGCGGACAAATCATACCCATACTCCCAAGGAGGCAGTAAAGAGAGATGCGCACAGTACAAGTATAATTATGAGTCACCTTATCCTAATAAACTACTCTACGTGTACAACAAAATTTTGTACATGTATATGAAGGAGTTCAAAATAGAGATAATACCTTCTCCGTTCTTTAATACTTGATACTGAATATGACATGTTATGAGAGAAAATGTCACTATTCGTAGCAAGTATTATGGAACGGAGGAAATGTGTATTCATCCGATCTTAAATTAGAAGAATATCTTACAACAATAATGTAAAAATATTGATAAAAAGCCGGGGACTCAAAACACCTAACTTGAAATCATTATGATGATCCAAATGAACACCTTTATCTATATGAAGTATATTACATATCATCATCCAACATGGGAGGTTATTTAACATGTTTAGCCACATAGAGCCTCAAAAAGTTAAGTGCCTTAATATTAATGTACGCAATATATGTAAATTATTTTTTGAAAAATATCATACTTTTAAAAATTGCACGCAATCTTTAAAGAATTTATCAGTTTTTGCTCTGGCCCATCATCCAATAATGGTTAGAAAATGGAAAATGGCAGGAAATTCCAGTTAAAATTGTCAGGATAAGATGGAAGCATTGATCTAGTATTAGTATGATACAAATTGATGCAAGTGTATGATTCTGATGTCTCGTATTATGATTGTGATTGCTTTCATACTTTATTATCCTTTTAATAGTCATAGATGAAGAAATGATGATGTAATTAGTGAATTTGGTTACTTTTTCCCTTTATTAATTGTGATTAGGTTATATGTTAGGTAAATGCACTCATCATATTTATCATGCCATTTAATGAGGCAACTTTTTTTCTAGGGACCTTCCCGGTATCCCCCAGGCCACAAGGCAGAATCCCGGTGGGGGGTTTCTTTTTCTTGAAGGATGCGAATAAATCATACCTGTACCCCCAAGGAGGAGGTAAAGAGAGATGTGCGCAGTCAAGAATCCCCACACAATTGATACCTGCGCCCGGTAGGGATCGAACCCCAAACCTTCTGCTCCACATGCAGATGCTCTATCCATTGAGTTACAAACGCTTTTTTTCTATCTACTTTTCAAAAAAATTAAGTGGTTTAACCATCTAAAAGTAATACTACGTACTATCTACTTACCACTATTTGGTAAATTATTTGGTTTAAACAACTTAATGTTATGAATAATCTATTTTCAAGCATACTGCTTCTACTGATGTACTGATGTATTCAAAATCAGCTGGTCAAATCAATAAATAAAATCAACTAGCCAAATTAGCCATAAATATTAACTTTCGTTCATCAACTATCAGCCACTTGCCAAACACTTTTCGGAAACTAACCCCAAGTCTCTAACCCAAGATTTCTTACTACTTATAGGCCCAAAAGTATTCTAAAAGCCACCCAAGATTCTTATTTCTTATAGGCCCAAATATACTCTAATAGCCCTTTCAACATCTCACCTTCAACCCCACTTAAACCTTGAACAAAATTGTACATTAAATCCTCATAATCCCCAGGGCCGTCGAATGGCAAGTGCAAAGCGGTCAACCGCCCAGGGCCCCGTGTTTTTTGGGGCCCAAAAAACTTATTTTTATGTGTATAAGTGATATTAATTTGAATCAAATTTATATATAACTTACATTTTTTTGCTAAATAATATGAGTTTTTAGTGTTTTTTTGTAAAGTAGATTAAATATTAACAATAAAAAACAAAAGATGTATTATATTATGCGTTATGTCTTAAGTTTTTAGGGGCCCATTTTTATCTTTTGCTCTGGGGCCCAAAAATGAACGAGACGGCCCTGATAATCCCCATTCTTAAACGGTTAAACCCCTTGTTCCGAATTCTCTTCTTTTTTCCAATACAATTTCATTCATACAAATAACCACCATAATCAATTAATCATCGACCTTTTTATTTTTACATGTTTTCCAATTTGAGCAAACTTTAACAACCTGTTATATTCTCATTCACAATGTCTCTTCATCTTTACAATTTGTCTATTTTTACAAGTTGTTAAGAATTTGTGCTGATTTCTGGGAAAATTGTCAAAAAAAAACCCATTTAGGATGTTTTATATATGAAGAAAGAAGATGCTGATTCCTTCTATGCAATTGATAGACCCGGGAATTCGCCGTGCCGCCGTTCCTGCTGCCTTGAACAAGGTAGGGTTTTTTTTTTTTTTTTTTTTTTGTTAACTTGTTGAAAAAATCAAATCACCCACTTGTGGTATATGCTCTTGTGGGTGTTCTTGTTTATTTCTTGCAAAGCTCTTTATGTTTTTGCTTTATTCTTATGTATCTTGAATATTTAGCATTAAGTATGGGGAAGCCTTTGTTGTATGAATCATGATTACATCTACGATTGTAGTTCAAAAGCTCTCAGTATATAACATATGTTGAGCTTCAACCATTAGTTTGAACTTATGGTTGAATGGGCCCCTTGACTGAAATTACTAAATGCTATTCAAAAGCCTTGTCATGGCTCATTAATTGAAATATTTGATGGTTTAATGCTAAAGAGTTGATTTTGGGCTGTTTTAGTTGATGACGTTGATTATATGTTCGAGCCCAAAAAAGCTCTTGTGTAAAGGGTATGATAGAGTATATAACATATGCTGGTGCTTAAACTATTAGTTTGAACTTATGGTTGAATCGGTCCCTTGACTATAAAGAAAGTTCTCAATGCTAAGGCTTGTTATGGCTCATTAATTGAAAATTTTGATTGGTTAATGCTAAAGAGTTGATTCTCGGCTGTTTTAGTTGATGACATTGATTATATGTTCGAGCCCAAAAGCTCTCGTGTAAAGGGTATGATGGAGTATATAACATATGTTGGACTTAGTTTGAACTTATGATTGAATCGGTCCCTTGACTATAAAGAAAGTACTTAATGCTAAGGCTTGTCATGGCACATTAATTGAAAATTTTTGATTGGTTAATGCTAAAGAGTTGATTTTGGGCTGTTTTAGCTGATGACATTGATTATATGTTCGAGCCCAAATGTTCTCGTGTAAATGGGTGTAATGGAGTATATAACATATGCTGGAGTTTCAACTATTAGTTTGAACTCATGGTTGAATCGGTCATTTGACTATAAAGAAAGTACTCAATGCTAACTTGCTAAGGCTTGTCATGGCTTATTAATTGAAATTTTTGATTGGTTAATGCTAAAGAGTTGATTTTGGGCTGTTTTAGTTGATGACATTGATTACATGCTTTTGGCACTTACACATATTGGCCATATACTCATATAACCATTTAATTTAAAGTTGAATCCAATTGTAATGTTGATTGTTTAGTAGTAAAGTGATGGATTACTGCTCTGTTGTTGTTGACATGATTCTTTATACTTCATTTTCTCCGTTTTATTATACTTGCTACTAATAGTGACATTTAGTTGTTGTCATTCTGTGTTTATTTGAATATACTTTGGTTGCTTTGTTTTGAATCGAACATTTTGGAATTAGATCATAGTTTTCTATGGGTGGAATATACTGAATACGATGATGATGATGATTGGTTGACATGTCCTGGACCATTTGAGCAACCTTCTTCTATTGCTAGTATGAGTAGTTTTGGCCATTCATTTATATTTAATAGAACTAAAAAGAGTTGTAATGTGATCACTCTTTTCTTCAAGTATCTACTAGCTTGCTCATGAAGGTCACCAAATATGTTGTAATAGTATTAGCCGTGTGCACTTCTTATTCATATATTCTTTGTTATTACTGACAAGTATATAACGGTAACTCAGTAAGGTTGCGTACATCTGATCCCTCGAAACCCACCTAGGTGGGAGCCACTTAATGGCTTTGGTACAATGAATTGTCGTTGTAATAGCATTAGCAGTAATCAGAATGATTCCAAGTCCCAACTTAGTCTTTCCTTAAAATAATTTCCGGACATAGAAAAGACCGGTTTTTTAGAAGAGGACTTCTCAGGAGTTTCTTAAAATAATCAGAATGAATCGCTTTTGTTCCTTTAAATAAAAAATATTATTGTGATAAATAATCGAGAATACAAATTACATAACTAAAATCATATGAAAAAATAATATCGATCAATTCAGTATCAATAGAAGGGAAAATAAGGTAGCCCTCTAATTATGCTTGGCATGTTTGCACTCTGGTGGAAGATTTTGAGAATACCGTTTCCAATCCGTGCAATAGTTGTAAATCATATAGTTTTTCTGCACCCATCTCAATCTCTTCCTGCTATTCACATCAAGATCATGGTTCATCCATGCACCATTTGGAGAGGTATCGATGTTGAAGTTACGATAGTAAGCCTTAAACGGAGCCTTTGACCAATCTGTCTTAATTCGACCACCTTGTGTCGCCCAATCATCAGCTTCCCATAGACTCGCGTAGATTCTTTGCCTTTGGTTCCTAGGGAAGAACATAATGCCATGGTTTTCGTAGTTTCTGAATACTCTTAGTGGTGTGTTGTCAACCAAAAACCTGCAAGTAATCAGAAGTATGAGTTATATATATTGAACCGACACTTTCAAACATCTTTAGATAGATAGAACTTACATGATGAGTTTCGGGTTCCAAACAATAGAATAGGTATGGTAGTCCTTAGACGGATCGAACCAAAGGTGAAATTGCTGTTCTCTACTACCTTGACCTTGGCTAAACACATTAGTGTGGACAGTGTAAGGTTGTCCACTTGCATTTCCTAGGAACTCAAAATCAATCTCGTCGTGTTTTCCCGTACTTTGATCTGATGTCAACTGCAAATAACCATCATAATCAATCTTTTAGGATCAGGGTTCTAACATACGGTTATTAATTTAAAACCCATAGTATTAGAGAAAAGGATAGTAGAAAGTAAAGTCAACTTACATAAAAGGTAGTAACAGTGCCGGCAGAGTCACCAGGAATAAGTTTGATCTGCATATCAATCCTTCCATACAAGTACTCATTCTTAGACCGGAATCCAGCACCCGAATACTGGTCTAATGTGAGTGACAAGTCCTTATTTCCGGGGCCGGAAATCTGGAGTCTATGATCACCGAACGTTTGTTCGAACTCGCTGCGGAAGTCGCCTGCACCGTAGGCAGCGGGAACACCCACCACAAGAGCAAGCACCATAACAAGTTTAAGCACCAACCCATTTGAAGAAAACATCATTTTTCTTAGTGAAGAGGAAATGTAAGCTGATAAGATGGATTTAGGAAGGTGTATATATATATAGAAAGTATTGGGGGGCTTCTAAAAAAGGAAGATAATAAAAAATGTTGGGGATGACCGTTAGGATCAGAGTTAAGAGTAAGCACATGGAAGGTGATGAAAAGCAGTTCCCTTGGAGAGTGATTTGCGGAAGGTATCGAAAGAACCAACTGTTGAATTGTGAGCATAAAGCTGGACTTTTTTTTTTTTTTTTTGATAAAAGCATAAAGCTGGACTTTAAGTGTATAACATGTTAGAATATTGCTTAAATTAACTACTATTAACGACTATGCACATAGAACTACTACTAGTGGCCCAAATGGCTACTACTATTTGTTACATATTTTGTTTTCAAGTACAAGAAATGTGTAACGAGGATCGGGTTTTTGTCAAGGAATCATCTCAACTAAAAGCTTAAACTGATAGTTGAGGCCCAGAATATGTTATATATACTCTAACATGCCCCCTCACACGAGAACCCTTTGGGTTAGAAGTGTGAATGCAGCACAAGCCCTCCTCATATATGCGCTAAATTTTCCACTTTAAGTGAGGAGTGTTTGAGATTTGAACATGTGACCTCTGATACCAGAAATCAACTCAACAAAAAGCTTAAGCTGATGATTGAGGCCCCAAAATATATTATATACTCTAACAGTTTTATCTCGGTTAAAATGACTACTTTTTCTTTAGAAGGTTTCTCGCTGCCCCTTTCCTAACTCTCCGTTCCTTTAGTCTCTATTGTACTCAACAAAGTATTACATAGGCTATAGCTAAGGTGTACTCCCTTCAACTCTCTCAATTTGTGTCAATTTCTATTTTGATCCGTGCTATTTATTGTGCATCATTACTTTATTTTTTGTCTTGTGTTTTCTTTTGCAAGGACCGTATATGATATACGATACTCAAGTTGAGGGGTTCCCTTCAATCGCGACCTTCTCGTGTTGAGGGTATAATTGTTCTGTCCTTTTCCCAGCCTCCTTAAACTCCGCCTTTGATGAGACTCTTTGGGATGACGATGATGATGGTGGTGATTTAATATCACATTAGCGCCTCTTGTATGAGACCATCTCACTGTGAGACAAATCCATACAAAAGACCCATTAGCAAAAAAAATAAATAAAAAATGAAATTTGAATTTATACTTGTACAAGAAGCAATTTTTTTAGATAGTTTGCATTGGTCCAGTTGAAATCGTCTCACGATGACACAGTCCCAATAAAAAAGTTTTAATGTAATCCCACCAAGACAGAGGGGTTTTATGTCATACACATTTGAACTAATAGTAAAATGGTGGAATCAGTTTTTAAGACTCAAAATTTTTTTCAATAGGTTTCCAAGAGGGTGAGATAATAGTACTTTTAACTAAATAAATTGAGGATAAAAGTTTTAAATAATATATTTAAAATATAATAGAAATTAAGAGTGATTAATGAATATTATAAAAAATAATAGGGAAAATTGATCAAATTCTTCCCAAAGTACTCTTATAAGAGTATTAATTAAGTGTATGATTAGCAAAATAAATAATTCAATGAACTTAAAATTATGATAATGGTATCTCATAATTATAGAATTAAATATTAAATAATAATATAATAATAATAATTTGTCTGTTGCATTATTATATAGTTCTACTACTTGTAGTTGGCGGTCCAATAACAATATTTGTTGTAGAAACCTGTTATTCATGTGAACATGTCGTAACTCAAGTTAGCACCGATTTCTTCTTCAAATATGTGACAAAATTTCATGCCACGTATTTTCCTACCTTATTAAAAAAATACTCTTTTTATTTCTTTTTAAATCTAACATTTGTTTTTTCACTTTAATATTTAATAGCAATAATTATATATAATTAAAAATTATATAGATATTAATAAATCTTATATTGACTAATTAAACAACATCTTATTTGACTATGTTTTAACGCGTAAATTAAAACAGAATGATTAATGAATAGTAACTTAAAGCAAATGATTTGAAAAGAAACAAAAAAACACCATTTACTTCTGTTGTTTCACCATGTTGAGCTTTAGTATATCAATATTATTAGGCCGTGACAATTCGTCACATAATCTCACCGTGGCCTACTCGTGGGGTCACGGGACATCCGTGGACTTGGGCCCACAACCCACGGGTCAAAAGCGTTGACTTGCACATACACCCGGTGAGGTTTATTATTTCCCAAAACCATATGGCTATAGGAGGATTAGTTCACCAAGTATATATGCAAGTCTACAACCCACTTTTTTATCGATGTGAGATCTTGTCTCACTCTCACATGTGAAGTATTTCCAACAAATATATTTTGTAAAAAATTTTTAAAAATATATAGTATTAAAATTTTATACATCCACACATGGTTGTTAAAATCGCGATTTTAATCTACGATTCTACGATTTTACGATCCAAAAACAAGCGAGCGATTTGAATCGTAGTTAGAATCTTAAAGTTGTAGAATCTTACGATTCTAGTTGGAATAAAATATTTAGAGGTAGAATCATAACACGATTCTGCGATTCTACGATTTAACGATCCGATTCTATTAATATAGTATAAATTATTTTTTAAGTTTTCTTATGTACCATATTTTACTAATCTCTTTCACAAGTACACATAAATTTCAAATTTTCCATCATGAAAACTTTTTAAAAACAAATTTCTTGATCGGTATGTAGATTTAAACAAATTGTTGAAAACTTTTCGTTATATTCTTAAAAATAAGGTTAAATAAACTTTAATTCATAAAATGAAATACTTTTGAATGGATAATAATAGTAAGAAACTAGATATTTTATTATTTTTAAGTTTATTTGTAGAATCGTACGATTCTACGATTCGATTCTACCGATTCGATTCTACCTCTCCAAGCGATTCTAAGTAGAATCACGATTTTAACAACTTTGCATCCACATGCATCTCATAAAATCTCAGTTTAATGTATTTATAATTTTTATATTTAAATTATAAAAAATATAGTTAAATTTCTCTGTATTGCATATTGATCAAATAACCAATAGTATACGTCTACACCTAGAGTATAAAAGTGAGCATTATTACAAGACTCTAGGTGTAGACGTATACTAGTTGTCATTGGTAGGCACAAAAATTCTAGTCAAAGTTTTATAAAAAAATTGACGGTAGTTGAATCAAATTGACAATTGTCTCATTATTTATTAATATTATTTATAAATTTAAGAGCATAACAAATTTGTTCTTATAAAAATATTATTTTTTTTCCTTTAAATTTACTAGGTTAAGTTAAAGCTTTCACTAAGAAAAGTGCAATGTACTTGATCCCCTTTTTTACTTGCTTCTTTTTTTAGTTGATTGATAGTTCTTTGCTATTTGTATCAGTTTATCAAACCGAGAGACGCATATTATTATATATGGGTTAAATAATTTATCTAATATTTATTATGAATATATGTACTCTTTGTTTGAGATATTTTCACTGGTAAATGCATATTATATATAATATCTATCATGAATATGTAAACACTTTATTTGAGAGATAGGCTCACCGAGAGACGATCCCTTACAAAAGTATCTTTTTCTTTTATATTAAAAATTACATAATTACATACTCTACTTTATTTGTGTGGCTCATCACATGTAACCTTTAAAAATATTGATAGTTTCTCCATCATTTAAAAAAACTTATACTCCATACTTTTTACATATAAATTTTAATTTGCCTATTTATTTAATGCCCTAGCCCTACCATGAGCTTTTAATCCAATTATAAGCAAGTGCAATATTGATATTTTCCTACAATATATCTATTATCTTACTTGTGCAATTATCGTTGGGTGCAAGTAAAAAAAGTTATGGGTGTAATAAATTTAAAGGATAAAAAAATACTACTAAAAATGGTAAATAAATCATTGTATTTTGTGACATTCCTTTTTCTCTCTTTGAATTTTATTTTATTATATTACACAAATTAGAGTGTGAACGATTAAAATTGGTGTAGCACATTGAACAATAAAGTATTACTAACTCTTTCGTTTAATGTGATTGTTATATTTTATTTCAAAATTTTCTCATAAAAAGGGAAAAATTGAATGTAACAATTTTATTGAGATCCACAACTAGATGTAAATATGATGACTTAATTTTATAGAATTTCTAACTGCATTTTCTTAAAAATAAAAAACTAATTTGCTTATAAATTCTTTATTTTATTTTTCTCATTTGTTAATCTGTTATTTTTTTATAAGAATAAAAAGACAACATACCGAATTATAAGAGAAATTCAAATATAATAAACCAAAAGTCGCAAGTAAAAATACAAACAAAT
The DNA here is from genome assembly GCA_019776075.1 of Amaranthus palmeri. Classification (NCBI taxonomy): domain Eukaryota; kingdom Viridiplantae; phylum Streptophyta; class Magnoliopsida; order Caryophyllales; family Amaranthaceae; genus Amaranthus; species Amaranthus palmeri. The sequence continues at coordinate 670,994 of JAAKBH010000311.1, forward strand.
ATTGGTAATATGGAACATACTTGAATTAATATGTGTTTGGAAGGTGGTGTGGTTGAGATTTGTTGACAAAAGCTTGAATACTTGCCTCTTCCAATTTAGAGGAAAGTAATTAAATTATAATTTGGTGTGAAAAGAAAAAGAAAAGGAAATAGAAAGAAAAGAAAGACAAAGAGGATATAAATAAAAAATATAAAGATGTGTAAACCAAAATATTAGGCACAAATTAAGGGATGGTAAGGTAAATCAAAGAAAGTTAGATATCCAAAAAATTCAGGGAAAGAAGAGCCAATAAAAAAAGGATGGAAAAAAGGGTCAAAAAAAAAATCTCCACTTTTGACATTAAGTAATACTTTTTTTTTGAGAACATTAAAGTAATACTTTTTTTTCAAAAGAATTAATATTGATTATATTTTAAATTATTGTATATAATTATAATTATATATTTATATTTATATGCAATCTCAATAGGCAACCAACAATCATTAACTAAAAAGTTTTTTTACTTAATAACCAACAGGTAACAATTATTTTTTTACCAAACATAATAGGTAAAGGTAAAGGACACTTTCAATATCCCGCATCAAGCAGGGTTCAAGTGGGGGTTTTCTTTTTCTTGAAGGATGTGGACAAATCATACCCGTTTCCCCCAAGAAGGAAGTAAAGAGAGATGTGCGCAGTCAAGAAACCCCCCAACTGATACCTGCACTCAGTAAGGGTCGAACCCCAAACTTTCTGCTCCACATATAGATGCTATATCCATTAAGCCACAAGCGCTTTTGATTTATCAACTTGTAAACCAATAATATTCCAATTAATCAAATCGACTAATACTTATTTTATCGTTATAAAAATGTTTTTAGGCTTGAGCTACTAGAGTACCAAACAAACCGAAAGGGACCTACAAAACTCGTATTGCAATATTTGCATATCAAAATTGCGGTTGAGTTCGATGATTGGCCAGCTAAAGACGATAAAGCTCCATACTCCAACTATGAATCTTCCTTTACATTAAAATGGATTATAATTCTATACAATACTATTTTATTTCTATAAATACCTCATTTTTTCTTCTTGTATTATCATCTCTAGCTAACACATAAACTTGTGTCTTTTATCTTTATTTGTTATCACTTTTGTTGGGAAAAATATGGGAAGTTTATATGGGCATGGCAAAATGTTTGTGCTTATGGTCTTGCTTGGTCTTATGTTGAGCTCTAGGGCCTATAGTGTAGGCAACTTCTACGACACATTCGAATCCACTTTCGGTGATCATAGGGTTCAAATTTTCGGCCCTGGAAACCGAGAGCTCTCGTTGTCGTTAGACCAAGGTTCTGGATCTGGGTTTCGGTCTAAGAGGGAGTATTTGTTTGGTAGGATTGATATGCAGATGAAACTTGTTGCGGGTAATTCTGCTGGCACTGTTACCACTTTATACGTAAGTCCTCGTAAATTTGGTAGTATATTATCATTTTGAATTTGTATATATTGCACCCAAAAAGCACTCACTCTGATTAATGTACTAAAATGCTTGTAAATGTCTTGTGCAGTTATCATCTGATCAAAGTACAGGGAGACACGATGAAATCGATTTTGAGTTCTTAGGGAATGTGAGTGGGCAGCCTTACACCCTTCATACCAATGTATTTAGCCAAGGGCAAGGCAATAGGGAGCAACAATTTCACCTTTGGTTTGATCCAACCACCAACTTCCATACCTATTCCATTGTTTGGAACCCCAAACTCATCATGTAAGTGTAACATAGCATGTAGTTGTACATTTATATGCACATTTCAAAAAATCGCAATGAAATAGTAACGTCTAATCTCCTCCATGATTTTATGCAAGGAGAATTTAGATTCAAGTCTGCTTAGGATATGACTTGGGTCATTTGATTAAAACTCTATTAATATTGAATTGTGAAACATATATAATATATAAAAATGGCAATAGAATTAGTTCTATACACATGCATAGATGATTGTTCTGTCTACCCAATACTAGTAACTTAAATTTGCCATGTGATGACCCTGTTTATCGTTTTACTGTCATAACTTGAGTAAACTCAACCGATAGTGCTAAAAAATTGTAAATCATCTTGAGTTTTCATCCTTATTTTAAACTTTTACCAAAAAATGCAGAATCCAATGTGACAGAAACTCATGTAATTCGTTTTCACCTTTTAAAATTGCAGGTTCTTGGTAGATGAAACACCAATAAGAGTATTCAGAAACTACGAGAATCGTGGAATTATGTTCTTCCCAAAGAATCAACCACAAAGAATATATGCTAGTCTTTGGGAAGCCGATGATTGGGCTACACAAGGTGGATTAGTAAAGACCGATTGGTCGAAAGCTCCATTTAAAGCCTTCTATAGGAATTTCAACATTGATACATCTACAAATGGGGCATGGAAGAACCACGATCTAGACGCTAGAAGCAGGAACAGATTAAGATGGGTTCAAAAAAATTACATGATTTATGATTATTGTAGTGATTGGAAAAGATTTTCTCAAGCTTTTCCTCCTGAGTGTAAGCACTCAAAGTTGCTTTAAGACAGTCTTACTGAGAGACGCATTTTATATATGGGTAAAATAGCCCACCTCATACATATTTTATAAGAATATATACTCCTAATAGCGATCGAGAGATGGTTTCTCACAGGAGTAGATCTTATATTTGTTGTAATAATTTAATTTATTATTTGTTATTTGTTATTTGTTAATTGTTATATGTATCCGTAGTCTTTAAAAAATTCTCATGTAATATGAAATTTATTCTTTTACTCTTGTACTAATGTATCAATAAATTAAGGTTTATAATTTGTTTAATTGTTTGTAAAGTCTTTTTCTGTTTTATTTGGTTTGATAAGATCAGATTTAAATAGTAAATCAATTTTCCTCCGCTTGTACAGTACTCTAGCTAATAATTTTTAAATATTGTGATATGTAACCCTTAAAACTAAATGTATAAAACATTGAAAATATCTACTTTTAATTATGAGATTGATTGCCTCGTCTTGTAAGACGCCATCTTATTATAAAACAGACTTATATAATTAGCTTATTTCTGTAATTAATTACTTTAAAATTATAAATAATTATTTTAATACACTAAATATAATAGATCATTAATCCAATAAAAAAAATCTCGCTATGATTATCTCATTTAAGAATTTTAAACATGTTAAATCCATCGATTTGAAGAGCTTCACTCCATAAGTATTTGTCCCAATAATTCAGTCGACAAGTTCTGCATGAGTCTATAGCACCAGTCCAAAATGAATTTATGCGTAAATAAATCGCCAAAAAATACAATAAATGTCAATAAGATTACCCAAATGAAATTATGTTATCCTCTCCGCTATCAACCATCTCACTATTAGATGAACTCATACAATCAGTCGTTCTTTTAATAATTGATTAAATAATCACTTTAAAATTATAACTTTATAAGTGATTAATTGAAAATGTAAGTGTACGTATTTTTAACAAGTGCAATATAAATGATCTCGCAATAAGACGTCTTATTTGAGAATTACAAATATTTTATTATTCTTTAACTTTGTGATACAAAAATCAGTTTTGGGTAAAGAAAACACAAAATAAATATCATTATGGATCACTTTAGAAACAGCCCATAAGAGAAACAGTCCAAGAATACCCTCATTCCCGAAAATTGTGTTGGTCCGGCCCATCAAGAGTAAAAACCTCATTTGTGTTTCGCTATATTAATGAGAAGAATTAATAAGAAAAACAGGTGCTCTCTTGAGAGACCATCTTTTATAAAAACGATTCTCAAAAGTCCAGTCTAAATCTATATTTAGAGTTGTAACAATATATATTTAGAATTAAATTGCGCTTTTGAGAGCCGTCTTTACAAAAGACGGTCTCAGATAAGAATTTTTGTAAGAACAATTGTAAACTATTCATAAAAGTAGGATTTATTTTTCAAAAACTACCTAAAATAAATAACACACAGTCTTCTGAGAGACCGTCTTTCTGAGAGACGTCTCTCAGACCCAATTCATTAAAGCTTATTACCTATATTTACTCTACATTTTCCCTACTTACTGAATTTTAGTTAAGCGTAGGATTGACTAGTAGTCTTCAATAAAAAAAAACTTCCGAGTAGGTTTTAACAAAAAAAATTTTAGTTATGTAGATTTTGACAAAAAAAAATTTATTTGTGCAAAAAGAGAAGAAAAACGACCAGAACAAAATACATCTATAGAGAAGAACCCCCATTCTTTGTATTATTATCATATTGTTATATATTCCTATATTTTAAAGTTTGGTGTAGACAAAAGAGTATGAGAAAAAAAAAAGAAAGAGTAGAAGTTTCCGAAGATTTAAGTCGACCAATGTTTTCGATATCATAGCAAAACTGAGGATGTAGTCCACTCAAGTTCTTTGCGATTACTGAACTATAGACTAGATCCTTGTGCAATTAACATATAATTTAATCTAACCTGGCTCAAAAATTTGACATAATTGATCAATCGAGTTTTTCGAACTGGCTCAAAAATTAACAATTCAAATTATAACCTTATAGTTGTGCAACTAGCTAAAGATGCGTTTGAAAATACTGCGCTTTTTTATTTTCAGGAACAATAATTTTAAAACTGATAGTTAAAAAGTCATCATCATCATACCCAGTGTATCCCGGTCATAGAAAAATTATGAGCAAGATCTGTAGAGGGAAAGACGGTAACAACTCATATCAAAAAAAGGAGAGCGCGACCAAAAAGTCTTCCGACTCAAGAAAAGAACCAGGCTCTCAAAGCTTAATTAATTGACAAAATACAAAATGATGCAAGGTTTCCAAAAAAAGAAAACAGTGAAGTATAAGAGTACGTGCCAACTAATTATTAAATAAATACAGCACTTATTGTCGCAACTCGCAATCAAACTCAGTAACTCACCATGCATAACCAATTTGGCTACTTTACGAGCCTAACTTCGACCCCAGTTCTCACGATCTCTTGTCTACTTCTTGATGTTGATTGAAAATCGATACATTTCTAGAAAAAAAAAATAAAATCTTATACTCTCTCAGAGTGTCGTTTCTAGTATTGTATGGGTCCTAGGCAGGCTAAAAGAAACAAGTCCTCTTCATGAAGGGTCGATTATTCTAAAAATAAACGAGTATTTGGAAAAATAATATAGTGATTGAAAATCGCTATGTTTATAAAAAAAATTATTTTATTTTCTCTCTGTTCCTTTGAATTTATTTCAAAATTTAAATATCATCAGCATCATCATACCCAGTGTTCCCGCACATAGATACTCTATGGACAGGATCCGGGGAAGGAAGGTCGACGGCGTCTCATACCCAGAAGGAGAGGGCGGTCATAAGAGTCCTTCGACTCTATAGTAGTCTTCAAGGATAGGACCTGCAAAAATATGAAACCTGCATCTTACACCCACGTTAGCCAAACATAAGGATTCAAAATTTAAATATGTAAGAGTTTTTTAAATTTTAAAATGTAAACTCAAAGAAACGAAAGAGTATATATTAGAAGAAATTTATATCCAAACTTTTTTAAGTTATGATTTGAATTATTTAATTAAAAACCTATTGATATTGAATTATATAATATGGATAACATATATAGTGAAGAATTGTATAGCTAAATAGGTTCAACACATGTTCATAGATGAATGTCGAATCCATCTTATACTAGTATTTTGAATTTGTCATTAATGCTTTACTACTAGGCACTAGCTAGGATATAGTTTGGACCTTTTTCATGAATTGAGTATTGTTGAATTTTAATGACTCAACTTGATTTTAATTTAATTTTCTATGATGTAATTGTTGGAAATACTTCATATGTAAGATAAGATTTTACATCGATAAAATAGTGGGTTGTTGACTTGTATATATAGTGGGTGAATTAATCTTCCTACGGCCATATGGTTTTGGGGTGACATATATCTCCTTGGCTTGTGAAGTATGCACCTTGTGTTTTCCCCGATTATTGCTGACATTCACATAAGTCCAACCTAACTTAACAGTACTCAAATAGAATGTCAAATATAATTTCACAATGTATATATGTGATAACCCAGATTTAGCTTGAAAAGAGATTGATAGACTACTCATATCAACAAGGTGCATCTTCTTTTCTAGGGAGCCCATTTGCTAAGAACTCCACAGTTAAGCGTGCTTGGTGGGGAGCAATCTTAGGATGGGTGACCTCCTGGGAAGTTTTCCGGGTGCGCACGAGTGAGGCCAAAGTGCGCTGAAAAGACTTGTGTTGGTTTGTGGGGCTAGTCTACAATCTCCATGAGTAGTCACCGGCGGTCCGAGGGGCCGGGGTGTTACAAATGGTATCAGAGCAACCCTGCGACCGTGGCTGATTGTGTATTCAGTGCACCTAGCGGGGGAAAAGATCCTGAAGTGACGGTCCAACGAGGACGTTGTATTCTTAAGTGGGGGTGAGTGTGATAACCCAGATTTAGCTTGAAAAGAGATTGATAGACTACTCATATCAACAAGGTGCATCTTCTTTTCTAGGGAGCCCATTTGCTAAGAACTCCACAGTTAAGCGTGCTTGGTGGGGAGCAATCTTAGGATGGGTGACCTCCTGGGAAGTTTTCCGGGTGCGCACGAGTGAGGCCAAAGTGCGCTGAAAAGACTTGTGTTGGTTTGTGGGGCTAGTCTACAATCTCCATGAGTAGTCACCGGCGGTCCGAGGGGCCGGGGTGTTACAATATATGCTTCGAATTTCTTGACATTAATTTACTAGTTAATCATAAAAATTTTACTAATCTCTTTAAAATTTGAATTTTTTGAATTACAAGATAGATTAAGGAAAATAGACAATAATATATGTGTTGAACTAGAATCCTTCTTAGTAAAACTGCTATAATATTTGCAACTAAGGCAAAACTCAATTCTAAGAAAGGTGAGCTTGTTAAGCTCGTTTGATAATAACTAAAATCACAAATATGTTGGATTATTCAAAGTAATTTTTCCAATTATTACCTACTATTTTATTGTAAGCGACCCCACAACTGGATTTTTTAGCAAAATCATTTTAAGTGGGTAGTGCAAATAGTACAAACACTATTTTTTTGAGAAGATTTCTCCATTAATATAAACATTGCATGCATCGAGTGCACAATAAGTCTATTATTATTAATTAGCGTTATAGTTATTCTTTTTTAACATTAGACTTATTAATATTCTTTTTATTTCTAATTTTTATTTAAAGTTTATCTTTTTTCTTATTCTATAATTTCCTATATTTTTTATTCATTTATTATTATTTAAGTGACTTAAAGAAATTTTCTCATTAAAATTTACTCATTTTTTTTATCAAACTGAGTAATCCATTTTTATTTTCGAAAAACGCCCTTTTATTTCATTAAAGTTTGTTAGCATAATTATTCACCAAAACATAATTAGCTTAATCAATACCCGTAATAAATATATTTACATGATAAACAAATTAATTATAGGGTTTTGATATACATAGCCCTTAGGGCTATGCATAAAAATTCACATATTCTCTTCATTAATGTTATTTTGATTCTTTTGAAAAGAATCTAACTCCTTTATTAAATGGTCATGTAAAAACATTAATAATGAAAAAGTCACTAAATTCAATGTAATTAATAATATAAATTGGATTAATTAATTAATTAATTATCTTTTAATACAAACTTTCTTAAAAAAAAGTTTCTATTTTTATAAAGAAAACTAAAGATAAACTGAAATAAGAGTACTACACTCGTACTGCACACAAAGTGAAAGCATTTAAGGTATAAAAATTATAATACATTAATTGTAATAAAATTTAAATCCAAACGAATCAAACAAGACACCATTTGGCTGTATTTTAATTTTTAAATTAAGAATAAGATTTTAAGTAAGAGTGAACGATTGATAGTATTAAAAAATAAAATAGATGAATAATAGTTAATGGAAAAGAGAATTAAAAATACCCAAACAATGCCAAACTAATATTCAATTAACAAAAATAACATTATTCTCACAATCGAGATTAAAATGAAGGATAAATCTTGTGCAATAGTTACCAGATCGAATTAAAAGAAAAAAATTAAACATTATTGTATATTATTATGCAACTTTGTAAAAAGAAATCATTGAAAGGAATTATAGAAGAAACAAATATAATCCAAAAGAAAATTTACATGTAATTGATAATTGGGAGGAAGGATTGATTTATTGGAGTATTTTTACACAACAGAAAAATAGATGAATGGAGGAGAGTTAGAAAAGATGAATGGGTTTTTTTTGTTTTGGGAAAAATAAACTCTCTTTCAAATTTCCAAGAAGTTGTAAAAAAAAGTGTAATTGTATTAATACATAGATTCTTTACTTTTTAGTAATTATAAGAGAATATTAACTATCATTAATGCTTATATGTAGCCCTAAGGGCTACATATATCATTTGCCTTAATTATAATCTTTTATAGTCAGAGTCAAAATCAAAGTCAATAATCTGATATCCCACACAAATTAAGATCAAAACCGGCCTAAAAAGATTAATAACTATAAGTCTGTAACTTACAACACACATTTATAAACTAATCAAACAAACATTTGAATGGTGCATGGATATGGATTATTTTAGACAAACTAATATACTAATTAGTAATTCCACACAAGTTTTATCCACAAAAATAGAAGAACTTTATTGCCAACCAAACCAAAATGGACCTACAAAATTACAAAGTAATTAATTTTGGATCAAATTTTCGGTTGTATTCGATGATTCGCCAGCTACCTTATGTTTCCCTACATATAGTTGTTACCTTCTAGCTCTTTGCATTGACATGCAAAAATGTCTATAAATACATTATCTTTCAATCTTTTTTAATCATCTCTAATTACACTAATTAAAAATATTTATTTTCTTCTTATTTTTTTTATTAGAAGAAAATAAATAATGGGAATTTTATTAAATAATCTTGCAAGCAAATTGCTTGTGATTCATGTTGTTATGGTAGGTGTTGTAACGTTGAGTTCGATTGCTTATGGTGCAGGAAACTTTCTCGAGGCATTCGAACCTACGTTTGGTGGTAGTAGGGTTCGAGTATTTGGTCCCGGAAATACAGAACTCGCACTTACCTTAGACAGGGGTTCAGGGTCTGGGTTTCGTTCTAAGAGGGAATATTTGTTTGGAAGGATTGATATGCAAATTAAACTTGTTCCTGGTAACTCTGCTGGAACTGTCACTACCTTTTACGTAAGTAGTTTTCTTTACTTGCTAAAAATTAACTCTTTCAAGTTCAAGTTTCTCATAAATCAAGTAATTTGCTACATGTTAATGATGAAATTTGTATTTGTAGTTATCATCCGATCAAAGGACAGGAAGACATGACGAGATTGATTTTGAGTTCTTAGGGAATGTGAGTGGCCAACCTTACACCATTCACACTAATGTGTTTAGCCAAGGACAAGGCAATAGAGAGCAACAATTTCACCTTTGGTTTGACCCAACCCTCAACTTTCATACATACACCATTCTTTGGAACCCACAACTTATTATGTAAGTCAATTTGAATCATATTTGTTCTTAGCTCTTTGTTATATAGTTCATTTTATATAATTCATTAAATTTAATCATAAGAATTAAATTTATTACTAAGTTAAAGTGGAAGAATATATATAATAAAAGATATTTTAGAGCTACAACCATTAACTTAAAGTGCAATTGGCTTCGTTCTTTAGTTTGACATACATGGTAACAAAGCAAACTTAACAAAAGGTAACAAGATTTTAGATCTCATATGTTAAAAACTTGACCTAACTAGACTCATTTGTAACTAACATGCTACATTTTTACTTATAAATCAATTGATAAGGATTTCAATCACCAGCTTACGCTTTTGATTGAATTTGTCACTTGACACCGCAGTATATAGCAACCAAACATAACAAAAAGGTCATAGGTTTGAATCTTGTTCATCCCTCATTTCAAACTGAATATTCAACATCATATGTAAGAATGTATTCACACTTTTAGCGCAAAGAAATCTTATATAAAGGAGCGTGATATGTAAGATTTTAATCATCATCTTAAGTTTTTAATTTTTCAATCGATATGCCATTTTTACTTGTATCAAAAACTTATCCTTATTCAAATTTTACTTTAATTTTATAGGTTCAAGATAGACCAAACACCAATAAGAGTATTCAGAAACTACGAAAATGAAGGGATTCCCTTCTTCCCAAAGGTACAACCCCAAAGAATATACGCGAGTCTTTGGAATGCAGACGATTGGGCAACACAAGGTGGACGAGTAAAGACAGATTGGTCTAAGGCTCCATTTAGTGCCTACTATCGTAACTTCAACATCGATACGTCGATTAATGGGGCATGGAGAAACCATGATCTTGATGCCAATGGTAGAATGAGATTAAGATGGGTTCAAAAGAATTACATGATTTATAATTATTGTACTGATTGGAACCGATTTTCTCAAAATTTACCTCCAGAATGCAAGAAATCTGGGGTTTAGAGACCATTATTGAACATATTAATACGTATACATTATATTTATTGTGTGAATTTGAATTGTTTTGTATTTCCAATTATTACAAAATTTGTGTAACATCAAATTATTATTTGTATTATTGTTAATTGCTATATATGTATGATTTTATTGATCATTTGAAGTAAAGATTCATATATATGCTTTTATTTTAATAAATTTGTAGGAGTAAGTATGTTGTGTTTAAAATTTAAATCAGCTATTGAGAACTAATCCAACCAAAAAGTAAAGTTAATAATTAAAATCTGATGATGTATATTTACATACCTTAACACCTACTCCACCCTAAGCAGAGTTGTCTTAGACAATTTAAACGCCTTGAGCGAAAAATAAAATATGAATGTACTGCAATTTGATCATTTTTAAAAAAAAATCATTGAAAGATATTAATTTATTTCAGATTAAATAAGATAATATTTTGCTTATTTGACCCAATTAATCAATGAATAATAACAAACTAACAATAATTTTATTTCGAAATTAAATGATTTTCTCGGAAATACAAAATATTAAACAATATCGGGTTATCATTCAAATATCAAAAATATTGACATGAATCGTACAATGACTTACGCGTATTTCTCTTTAAATAACAATTATATGTTTTAATACATAAATAATAAGGGTCGGCCCTATGTTTTTAGGGGACCGAGGCAAAAGATTATTTAATTTATGAGTCCATAAATCATTATATGTATAGCTATAGAAAGTTCGAACCTTAGCTGTTAAAAACTAAAAATGTTTTGGGGGCTCTGGACGTAGACACGACTTACACTTGCTTAGGACTGTCTCTATACATAATGAAAAAGGTTTATATGTTAAAAAATTTGGGCCCTTAAAAAAAACTGGGGCCTTGAACCGTTGCTCATGTAGCTCTTGCTACATAGCCGACCCTGACCCTAAGCTAGCAAATAGGTCAAGTTAGTCAATGTATACTCGTTTTCTAGTCTTATCATATCTATACTCTAATGCCTAGACTACCCTAAAAGTCTAGATCTCCCAAATATCATATTCTAATATAATTAGAGCTGAACGTTCATTTTTATACATGTATTGACCAATACGATATATTTTATTTACAGTTATAGACTTGTATATAATAGCCATATATATTTGAATCAAATAATTTTATTTCTTTTAGATAAATGGATTACATAATTAACAAGCTTTTCGGTGGTGCATTATTTAAGTCATGTTCACATATATATAATCATTGAATAATTATTCCGTTTATAGATCAAGTTCCAGGTTGGCCAGCTAATCCTCACATTTCCACTTATTCTTCTGATGTAATCTGTGTCTGATATACCAATTACCATGTGATCTCTTCATACTTCATTACTATATATATGCCTTTACTTCACTCTTTCTTACCCATCTCCCATGCAAACTAAACTTATCTTATTTTTCATAAAATAATAATGGGATTTTCTTTTAATCTGCATGGGAAGATGGCACTTAAGCTTAAGCTAGTTGTGATGGTTGTTGTTGTTCTTATGGTGAGCTCGAACGTCGATGGTGCAAACCGGTTTTACGACGAGTTTGAGCCTACGTTTGGTGGTAATAGAGTTAGGGTTTCAGGGAGGAGCGATCAACTCTTGTCATTGTCTTTAGATAAGTATTCGGGTTCTGGGTTTCGTTCTAAGAAGGAATACTTGTATGGACGGATTGATATGGAGATGAAACTTATTGCTGGTAACTCTGCCGGCACTGTTACCACTCTATATGTAAGTTGATTTGAATCGTTATTAATTTTGATTATTATTTTTTTCTTTTTTAATGCGTTATAAGTATATTTAAAATTTGCCCCAAATTAGAGTAATAGAATGCATAATGGAAGGCGTGAACACATTACGGCCCGTTTAGTTAGTGGTACTAAATGGTGGTAATGGGAATGAATTATAGTGTAAAATTCCATCAAAACTTTCATGTCATTCCCATGGTAATGAAACTTTGATCACAAAAAAGTTTTTTTGTTCACAAATTTTCATTACCATATCTAATACCATCTCTCCCATTGGTAATGCATTAGAATGAATTTTATGAACAAAATGAGATGATTGGAGTTTTCAAACATGACAATCAAGGTAGCCAAGAAATTTTTCAAGCCAAATTACACGAAATTTTCATTCCCATTACCATGGTTTATTACCACCTACCAAATGGGCCGTTAAAGTATGTAAAAAGCAAACAAGATGATATAATGTTAGAGTATATATATAATATATTTTGGGTTTCAAAAATTAACGTATTAATTAGGAAATTGTTGTTTACATGCAGTTGTCATCTGATCAAAGTACGGGTACACACGACGAGATTGATTTTGAGTTCCTTGGAAATGTTAGTCACCAACCATATACCCTTCATACTAATGTGTTTAGCCAAGGAAAAGGCAATAGAGAACAACAATTTCACCTTTGGTTTGATCCAACGGCCAACTTTCATACCTATTCAGTTGTATGGAACCCAAGACTCATAATGTAAGTAAACAAAATTTACCAAGTGTTACAAAAATTATGTTCATAAATGTACGTAGTTTAAAAGTATATTCTTTTTTCAATTAAGATAATAATGGCTGGGTTAGTGATATGAGGCGGTCTCACTCTAAGATGCATCTTAGATATCATCTAAATAGCTCAATTTGTACAAATTATAAGAATGTAAGCTCTTTGTATTGAGGTTGTCTAACAAAAGACGATATCTCAAAGAGGAGCTTAATTGTTTCTGTGTAGTTGACCCTGAGTCTAGACTAAAACTCTTTCTAGGTGGAAGTTGAAGTAGCAGTCACTCAATGACGTACGTTATAGAGTCACTCTATTATATTGTCGTTATACTCATCGATATATCAAAATTTGTAGGTTCTTGGTTGATGAGACGCCAATTAGAATTTTTAGAAACCATGAAAAATATGGAGTTGCATTTCCAAAGAACCAACCAATGAGAATATACTCGAGCTTATGGAACGCAGATGATTGGGCTACACAAGGTGGGTCGGTAAAGACAGATTGGACTAAGGCCCCATTCACAGCCTACTATCGTAAGTTCAACATTGATGCTTGTGATGGGCCAAAACGGGCCTCACCCTCATGTGTTACTGGGCCTGTGGCCTATATTAACTCACACAGGTGGACGAATAAGAAGAACACACGTGGCACTTGGAGGACCCATGATCTTGATGCAAATGGTAGAAAAAGAATTAGGTATATTCAAAAGAATTTCATGGTTTATGATTATTGTAAAGATTGGAAGAGATTTTCTCAAGGTTACCCTCCTGAATGCAAGCAGCCAAGGTTTTAGGAGTTTTTTTTTTTGGAAAATAAAATAGCATGGGAGAATATTTGAAATTTTATGATGTATTATTCATTCATTATTTATTTATTTATTTATTATTCATATATGTAACCTGTAATTTTTTAAAAGTATTGTAATTAATTTTTTTATTCTTTGACCAAACAAGGGTTTAATATATCTTTGTGTTTTGTTCTTGTATTAAGACGAACATATTCGTATTATACGTAACGTTATATATATGACCTTAGATATGACTTATCAATCTTGTGAAATTGTAAAAGAAATTCATTAATATTTAATGAAAATTATTGAAAAATTATTAGCTCATCAAAGATTACTAATATAATATTTCATTTTAAATAAAAATAACAATGATATATAAATATATTAACATATAATATAGTCAAGACTCTTTTCAGGAGCCTTCATTAGTTGTTCAATGTATTGATGTATCTTAAATAGTTAAATCCCATGAATCATAATCATCTTCTTATACAATAACCCTACAACAAAGTACTAAGAATTTGATAATTGGTGGCTTGACCTAACAGTTAAAATAGATATTAGTGATTTAAAGAGATTAAAAGACAACTTTACAAAACATATTATTATTTGATAAAGTTGTATTTAGTTGTGCATGTATGGGTTTAAAAATCCGTACAACTATAGTGTTTCAACATCAAAATCAACAGTTTAAGATTTTCTCAACATTTGTATCAACAAATTATATTCCAATAATTATTGAAAGTATTAATTTTATCGAATAATACTAATTTACACTACTAAATACCTAAATTCTACCAATTTATGACAACTACTCAAACCTGTTGCTATATAGAAAGCTAACAGTTACTCATACACCGACCTTTTGCCAAACATGTTCAATATTGTTTTGTATATTCAAAAGATATTTGTTGTTTCAAAAATATATGTTAAAACTGTGTTTCAAATATTAATATTAAGTGATATATTTTCAGCAAGTCTTATATGAGATTTTCTCTTATTGAGACGGATCTATAATATCAGTTTATTTCTTTAGTTGATCTATTAATATTATTACATATGAATGTCTTTAACATTATAAGTGATCAATTTAAAGTTATAAGTCATCACTTAAACACAATAAAAAAAATCAATTTAAAATTATAATTGATTAATTTAAGTTTATTAATGATCACTCTGAAACAATAAATATACATCGAATCCGCCAAATAATTACTATAAAACCATCTCATTTAAAAATCCGTATATTAATTAACCCAAATAAACTTTGCGGACCATTGGCTCTCAACCGGTGGTTTTTAAATGGCCCAAGGCCCATATAGAATCAGGAAGTTAGATTTAGCTGATTAATAAAAACCCTAATTTCATATCGAGATTTCTCTCATTCGCAAGCCGCCCTTCATTCGTCTGTTCTACAATACCTCTCTTCAGGTATGGAAATCTCAAACGTACTTGATGTGAACGTCTCTTTTTTGTTGTTTTGTTTCTCGATCAGCTCTTCAATTTTTCACTTCAGGTCCAGATTTATTACTGAAATTATCATTGATGGTGAACTGCTCTATTTGTTGCTTAAAGTTTGTAAATCTTCATGAAATTGCATAGATTTTGATTTCATAAGTGAATTATTTCTAAGCATTTTCAGGAAAAAAATTGTATATAAATCCATGCCATCATTTTGTGTTGTTAATTGTAATTTGTTCATATGTATGAAAGAAAAGGACAACCGCGAAACTGCGTATAATTTACATTGCCAATGTTTCTTTGCAGCTAGCATTATATGTTTTTAATGAAATTGATGAGCCGATATGATGAAAATAACACGAATTAATGGTGAATCAATCGATTTTTTTACTGTTGAGAAAAAAATGACAAATCTAATCAAGTAGTTATGACATTTTTTAAGTTGGAAGATTAATTATCCGATTATCAAAGTTAAGTATTTTAATTTTTATGCCTCTACCACCAGAGAGTTCGCCGGTGAGAAGAAATAGCAGCCGCTTGGAAGCTTCAACACTTTCGAAAATGGTTCACTATCTTTCTTTCTAATGATATTTTAATTATTTTTTTTGAACTTCTATCATCTTATGTTATATTAGTTGATTAATCGGCTTAACTAGATTTTTCGGGAAAAACTCTTTACAGTCTTTGGTGGCGAATGAAGATTTCCAGCATATTTTGCGTTTGTTGAACACTAACGTTGACGGTAAACAGAAAATCATGTTTGCCATGACCTCAATCAAGGGTATTGGAAGGCGTTATGCCAATATTTGCTGCAAGAAAGCTGATATTGATATGAACAAGAGGTATTATTTTGGAATCATACCTCATTTTTAAATTAGTTTGAATTTGTCTTGTTGATTAATGTTAGGGTTTATTTGAATATCTAATCCTTTAGGCGCATGTTAATCTTTGAATGTATTTATGTTTTTCTAATTTTTAAGGTTTAATTTTGTTGGCATCTAGACTCTAGAGGAGGTATTGGGACTTAGGTGATTGTTGGTTTTGGATTTGGATTTATTGTTTTCTGACTTTTAATTGATGTTGGGAATATTTGCTTTGGGTATTTAATAAGCCTAGAATGTTAAACAGCATTTCTTACTGGGTCTGGCATTTTCTGATTTTAGTTGCTCGTTAGTGATTGATACTTGGTCATAGTAAACAGTTTATTGTTGCAGATTAGCTATGTCTTAGGTGTTGTATAATTTTGTTTCTACCTAACACACATTGTGTTAGTTTTTGACTCCACACTTGTTACTGTCATAACATCATTATATTGTTTTTGATGGCCCAAGCTCAAAGGTCTAATGTTGGTTTGAAAATTCTGAATTAGCTAACTAGCTAAGATGGGTCATGAATCTACAGAATGATCTA
This sequence comes from Amaranthus palmeri, assembly GCA_019776075.1. Taxonomy (NCBI): domain Eukaryota; kingdom Viridiplantae; phylum Streptophyta; class Magnoliopsida; order Caryophyllales; family Amaranthaceae; genus Amaranthus; species Amaranthus palmeri. The sequence continues at coordinate 687,688 of JAAKBH010000311.1, forward strand.
TTGTAATCCGGATAAGTTTTTTCTGGTTCTAACCCCAATATCTTTGAATTTGAGCTTTTATAGATCTTTTTAGAAGTTTCAATTTGGGGTTTGGTTTTCCTCCAATCTTTGCATAGTCTGCTGTTTTGCCACCAAATTCCCTACCCTAGTATTCTATTGCTCAATACCGCTCTTTTTGATGCTCCTGGATTTGAATTTTTCGTCCATTGGACACAGGTGGATATTCTTTTGTGTGTTGATTGCATTATATTGCCGCAACACTTGCCTGGTACTAAATGGTGGCAATAAGACATGGGGTTATAGTATAGACTTTGGCTTTCTAACATTTTAGGACAATTTTTCTGTGGACAATGGTAATCAGTCATGTTATAATACGTTTTTTGACCATGATCTATGTTGATGTATGCATAAGTAATGCTAATGTTTGTGATATGGCTTCTTTTACTGTTGAATTCACTTTAAATTAGATGAACCTAGTAAACTGTTTCTCGCTTACATTGAGCACCTCCCGTTTTAGCATTGCTTGTCCTGGATTTTCTTTGCGTTGGTCAAATTTTTGCTGCTTAATACTTTAATCTGATGACTCTCTCTTCTGGTAGAATCTTACACGCATAATCTCACGCATACCAATTTAATTGCAGGGCTGGTGAGCTCACTGCTGCTGAGCTTGACAATTTGATGACTGTTGTAGCAAACCCTAGGCAATTCAAGATCCCAGACTGGTTTCTCAACAGGCAGAAGGACTACAAGGATGGTAGATTCAGCCAGGTTGTTTCTAATCAACTCGACATGAAACTCAGGGATGACCTTGAACGTCTGAAGAAGATCAGGTGTGTTATAGTAATTAATTTTAATTCTTTCTCTAATACAGAAGCATATTGTTCGATTTTCCTTTCGTCTACAACTAGTTTAGATGGAGTATTATCGAACACTAATGACAATTTCGTTTGAAAATTAACAAATTCTGTTGTCAGTCTGCTTTAAGATTTTTGGCTGATGTAATGCTCATTTATATAGAAACCATCGAGGTCTCCGTCATTACTGGGGTTTGAGAGTTCGCGGTCAACACACCAAGACAACTGGTCGTAGGGGTAAGACTGTTGGTGTCTCGAAGAAGCGTTGAGGACCTGTGGTTGTTTCTTTATGGACGTTGTTTACAGATCATGTCTCTTATTGTTGATCAAAACCTAGAACGAGAATGATAAAAGTAATGCTGTTTTGGCCCATTGAGGCAGATTTTATGTTATTTTTGTAGATCGTAGTTTTCAACTCTTGATCCTTTGTTTGAAAGGGGTTAGTTTTTGCAGACATTTTCCGCTTCATGTTTTATTGTTTTTACTTCTATAGAAAATGGTATTACTATTCCATGTGAAGTGGTCGTGGTGGGGAAATCAAGAATTTTCTGCTATCAATTTAGAAATATGGGTTTGTTGAGTACTAAATATACGTATTGTTGTATGAGATGATCTTTTTGTGAGATATGATTCATACACGACTAAATAGCCTAATTGGCAATTAATACAAACTGTGAGTATATGATTTTCTTGTTTTGAGACAATATTACCGAGAGACGGTGTTTCACAATAATAGTTTATTGTATGAATCCTTAGGTTTTGGTTGGGTTTTGGTTGGGTTCAACAAGATTTATATTCGGTCCAATAAATTTTTGGTTGACACTTGCATGAATCCTTAGGTTTTGAAAATTTAAGAATTAAATCAAATTGTTTTGCATACAGTAATAGGTTAGGTTTAGAGTGGATTTGATTAAGATTAATGCATTTGAATCTTAAATGGGTTTGGAGAGAAAGGTTTGGGTTTGCAAGTTTAAACATAAATCCAATTTTTTTTTTTTCCAGGTGAAAAAAAAAACATAAAATTAACCTTGTTTTAGAAAATCAACTCAAATTCTAAGTTGCTACCTATTGGAGACTAAATTCTCATCATCATCATAAAATAGCCTGGGAGAATATTTAAAATTTTATGATGTATTTTTATACATTTATTATTTATTAATTTATTTGTTATTCATATATATAACCTGTAATTTTTGAAAATATTGTAATCAATTTTTTTATTCTTTTACCAATGAATAAATTAACACACAAGGGTTTAATATATCTTTGTGTTTTGTTCTTGTATTAAGACGAACATATTCGTATTACAGTTAACGTTATATATATGACTTTAGATATGACTTGTCAATCTAGTGAAATTGTAAATGAAATTCATTATTTTTTGATGAAAATTATTGAAATATTATTAGCTCATCAAAAGATTGCTAATATAATATTTACTTTTATTCTTTTAAATAAAAATAACAATGATATAAAAATGTATTAACTTATAATATAGTCAAGACTCTTTTTAGGAGCCTTCATTAGTTGTTCAATGTATTGATGTATCTTAAATAGTTAAATCCCATGAATCATAATCATCTACTTATACTATAACCCTACAACAAAGTACTAAGAAATTGATAATAGGTGGCTTGATCTAACAGTTAAAATAGATATTAGTGATTTAAAGAGACTAAAAGACAACTTTATAAAACATATTATTCTTGATAAACTTGTGTTTAGTTGTGCATGTATATATTTCAAATCTATACAACTATAGTGTTTCAACATCAAAATCAATAGTTTAAGATTTTCTCAACATTTGTATCAACAGATTATATTCCAATAATTATTATAATTATTACTTTTATCGAATAATACTAATTTACACAACTAAACACCTAAACTCTACCAATTTATGACTACAACTACTCAAATATGTGACTATATAGAGAGCTAACAGTTACTCATACATCGACCTTTTGCCAAATTCAGTCGGTCTCTTGAGAGACCATCTCTAAGAAAGACGTCCCTTATACCCAACCCATTAAAGCTAATTTTTACTCTTACTCTACATTTTCTTTTTTGGCTGATCCAATTAGAGATGGTCTCTTAAATAGAATGTCTCTCACAAGAATTTGTGATATTGTTTTGTATTGTTAAAAGATATTTTTTGTTTCAAAAATATATGTTAAAAATGTGTTTCAAATTTTAATATTAAGTGACATATTTTAAGCAAGTCTTATATGAGATTTTCTCTGATTGAGATGGATCTATAATATCAGTTTATTTCTTTAGTTGATCTGTTAATATTTTTATATATGGATGTCTTTAACATTATAAGTGATCAATTTAAAGTTATAAGTCATCACTTAAACACAATAAAAAATCAATTTTAAATTATAACCGATCAATTTAAATTTATTGATGATCAATCTAAATCAATACAAAATCTCACAAGAGACGGTCTATAGGATATACCACAAAATTGGGCCAGCCCATTTCCCTTAACTGATTTTTTTTATTATAATATCAATTATATTATGTTATAATCTTAAATGTAAGGTATTATTACCTCGAATATACTATTCTATAACCCCAAATAATTTATTATAACCCCAAATATACTATGTTATATTTTGAGCTGGGCTTCATGGATTCTGTCTATAGAATAGACTGTCTCCCATGAGATTTACTGAATCAATAAATATACATCGAGTCCACCAAATAATCACTATAAAACCATATCATTTAAGAATTCGTATTTTAGATACCCAAATAAACTTTCCGGACCATTGGCTCTCAACCAGTGGTTTTTAATAGGCCCAAGGCCCATATAGAATCAGGAAGTTAGATTTAGGTGATTAATAAAAACCCTAATTTCATATCGAGATTTCTCTCATTCGCAAGCCGCCCTTCAGTCGTCTGTTCTACAATTCCTCTCTTCAGGTATGGAAATCTCAAACGTACTTGATGTGAACTTCTCTTTTTTGTTGTTTTGTTTCTCGATCAGCTCTTCAATTTTTCACTTCAGGTCCAGATTTATTACTGAAATCATCATTGATGGTGAACTGCTCTATTTGTTGCTTAAAGTTTGTAAATCTTCATGAAATTGCATAGATTTTGATTTCATAAGTGAAATATTTCTAAGCATTTTCAGGAAAAGAATTGTATATAAATCCATGCCATCATTTTGTGTTGTTAATTGTAATTTGTTCATATGTATGAGAGAAAAGGACAACCGCGAAACTGCGTATAATTTACATTGCCAATGTTTCTTTGCAGCTAGCATTATATGTTTTTAATGAAATCGATGAACCCATGTGATAAAAATAACACGAATTAATGATGCTTCAATCGATTTTTTTTACTATTGTGAAAAAAAATTGATAAATCTAATCCAGTAGTTATGACATTTTTTATAATATGTAAAAGATAAAAGATTTAAGTTGGAAGATTATTTATCTAATTATCAAAGTTAATTTTTTGAATTTTTATGCCTCTACCACCAGAGAGTTCGTCGGTGAGAAGAAATAGCAGCGGCTTGGAAGCTTCAACACTTTCGAAAATGGTTCACTATCTTTCTTTCTTGTGATTTTTCAACTTCTTTCATGTTATGTTATATTAGTTGATGAATCGGCTTAACTAGTTTTTTCGGGCAAAACTCTTTACAGTCTTTGGTGGCGAATGAAGATTTCCAGCATATTTTGCGTTTGTTGAACACTAACGTTGACGGTAAACAGAAAATCATGTTTGCCATGACCTCCATCAAGGGTATTGGAAGGCGTTATGCCAATATTTGCTGCAAGAAAGCTGACATTGATATGAACAAGAGGTATTATTTTTGGAATCATACCTCATTTTTAAAATAGTTTGAATTTGTCTAGTTGATTGATGTTAGGATTTATTTGAATATCTAATCCTTTAGGTGAATGTTAATTTTTGAATGTATTTATGTTTTTCTAATTCTTAAGGTTTAATTTTGTTGGCGTCTAGAGGAGGAATGGGACTTTGGTGATTGTTGGTTTTGGATTTGGATTTATTGTTTACTGATTTTTGATTGATGTTGGGAATATTTGATTTGGGTATTTTTGTGTGTGGTGTTAATTTTTATTCTGTATTAATATGTTCTTTTCTTGGTTGCTCTGTCAAATAGAAGGAATTATTCGCGGTATTAATTTTGAGATTCATGCAAATAATTTACTCAGCGCTATGAATGTAGGTCTCCATTACATGCACATTTCATTTTGTATTGTTTATTTTTTTGTTTACTTTGTTTAATTTTGAAGAGTTATTTTTATATGAATGGTATTAGGGTTTTGGGTGTCAATATGTTTAGTGTGACTTTTAATTTTGGTTTCTGGGTTTTGGGTGTTTGATGTGTTGAAAAGAAGAAAATATTTGTCATGAAAATTAATCAAAAATAGGTTTTGAATATTATGGGGAGATTAACCTATTGTTCAGACTTGGTGTCGTTTGCTACTTTTTGAAATCTTTGATATCTATTGGTCTAGACATGGTATTTTTTTAATAATAAGCCTAGAAAGTAAAACAGCATTTCTAACTGGGTCCGGCGTTTTCTGATTTTAGTTGCTTGTTATTGATTGATACTAACTAAACAGTTTTTATTTTTGCAGATTAGCTATGTCTTAGGTGCTGTATAATTTTGTTTCTACCTAACACACATTGTGTTAGTTTTTGACTCCATACTTGTTAGTTGTTACTGTCATAACATCATTATACTGTTTTTGATGGCCCAAGCTCAAAGGTCTAATGTTGGTTTGAAAATTCTGAATTAGCTAACTAGCTAAGATGGGTCATGAATCTACAGAGTGATCTCATGTAATCTGGATAAGTTTATTCTGGTCCTAACCCCAATATCTTTGAATTTGAGCTTTTATAGATCTTTTTAGAAGTTTAAATTTGGGGTTTGGTTTTCCTCCAATCTTTGCATAGTCTGCTGTTTCGCCACCAAATTCCCTACCCTAGTATTCTATTGCTCAATACCGCTCTTTTTGATGCTCCAGGATTTGAATTTTTCTTCCATTGGACACAGGCGGATATTCTTTTGTGTGTTGATTGCATTATATTGCCGCAACACTATCCTGGTACTAGATGGTGGCAATAAGACATGGGGTTATAGTATAGACTTTGGCTTTCTAACATTTTAGGACAATTTTTCTGTGGACAATGGTAATCAGTCATGTTATAATACGTTTTTTGACCATGATATGTTGAAGTATGCATAAGTAACGTTAATGTTTGTGATATGGCTTCTTTTACTCTTGAATTCACTTTTAATTAGATGAACCTAGTAAACTGTTTCTCGCTTATATTGAGCATCTACCGTTATAGCTTTGTTTGTCCTGAATTTTCTTTGCGTTGGTCAAATTTTTGCTGCTTGATACTTTAATCTGATGACTCTCTCTTCTGGTAGTTTCTTGCACACAGTAATCTCACGCATACCAATTCAACTGCAGGGCTGGTGAGCTCACTGCTGCTGAGCTTGACAATTTGATGACTGTTGTAGCAAACCCTAGGCAATTCAAGATCCCAGACTGGTTTCTCAACAGGCAGAAGGACTACAAGGATGGTAGATTCAGTCAGGTTGTTTCTAATCAACTCGACATGAAACTCAGGGATGACCTTGAGCGTCTGAAGAAGATCAGGTGTGTTATAGTGATAAATTTTAATTCTGTCTCTATTGCAGAAGCATATTGTTCGATTTTCCTTTCGTCTACAACTAGTTAAGATGGAGGATTATAGAACACTAATGACAATTTCGTTTGAAAATTAACAAATTCTGTTCTGTCTGCTTTAAGATTTTTTGCTGATGTAATGCTCATTTATATAGAAACCATCGAGGTCTCCGTCATTACTGGGGTTTGAGAGTTCGCGGTCAACACACCAAGACAACTGGTCGTAGGGGTAAGACTGTTGGTGTCTCCAAGAAGCGTTGAGGACCTGTGGTTGTTTCTTATGGACGTTCTTTACAAATTATGTCTTATTGTTGATCAAAACCTAGAATGAGAATGATACAAGTAATGCTGTTTTGGCCCATTGAGGCAGATTTTATGTTATTTTTGTAGATCATAGTTTTCAACTGTTGATCCTTTGTTTTAAAGGGGTTGGTTTTTGCAGACATTTTCGGCTTCATGTTTTATTGTTTTTACTTTGATAGAAAAAGGTATAAGCTACTATTCTATGTGAACTGGTCGGGGTGTGGAAATTAAGAATTTTCTGCAATCAATTTAGAAATATGGGTTTGTTGAGTATTAAATATACATATTGTTGTATGAGATGATCTTTTTGTGAGATATGATTCAATTATGACTAAATAGCCTAATTGGCAATTGATACAAACTGTGATCATACGGTTTTCTTGTATTGAGACAATATTACCGAGACGGTGTTTCACAATAATAGTTTAATATAAGTTACTATTCAACAAGATTTATATTCGGAATCGGTCCCATAAATTTTTGGTTGATTCTTGCATGAATCCTTAGGTTTTGAAAATTTAAGAATTAAATCAGATTGTTTTGCATACTGTAATAGGTCAGGTATAGAGTGGATTTGAGTTATAAATGGGCTTGGAGAGAAAGGTTTGGGTTTGCAAGTTTAAACATAAATCTAAATTTATTTATTTTTTCGACGTGAAAAAAAAAAATTAAAATAACCTTGTTTTAGAAAATCGACTCAAATTCTAAGTTGCTACCTATTGCAGACTAAATTCTCATCATCATCAATTTTTTTTGAAAATTGGGATGGATAGAGTATATTGTTATTGGTGATCTATAAATTGTACAATTGCAAAATTTACATATTTTGGGTTTGTCACCATGATCTTTCGGTTAGGCCGAGGTAAAAGTGAAATTGTAGTCATACATACCAATTTATGACTATAACTACTCAAATCTGTGGCTATATAGAAAGCTAACAATTACTCATACATCGACCTTTTGCCAAACATGTCCAATATTGTTTTGTATAGTGAAAAGATATTTTTTGTTTCAAAAACATATGTTAAAACTGTGTTTCAAATTTTAATATTAAGTGACATATTTTCAGCAAGTCTTATAAGAGATTTTCTCTTATTGAGACTGATCTATAATATCAGTTTATTTCTTTAGTTCATCTGTTAATATTATTATGGATGTCTTTAACATTATAAGTGATCAATTTAAAGTTATAAGTCATCACTTAAAGACAATAAAAAAAATCAATTTAAATTTATTAATGATCACTCTGAACAATAAATATACATCAAATCCACCAAATAATTACTATAAAACCATCTCATTTAAAAATCCGTATTTTAAATAACCCAAATAAACTTTGCGGACCATTGGCTCTCAACCGGTGGTTTTTAAATGGCCCAAGGCCCATATAGTATCAGGAAGTTAGATTTAGGTGATTCAAAAACCCTTCATTCGCAAGCCGCCCTTCATTCGTCTGTTCTACAATTCCTCTCTTCAGGTATGGAAATCTCAAACTGCGTATAATCCACATTGCCAATGTTTCTTTGCAGCTAGCATTATATGTTTTCAATGAAATCGATGAGCCGATGTGATAAAAATAACTCGAATTAATGATGAATCAATCGATTTTTTTACTATTGAGGAAAAAAATGACAAATCTAATCAAGTAGTTGTGACATTTTTTAAGTTGGAAGATTATTTATCCAATTATAAAATTAAGTATTTTAATTTTTATGCCTCTACCACCAGAGAGTTCGTCGGTGAGAAGAAATAGCAGCGGCTTGGAAGCTTCAACACTTTCGAAAATGGTTCAGTATCTTTCTTTCTAATGATATTTTAATTATTTTTTTTTGAACTTCTTTCATGTTATGTTATATTAGTTGATTAATCGGCTTAACTAGTTTTTTCGGGAAAAACAATTTACAGTCTTTGGTGGCGAATGAAGATTTCCAGCATATTTTGCGTTTGTTGAACACTAACGTTGATGGTAAACAGAAAATCATGTTTGCCATGACTTCAATCAAGGGTATTGGAAGGCGTTATGCCAATATTTGCTGCAAGAAAGCTGATATTGATATGAACAAGAGGTATTATTTTTGGAATCATACTTCATTTTTAAATTAGTTTGAATTTGTCTAGTTGATTGATGTTAGGGTTTATTTGAATATCTAATCCGTTAGGTGCATGTTAATTTTTGAATGTATTTTTGTTTTTCTAATTTTTAAGGTTTAATTTTTGTTGGCATTTAGAGGAGGAATTGGACTCCACACTTGTTACTGTCATAACATCATTGTACTGTTTTTGATGGCTCAAGCTCGAAGGTCTAATGTTGGTTTGAAAATTAGCTAACTAGCTAAGATGGGTCATGAATCTACAGAATGATCTCTTGTAATCCGGATAAGTTTATTCTGGTTCTAACCCCAATATCTTTGAATTTGAGCTTTCATAGATCTTTTTAAAAGTTTCAGTTTGGGGTTTGGTTTTCCTCCAATCTTTGCATAGTCTGCTGTTTCGCCACCAAATTCCCTATCCTAGTATTCTATTGCTCATTACCGCTATTTGTGATGCTCCAGGATTTGAATTTTTTGTTCATTGGACACAGGCGGATATCCTTTTGTGTGTTGATTGCATTATATTGCCGGTGTGAGCCTCTTGTTTCACTGCCGCAACATTTGCCTGGTACTAGATGGTGGCAATAAGACATGGGTTTATAGTATAGACTTTGGCTTTCTAACATTTTAGGACAATTTTTCTGTGGAAAATGGTAATCAGTCACAGTCATGTTATAATACATTTTTTGACCATGATCCATGTTGATATGTGCATAAGTGATGTTAATGTTTGTGATATGGCTTCTTTTACTCTTGAATTCACTTTTAATTAGATGAACCTAGTAAACTGTTTCTTGCTTACATTGAGCATCCCCCGTTTTAGCTTTGCTTGTCCTGAATTTTCTTTGCGTTGGTCAAATTTTTGCTGCTTGATACTTTAATCTGATGACTCTCTCTTCTGGTAGTTTCTTACACACAGTAATCTCACGCATACCAATTCAACTGCAGGGCTGGTGAGCTCACTGCTGCTGAGCTTGACAATTTGATGACTGTTGTAGCAAACCCTAGGCAATTCAAGATCCCAGACTGGTTTCTCAACAGGCAGAAGGACTACAAGGATGGTAGATTCAGTCAGGTTGTTTCTAATCAACTCGACATGAAACTCAGGGATGACCTTGAGCGTCTGAAGAAGATCAGGTGTGTTATAGTAATAAATTTTAAGTCTCTCTCTAATGCAGAAGCATATTGTTCGATTTTCCTTTCGTCTACAACTAGTTTAGATGGAGGATTATAGAATACGGATGAAAATGTTTGAAAATGAACAAACTCTGTTGTCAGTCTGCTATAAGATTTTTTGGCTGATGTATTGCTCATTCATACAGAAACCATCGAGGTCTCCGTCATTACTGGGGTTTGAGGGTTCGCGGTCAACACACCAAGACAACTGGTCGTAGGGGTAAGACTGTTGGTGTCTCCAAGAAGCGTTGAGGACCTGTGGTTGTTTCTTTATGGACGTTTTTTATAAATTATGCCTCTTATTGTTGATCAAAACCTAGAATGAGAATGATACTAGTAATGCTGTTTTGGCCCATTGAGGCAGATTTTATGTTATTTTTGTAGATCATAGTTTTCAACTCTTAATGCTTTGTTTGAAAGGGGTTGGTTTTTGCAGACATTTTCCGCTTCATGTTTTTTACTTTGATGATAGAAAACGGTAAAAGTTACTATTCTATGTGAACTGATCGAGCCGTTTGGGAAATTAAGAATTTTTTGTTATCAATTTGGAAACTTGGGTTTGTTGAGTACTAAATATACATATTGTTGTATGAGACGGTTGTGAGATGTGATTCATACACGACTAAAGTAAATAGCCTAATTGGCAATTTAATACAAGCTGTGAGTATACGGTTATCTTGTTTGGAGACTGCATTATCAAGAGACGGTGTTTCACAAAATTAATTTAATGTAATGGTCATGGGTTAGGTCTTGGTTGGGTTCAACAAGATTTATTTTCGGTCCCATAAATTTTTGGTTCATACTTGCATGAATCCTTGGGTTTTGAAAATTTAAGAATTATATGGAAGTTTGATGGGTCTTGGGTTTAAGAGGCATAAAAGAATGTTAATTTAATCATTTGTATTTAAATTTTTATATTTAGAGGTATTATTATTAGTGAATAGGATTTATAGGTTTTCTAAAATAATTGAGCCAAAATAAATATAGAAATTGATTAGAATAAATTTAAAATTGTTTTAGATTATGTAATAAGTCAGATTTAGAGTGGATTTGATTAGGATTAATGGGTGAGTCTTAAATGGGTTTGGAGAGAAAGGTTTGGGTTTGAAAGTTTGAACATAAAATTAAATTTATATATTTTGGACGTGAAAAAAAAACTCAAAAATAACCTTATTTTAGAAAATTATGTTCGAATCCTAAAGGTGAGTCCAATGGGACCTTGGAATGATTGTCCAAGCTAAATTCTGATCATAAAAATTCTTATCATCTTCATCATCAAATTCTTAAAAATTTGGGACGGATAGAAACATAAAGTATATTGTTAATAGTGATCTATAATAAATTTTGGATTTGTCAATATGATCATTCGGTTAGGCCGAGAGTTACGACTAACATAGAAGTATTTGTTCGAATAGTTCACTTACAAAAGTAACAGAGAAAGCTATGATAGTGTAAAAGTCAAATTGTAGTCGTAGATACCAATCTTTTCAATTCATGTCTACAAAACAATAGCGTTGCTTTCCGATTGACTCTTAGCAAACATCAATGGCAAATTTGCAACTTCAATAAAACGATGATGCTTTATCTAGGCTTCCATAAAAATCCTTGATATGGAAGGCAAATATGAGTAGCAACTTCTCCTATTTATGCTATCATATTTTACAATGTCTTCTGAGTTCTCTCTCAATCAAAGAAATCTCATAATTGACATTTAGTTGAGAAATCTGTCACATTTAGTATAAACCTTTGTAGTTAAACAAAAATAGTTCTAACAATCTGAACAAAAGGTCATATATCAATCGAGGGACGACCAAACTCAGAAGACAAATCGCCATTTTAAAGAGCAATACATTGGTCGACTTGCTAGTTTCGTTACTCCATGATCTTCTCTTGGACAGAACTTGAGAAATTCACCCGAGGTCTATTCAGAGACTGTTGGGAGACGAAACTGTGAGAACTCAGAAGATTAATGTAATAGCAAAAGCTATGAGAAGGATTTTTACCTTGGTTCTGCAATGAACATAGAGGTCTTCATTCATTTGGCTCAATTGACTCTTTGCACTATTTTCTGCAGTGGAAACTCTTGTGCAAATTTTCTGCACCTGCAAGTAGAATTTGGTTCAAAAAAATTACTAAGCAGACTATAGTAATTTGTGTAGACATGAACCTGAATACTTCCCCGAGTTTTCTATTGAAAGTGACATGACATTAGCAGAGTATTATTGAGAACATGACACCAAGAGGAAACACCACAAATAGTATTGTCATATACAACAGTCATCATCATAATACCCAATATACCCCGCTCATTGGAGCTACAATTAAGGTTTGGGGAGGATTAGATGATGACAAACCATACCCTTATCAAATGAGATAAGTTGGTTGCGGCCAATTATCAGGAAATAAAATTAAATGTATAAATGCAACCATCTCTAAACCGATTTACTATCAGGGTTTGCTAGATGCACTTATAAAAAAATAGCAGATAATCTTTGGCATATATCTAAAGGTATAGCAAAGTGAAGTATAATGGAGTAAGAACCTGAGAATGTGATTGTTACCTGATCAACTGTGAGAATAGCATTGGCTCCATTAACAGAGTTTTCTAAAATACAACGCAGACTTGTCAGTTCCTTCATCAAGTTCATAGCAAGTTCTTCGGCATCCAGCAATTGGTTCCTTGAAAACTCAAATGCCTTTTCTGCATTGAGACGGAATGAAGCACAATTCAGGCAGCCGCAGACACCACGACAACCTCGAGGATTTTTCTTTAAGATACTTTTTGCATGACCAAAATCAAGTACGCCTGAAGAAACATTATCATCCGTTTTGAATGAGCTGTTAAGTACATTCATCAAACTTAGCTCAGATTTGAATTCATGATGTGCTGCCTTGCATTTTCTTTCGGTGACATCTTCCACTGAATGTTCAGGACTTTTCTTGGGACTATTGAATGCAGCAGAGAGACCAGGTTCAGCAATTGGAGTAATACCTTCCAACTTCCCGATAATATCTGATGAAGTTTTTCCATCAGATGATGCTGCTCCATTGTATGAATCATCTGATACAATGGTTCCAATTTGGTTATCAACTGATTCAGGGGTTTCAGTTAGGCTTTCATCTGATACTGAAGTCCCCATTTGGTCTTCACTAGATACTGGGTTTTGGCTCTTTTCAAGAGGACAATTTATAGGGGTATTGTTGGCCGCTTGCTCAGCACTAGATTCATCTGTCTTAAGGCCAGAATAATGTGTTTCCTCTTCTTTACTATCAATGTTTATTTCCAGAGAATTGCTACTAACTGTATTTTCAGGTGGCTTTTCATCCATTTTTGGAAAATCAGCGACACGTTCTTGAGAAGACATTTGAGGCTTCTCTTCAATTTGGGACTCAACTTTAATGCTTGAATGAACTTTAGGTGCATCTAAGAGCATTAGATAGTAATATGTTATTTGATATTACACTATCAAGTGAACTCATAGATTGAGAAATAAAACACAATATAACATGAAATTGAATAAGAGGTTCAATGCCTTACTTGGATCATCCTTTGCTATATCCATAAGAAACGGGAGCAATCTTCTATAACTGAATGAATTAGGAGCCTTAAATACTTTCATCCTCGAGCAAGGAAGCAACCCCTAATGCATTATTAATAAAACAAAAAGTTATTAACACATATCAAAATGATTATTTAAATCATGTGCACTTTTTATCCATGTAAAGTTGCAGATGATGTTTGATGTCAAGGGTCAATGGAAACAACCTTTGTACTATCCCTTAGGGTAAGATCGTATATATTTGACCCTTAAACCCCACCACAACCAATCAAACAAGGTCACAAATGCACACAACTACTAAAGAGTAAATGCTGGTCTAAATAGTAACCAATATATACCAAGAAGTTGTACTTTGTGAAAAGGAAACATGATCTCACCATATTTCTCCTAGAATTAGGAAAATTCCTCTTCCCATCAGCACTTCCACCTTTAATTGGACTGATTTTCTTTGAAGGCAAACTTGAATCAGCACTTCTGCTCTGCAACACACTCGGATCATCGTTCTGCCTTACCAGAACTATTGCATCTGGAGGTGTAGTCTGCACATTTTCCTCACAGTCTTCGCCACTTCTACTCCTCACCTCTTTACAACTCAAATTAGGGCTCATCATATCATCAAAAACCCGATCTTTGCAATCATCTTTTACCAAAAAACCTTCCTTGGAAAAATTGGGATTTACACCTATTGAACATTCACTCTTAGAATCAACACATTTCTCTAACATTGACAAATCAGGGCTTCTGCCAATTGAATCAATATTTCCACAATCAACCTTTATATCATCACATTCTTTGAGAATTAACAAATTGGGATTTCCCCCATTGAAACATTCACCTGTATATTCAACCCTAGAATCAACACACAAATCCAAATTTAACAAAATCGGGTTACCGATACTGGATAAAATCTTTTCACTTGTTGACTTAATATCTTCAAAAGCTACCCTAGATTCAACACTTTTTTCTAGCAGTGACAAATTAGGATTTTCAACGTTAACCCTAGATTCAACACACTTGTCTACCATGGATAAATTAGGGTTTTCTTCATTACACCCCTTCTCCTCTAGTTCCAAATTAGTATTTCCCAAAGTCAAACCCTCCCCCCTAAATACACCATTTTCAGCACATATACAATCAGATCCATCCAATTTGCTACCAACTAACATAGAATCCAAGTTAGGGTTTACATTCTTACCAGTTAAACATCTACTACTCTTAATCACACCTTCCGAATTCGGAGGCTTTGAGAAAACCCGCCTAGCTCGAAGATCTTTGATCATCATACCATCAATCTCACCCTCATCTTCATCTTCCTTTTCAAGAGAGTTCTTGAAATTGCGAGAATTTTCATTTTTGGGCAAATTAGGGTTTATAAGAGAAGATGGAAAAGCGCGGCATTTTCGAGAATTACCAGATCTACTATGGTGGAAGAAGAATTTCTGAGATTTACAACGAGTTAAAATTCCAACAAATGGGTTGTTTGAATTTGTTGATTGTGGTGATGAAGATGGTGGTTGTTTTCGCTTTCTTGAGCATCTTTTTTGTGCTTCCATGGCTGTCTGAACCTGAATCCTGCAAATTTTCTAGAGAGAGAAAGGCCTAAGAGAGATAAAAAAAAAGGCGGGGAAATGAATAAATATATATATAATAGCGAAAATATTTGGCGGGATAAATAAAAATTTTGAAGCTGATATTTGTTTGGCGGGTTATTTGGATCTGGGCTTTGGGCTTTGGGCTTTGGGCTGTTGTTTCATGTTTGATTCTTCTTCATGGATTTATCCAAATCGAAATGAATTTCATACATTAGTTGCTGAAAACGGTGAAAATTCAAAACAAATAAGCAATTCTAAAAAAATAAAATAAATTATGTGTTCGCAGTTATTAAGTGAGAACAAACATGATTTATTTTTTAGTTCCTTTTAACATTATAACATTGTCTCCATTTTGTTCGCAGTTATTAACTGCAAACAAATAATTGTCTTTTTTGACCAATTACTTTGTTTGACTGCGTACATACTGACCTTAGGCTCGGATATGAAATCACTTATTTTTGGAATTAAGTTTAACCGAAGCTCATTTTTAAATTTTTTTGTTAAATTGCTTTTTTGTTTCAATCTTTCTTCGTTACTCTTGTGAGAAACTCTCTCTTAAAGAAATGACTTTAAAATAAGAAGTCAACATCCTTATTTTCTCTTTAATCTGTATTAGTTAGGCTATTTAGCTCATATATCTAATGCGTCTTCAGAGAGACCGTCTCTAACAACAACTTGTGTGCATACTTAATACGTCCGATTTCAATCTGGTTATATTTATTTTTGGAGTAGTTTTCAAGTCTTAAAGTCTATAAATATATTTTAGAAAAATTTTTAAAATAGATATTACAATTTTATATATCGGTGCATCTTATAAGGTTCAACATGATTTTAACTTATATACACTCATGAAATCAATTGATTAATAATAATATTAATTGATATTTTAAATATATTTGATTAGGTTTGCAATTAATACAAGCATTAAAATCATAATCGCATTCATGAGTTTCTCCTATTTATTTGATGTATTAATATATTAGAATTTTCATTTTCTATTTTTATTATTATTATTTATATAATAGGTAGGAAATCATTTCAAAAATATACATATATATATATATATATATATATATATATATATATATATATATATATATATATATATATATATATATATATATATATATATATATATATATATATATATATATATATATATATATATATATATATATATATATATAATAGGTAGGAAAAAAATTATAAGGGAAGTTGATACATATCCATCTTTTTTGTTCTGTAATTATTATTTTTATAAATATAATATTATAATATATGACACAATGATATTTGATATATGGTGATACACTTCTATGAATTTATGATTTTATTTTCGTTAGTAAATTTTTTAGGATTAGAGAATTTGATATGATAACTAATTTTAATGACTCTTTTTATATCAAAACTTGAAGATTTGATTATGTTTGTACTTGTATATATTTTAATATAGGTAACATAATATTTATTTTTTATTAATTGATATATATTTTGATATGGTAGTTTGATAATATTTTAAATTTTGATATTGAATATTGTGATATTAATATATTTCCTTAAATAATGTGGAAGACCATGATATATGTTTCTTTACTAAATTAAAATGAAATATCATAATTTGATGTGAAAGATTAACTTAATTAAGATAAATGATATTTGTAGCCATAATAGATAATACTATGCATTTCATTTAATTTATTCAAAGAATATATTTTAAACGTTTCAAATATCTTTTACCATGCATATGGCATGGTCTATATAAATAAAACCCTGGCTACACTATAACTATCTTCATCCTTTGCTACACAAAATCATAAATTTTAAAAATAATATAAAATTCCTCCACCACAACAACATTGTATCACTATCAACCATCAACTTAAATTTTTGATAGAATTGATTAACGTGTCAGGCAGCATCAATGGATGAACGGAAGCCTCACTTCCTACTTGTGACATTTCCAGTACAGGGCCATATTAACCCGACCTTCCAGTTTTGTAAGCAACTCTTGTGGGCTGGTGCCCATGTCACATTCGTCACTAGCTTAGCTGCTTATAATCGCATCGACAAAGCTAATATCCCTAGTGGCGTGGAGTTTGCCACCTTTTCTGATGGGTATGACGATGGCTATATTGGTGACGAAGATGTCCCGAACTATATCAATATATCGTCAACGTGGGACTCGGTTCTTAGAAATAATTTTGGCCAAAAGCGCCTCTAAAGGAAAACAAGTTACTTGCATAGTATACACCCTCCTTCTAAGTTGGGTCGCTGAGGTGGCACGTAAGTTTTACGTGCCATCGACGTTACTTTGGATTCAACCTGCCACCGTTTTTTGCATTTACTATTATTATTTTAATGGATATCATGATGTTATTAATAATTGTGAGAAAGACCCTTTATGGTCATTAAAATTACCAAATTTTCCATTTGACCTCAAAGCTTATGACCTACCTTCTTTTCTTTTACCTTCTAACCCTTTTTTGTACAATTTTGCTCTCCTTGCATTTCAAGAGCAAATAGAACAATTACAAAAAGAGGATAACCCAAAAATACTTGTGAACTCCTTTGAAGCTTTAGAGTTTGATGGATTTAAATCAATTGAAAAATTAAGCTTGATTCCAATAGGTCCCCTTCTACTCTCCGCCTTCTGTGAAAAAAACATTTCCTTGGAAAAATCCTTTGGAGTCGATCTCTTTCAGAAATCAAAAGACAAGGATTATCTAAAATGGTTAAACGGACAAGAGTGTGCTTCAGTGATTTACGTGTCCTTCGGGAGCCTCTCAGTGCTATCTAAGGAGCAATTGGAGCAATTGGCCAATGCTTTGATACAAACACATAGGCCATTCCTATGGGTCATTAGAAAAATAGGGGTGAAACAAAAAGGTGTACATGAGAATAATGAGGAAGATTACAAATTAAGTTGCATGGAACAACTCAAGCAACAAGGGCTAATAGTCCCTTGGTGCTCTCAAGTGGAGGTTTTATCCCACTCATCAGTAGGATGCTTTTTGACACATTGCGGATGGAACTCGACTTTAGAAAGTCTAACATTTGGCGTCCCTATGGTCGCATTCCCACAATGGACGGACCAAACGACGAATGCTAAATTGGTGCAAGATGTGTGGAAGGTTGGAGTGAGGGTAAAGGTGAATGTACAAGGATTGGCAAAGAGTGAGGAGATTAAGAGATGTTTGGATATTGTTATGGAAAGTGAAGAGATGAGAGAAAATGCTATGAAATGGAGGGTATTGGCTCTTAAAGCTACTCAAGAAGGTGGATCTTCAAATAGAAATTTGAAGGCATTTATGGAGGAATTGTTATGTTGATTCTTAAAAACCATGATGTAGTTATATGATCAACTCTCTTTTGTTGAGCCTATCATGTTGTATACTTTATATCGAGCTTATCATAAGAAAACAAGCTTATATTCGCTGAATAAACAATACTGCTATTAAGAATTAATAAATAGTGAAATCCAACTCACCAACAATAAATATATTTTATTTGTCTATCAGTAGTGAATAAGTCTGGGAAAACTTATATAAAGAGATGTCATTAATGTTAGTCATGTAAAGATCATAAGCTTTATTATTACTCATTATAATAACATTACATTGCATCAATAAATTATGTCTCTATGAGAAAGGGGGGCAAGGTCGACTGTATGCAATCTAACATTCTAACCCTAACAAAGAGACTAATTTTCCGATTAACTCCAAAGCAGGCAGGTACTATAATCTAACAAGAGATAGATTCGAAAATCATGAATCGAATCAAATCGAACAATTTTACAGTTGAATAGTACTCTTACCAACTCAGGCCTCAGCTAATAAATCAAAATTGAAATTTACATCAATAGATTGCATGAGAACTAATTCCGAACAGAGGAAGTACATTAATAGATTGTCATTTTGGGATGACTTTCAACAAGTCTCTGCATTCCAGAAGCATTAAGCTTAGCTTCATGGCAGCTGTTCGTCGAAGCGCAATAAATTCTTTCTGGAACGACTTAACAAAACTCATGAGCAGGTTTCGTAAGGAAAGGCTTGAAAGTCATTAGAAAACCGACGAATTCTACTATATTCAGTAGGAAGAAAACCATATGGGTTCCTGCAATCAAAAACATACATACCAATTGTAAATACTTCTTCATGTTAAACTTGAACGTTAGTTATCGTAATGATCAAGTGAACGATACGAAAACATATGGGTTTGACAAGGGATTTGAAACGGGAAAACGAGGGTAATCAAGACCTGAAAGCAGGTCCGCCCTATGAGGGGGCAAGAGGGGCCGCTAACCAGGCTCATCCAAAAATCTAGAACCAGCATAACCCAAATTCATATTTATCTAATCTTGATACTCCTACTCTTTACTTCTATATACTAATAATTAGCAGCCCACAATTATTATCTTGCCCTGGACCCTGAAAAAAGCTTCACGTCTCTAAGTGGCTAATTAGCTAAGTCTAAAGATTTCAGCTCGCCACAAAATAGACATTAGGAATGGAGAGAGTGACACACCTGGAAGAAAAGTAGCCGTTTGACGCGTTTGTGCCCAAGAGAGACTGCAAATCGTGAAATGGAACATAAAATCGATTACCGACTATCATGAATTAGTGCATTTGCAAGTGAGAGATCGTCGCATTCACAGTATCAGTCTATCAAGGCAGTCGTATACAAAATGACAGGAAAACTTACAGGGTTCCGGCTAAAGCAGGACCAATTGCTTTGCAGAAAGACATAATACCCAGAGAAAGTCCATTTGCGGCACCTCTTTGATGTTGGTTCTGTCATTAGACTCGAAATTAGTATCACAACTGGCTTGATGACTACAAAATGTAAGAGGAAAAACTAAGGTAAAGAATGAAACATTACCACAGCCCTATTTTGCAGGAGGAACAATCCGGTAGTGATCGAAACCTGTCAATATTTGAAACTTCTAAAATATAAATATAGTATTTACATCACATTAAGGCTTAATTTTAATTCTATCCCATGATAATATACTTCATATGTTGTATTTTTTCGCCCTATTTCGTTAGTTGAATTGAATTGAGGTAATGGAAATACGTTTCGGTGTAATTTTCATTATCTTATATTTACGTTACCATTCCCACCAATTATTAAACTTACTAAACGGGTGTTAAGGTAAAGAGAAAGTAGCATGTACAGATATACAAAGTAGAGCATATAACGTATGTAATAAGCTAATAACACATTTGATTTTACTGAAGGAAGAATACACGTACCGAGAGCACATTTTTTGCTGCGGAAGCAAGATCAACAACAATTGAGAGAGTAGTGCCTTTCAAATTAACAAAAAAGGGGTAACTTGCCAGCAATGCAATACTAAGAACCTTCACGGCAGAAATAAGAGTAATTAGGAGAAGGAAGGATAGATTGTAACTAAGGCAAAAATGGGTTAGTTCAAACGCATACCGCTCCAACTCTCGAAACTGTAATCGGCCCAAGTTTTCTCTCCAAGACAGGATATAGAAGTAGTTGACAAAACAACAGACCAATTCCTAACAGAATAGCAGTTCATGAAGAAATCAGCACAAGATTATAAGATGATCTAATTATACTACACAATTCAGACTTTAAAACTAAACTCTTTTGCTTTGGAATCAAATCGCAAGACCGTCTAGAGACTAATAAGGAATTCGTGTACGTTGTGTTAGCGTATATAACATATCATGAGGCCTCGACCATCAGGTTAAGCTTTTGGTTGATTTAAAATCATGACATGGTATCAGAAGCCAAAGCGACAAAAAGGTCACGGGTTCGAATCTCAACCACCCGTCAAATTCAAGTGGGATATTCTGCATCAAGTATGAGAAGAGCCTGTACTGTGAACACTTCTAACCCAATGGGCTCTCGTGTGAGGACGCGTGTTAAAGTATCTTACGGCCTCGACCATCAACTTAATCTTTTGGTTGAGTTGGATTTTTGACACGTTGGAC
This sequence comes from Amaranthus palmeri, assembly GCA_019776075.1. NCBI lineage: Eukaryota > Viridiplantae > Streptophyta > Magnoliopsida > Caryophyllales > Amaranthaceae > Amaranthus > Amaranthus palmeri. The sequence continues at coordinate 708,910 of JAAKBH010000311.1, forward strand.
AATTTCTAGGATATATCGGAAAATTTTGATTGGCAATAACGATTCTACATGTAATATAGTGAATGATTGTCTTCCATTGTGACGTAGACATCAAAATTTTACAAGAATTTGTGTTTTTCAATATAGTTGCAGCTGGCAACCAGGCAACAGATGCGTTTCAAACTATCATTTAGTTACGTCACCATGATTTCTCAAACGTTCACAAATGAGTAGAAAGGCGTTTCCAAAGACTGAACAAATAATACCTGCCACAGCAAGAGCTTGACCAACATCTTCAGTCGCTAAACTTAATCCTCCAACAGTCCTCGGACTTACAGTCCATAATGAGAATATCTGAAGAAAAATGTTTCAAATTTCAGAATATACTATATCGATTTTTCCAAAGAAACAATTATGTATTTCACATCACCTCAATATAAGCCATATCATGCAGCTGAAAGACACAATATACTATGATTGTTGACATTAACGGCCAATTTCGAAGAAGGCTGATCCAGGAATGTGAAGCGTCTCTTTCAGCATTTAGTAATTTTTCTTTATCAGCATCCTCTATATCATGAGGCTGCACCTGGATTTTTCCATCAGCATCGTGCCTATGTAATGTTTCCTGCAGATATTATTGCCATTGAGTAAAGTATAGATGTGATTCTTTAACACCTTGCATAGAGTAAAAACAAGGCCGCATCGCATCCCATCGGCCGCTTTGTAAAGGTTTTCAAAATAAATGAGCCGGTATTTCCTGTGTTCTAAAGGAGTAAAAAAACCGCAATTTAGGTCGTAACAAGGGATATTTTATAGTTTCGACTGATATTTAGACACTATGATAACCGTATCACTCCTGTTACCACATCGGTAATCTGTTACCACGATCACAAACATTGCCGCATTTTTACACTATGACACATAGAAGTATATGAACAAAAGAAGCCAACTTCTGCCTACTGATTCAAATGTGAGCATCTAAAGAAATGAAAAAGGAGAAGGAAAAAAATCTTTCACTGAACTACGTATTTGCATCGCACGCAACCCATAGACATTTATGCACAACCTGAGTCTAGAAACTTCAATCCGTCATTGTTTTCTCAACACAAACAACCGAAGTTTTAGTACGACAGGTCCAACAAAGGCTCTTTACACAAGACTGTCACTCTAAACCATTTTCGTAAAAGGGTACTATAAAAGGCAAGGTGACATTATCAATCGGAATATATATATATATATATATATATATATATATATATATATATATATATATATATATATATATATATATATATATATATATATATATATATATATATATATAGTGAACAGTGAATGTAATTAAAAGACATGGACAAAAAACATACCGGGAGCCAAAAGCAGAGGATGAATACACCAAAAGAAAATATCGATAGTACTAAAGAAACTAAGAAGTATGGGAACCTACAAACCAACAATTATGGTGTAAGAAACTAGTATTAAGATAAAGAACATAAAAAAAAGATAGATTGATTTACCTTCCGAAAATTGAATCCTGAGAAAATACACTAGGGAATTTGTCTGCAGGCTGTAAGAAATACAAAAATAAAACAAAAGATAGACAAGATAAACGAAAACAATTAGGAAGATACTAAAAGTTATATGTGTACAAGTTCGTCTAAACACCTGTGCAAGATAACCACCAAGCGCAGGGCCTATGACTAAGCCGATACCCCATGAAGAAGTCATCTGAAAAGGATAAACTTACATTTAGTATTACTCATCCAATAAAAAAAGAATTATTTCAACTACTAAGCGAAGGATTGTATATGTACCATTGCCACCCCCAAAGCTTGATGCTCCCGACGGCTAACTTCAGTGGCATACGCCTGGTCAGTGGGTCCAGAAATAGAAGTAATCAGTAACCATAGAAATTCTCTCCTAGAAGGTAATAGTAGGTGATAATGCCAAAACAAATTTGATGTAAAGCAAGAGAACACTCACAACGCGCCTTACAGTAGCACATTGCAAACTAAAATGAAAGATCCTTGCATAACAGTATGCAATATATTGATGTCACACTATACTCTGTTGGCAGTGGTGGATTCAGGAAAAAAAAGCGAGCGATATAATCAATATAAGTAAAATGTGCCTATTGGGTTTTCATCCCTAGTAACATACGTGGAAGGCAATACACTAACTCATCTAGGGTATAATTACATAAAATATTTAATTTTATTTTGGATTCAAGTGACGTCAACTGACCTTAGTGGCATCACGTTAGATCCGCCACTGTCTGTTGGGATAGTTTGTTCCACATTGATAGGTTAAAGATGGTATCTCGACTTGGCCCTAAATAAGAAACTTATCATGATTTCAAGTTTAGTAAATTGGAGGCAACCTAAGGTATTCATGTTTGAAACCATTTGCTTCGTGCTTCATATGTGTGTGAGGATAAGTCCTTCAAGGCTAATGAAATAAACCTATCATACGGACAAGAAAATAAGAGTCAATTTGTGACTAGGGGAACCTAAGAAACAAATTCCACACCCGAAAGATTGTTTTCCGCTCAAAACAGAAGGTATCAAAAAACACTATCAATACTCGTCCATTGAGCCAATTGAAGTTGCCTAAGGCGGTACAATCAACTTTCTTAGCATGCTTAAGATCCCCTAGCCTTTCAGACAATAGAAGAATATCGGCAAGAAAGCTTCCTTAACATGTCGGAATAACATACCCTCATTGGACCAAGTGTGCCGCAGAAAGCTCCAAGAAGGAATCTTGAAACAAGTGCCATCCAATAACTCGTGCTCAGGCCAAACATTGTGTTAAATATCACTCTGCAATAAGATTATATAAAACACAAATGCGATATAAGTTTTGAATTCCTGTGTCCTTAACTAAAAGAAACTAAGAATCACTGGGAACGGGAAATGTCACAAAGGAACTTACACTGATAGTGTGCTTAAAATCATGACAGGTTTCCGGCCATAACGATCAGCCACCATTCCCCATATAATAGCCGTCAAGGTTCTCCCAACCATGAATGCCGATCCTTCAACGTAATCAAAGCCATCAGATGAAAACGTGAAGTTCAATTGATATTATTTTCATGTTTTCTAGTCCAAAATAAATATCGAATCGACACTTACCCTCGAAACCAGCATAGAAACTAACATCTTCTTCCCGTTTTGCAATACCAAATCCCCTCACCTATAAGGTACAATATGCACAGAGAAGTCAAAATTAAGATTTTAATAAATGAATAGCAAGGCATCCTCCCTCCAACCAAAAATACCAAAAAGGTGTAAGGACGACCGATAATAAACCATTCTATGGAATAGCGAACATCAACAATGTCATGTTACCCGATTGCCACCAATTGGTCTCTCAACTTAGCGGGGTTTTCCAAGTTAGATGTACACAAACTTACCCTTATAGACTACTACAACTATCAATATACCACCAATCATTTTGAAGAATCATGTAGCAAACTTGACCACAACAATCTACAATACCACCTCATTGTATTTACGTACCACCATAACCTTATAAGATACTAAATACCATCACATTGTATCTACGTATCACCATAAGCTTATAAGATATTAAATACCATCACAGCATACAAATGTTGTTCCTATATAGAACAACCTCCAAGGATTTGTGTAGCACTCCTCCCAAGTAAGGTCGGAAACTAGTAAAGACTCGATCACACAAGATGGAATGTACTTACTACTTACCATATAATATAGGAAGGGAAAGATGGACGATATCGGCAAAGCTGAAACAACACAACACAAAACAAATTAGAGTTACAAACTTACAATGCAAACTAGGACAACTCACATTATCCATATAGAGTATGGACTATATAAGCAACTCGGAGAAGAATGATGAAATTTGGATCATAGTCATCATACAATCAACCACATTACGAAAACAAACTCTAGTTAATTTATCAAGAAGCTATTGAGATGTATCCTCAATAAATCCCACCACAAAGAATTCTCTTAGTCCAAATCACATATTACACAAAAACAGGGATAAGCAAAAGCAATTCCAGGATGAAAAACTGGTTTTTTCTTAAACAAATAAGAAAAAGACATGAATTTTCAAATTTCATAAACATAGACAACATAAAGGGACCCAACAGGGAACACTCTTGCTAAAGTGTTTAACATATTATGGGCTTAACCATCAGTTTAACCTTTTTTTGTTAAGTTGGTTTCTTGACTTAGTATCAAAACCAGCCGGGACAGTTTAAATCTCAACCAGTTCGAATATTTAACGCCAAGTATGAAAATGGTATGTGACAATTTGGAATGATTTAAAATCCCAAGTACTCAACAATCCAACAAACAAAGATTTTACTGAAACCAATAAATTCCCACATATTGTAATTGACTCATGCATAGTTTTATTAGCCCAAAGCCATACAAGAACCTCCAAACTCAAAATCCCACCAAATTCATTTGCAACAGTGCACCCACAAAGACAAAGTTGAAGAAGACCAATTTAAAGTCCCAACATAGAATTTTTAATCCCAAAAACATAAAATAACTGGAGAGTTCAAATTAAAAATTCAAAAAATATACACAAATTTTCATAAAAAAAAAAAAACAACAGCAATCCCTAAAAAAGAGAAGCTCCTGGAAAAAGTAAGGTTCTTTTCAACAGAAAAAGCAACTTTAAACCAAATTTAAGTACATTATTTGTTACCCAGTACCCACCATCAGTAAAAAGAAAGAAAATTGCTACAAATGAAAACTAACAAAATTCAATGAACACCAAATCATAGATTTCCTTCCAATTCCAAGAAACTCAAAAAGACATCAAATTCCAAGTACCCAGATAAAAAAAACAAAAACCCATGAATAAAAATTAAATAGAGAAACAAAAGAAAATATAAAATTAACATACAAGAAGAGAGAGTAATAATCCATATGTAGAAAAAATGAAGCCAAGGAAGATTTGGGTTTTCTGCTTTGCGTTTCTCAACTTTGCAACCAGGACAATTCTCGTAGTAATAATCATTCTGTTTCGATAGTAACGGTTCTTTATTTTCTGCCATTGTTATTCTCCCAAAAAACAAATTCTGCAGAATTGTAGCAAGAAGAAATATACTCTGATTTATGATCCCTATTAATTCTAAACAAAAAGGTGTAAGGTTCTTGGTTAAAACACCGCTACTTTTTGTAATTATAGGGAGTGAGAAAATGTACGTAACAGAAATTCCAAATGGTAATTCTGAACTTTCAACTTTTTTATAAACTTCGTAGATAAGATTCTTTTAAATTGCATGGTGATTTTGCAATTTTTAATTTTGTTAAGTGTTAGATAAAAGGTTAAATTTTTTGTTAAATTTAATTAAATACGCAGTATAAATATATGTTTTGAAAAATGTGTCCGACTAGAGTGATTGTGATATTTATTTTTATGAAAAAAAATTACTACCTCCGTTCCAAAATACTTGCAACACTTACCATATTATGAAGTTTCAAATTACTTGCACAATTACTATTTTTGGCTAAAATAATTTGGTTATTTTATCCTCACTTTATTCCTACCCCAGTATCAACATCAATCATACATCATCCAATTAATTATTTAATATACCCACAAGTCACAACCACTATTTAATTATAATAATTTTTTTTTATTTTTATTCTACATATCACCATCAATCATACATCATCCCTACTTTTACCATACTGATTTGACTTGCCTAAATTCCTGTGCCCAAACCCAATGGTGCAACTAAAATGGAACGGAGGTAGTATTTACAATGAGAAATAATAACTTAATTTGATAAAAATTTTAACCTTTTTGTTTATCAAGTGAAAAAGCTATATTTAATGTCATCGTGCACGTAAAAAAATTTGTCTATTAGTTATAAAAAGCCAAAAACTAAAAGTCGATACGTAAAATCGGCAAGAATAATTTTGATGTTATTTTAATAATGTTTTGGTAGAAAGAACAGAGATCTAAATCTGGGTTTCCTAAGGGCTAAGAGCATGTCGGCGTTAGTGAAAGATTACAAGGGAACTGGACGTGTCATAGTTTGGTTCTTATATGAGGTGCCATTATAAATTCCAATTACATTGGAATTTCTACTATTTCTTTAGTAAACTTCGCCCTAGCCCAAGTTTGCCGACCTGCCGCGTCACGGGCGCAGCCCTTCTTGTTGGCTAATATTTTCTCCGTTCTATAATATTTGCTACTGAGTGTGACATGTTGTGTGGGAAAAAGTCAATATCAATAGCAAATATTAAGGAACAGAGAAAGTATTTTAGTATATTTATTTTTTTAAGTTATAAGGTAAGTTGAGGGCGGGATAGAAGAGAACAGAATCTAATATGTGATCTAATTGAGGTAAGACTCTTTCAATTGTGTTTACTTTTTTATTTTTATAAGTAGCATTTTTTATGGTAAACTTCGACTTAGATTAGGTTTGTCAACTTGTCGTGTCATGGGTGTGCTGATGGATAAAATGATGTAGATGGAAAGAATATGTGGTGAGATTAACAAAAGAGGAGTGTCTCTAGGTCTAATAACTTATATTGTCACAGTAACACCGTTTCATATAAGAATTTGTGATGAGAATATGCTTGTGGATAAGAGATTAAAAAGCCAAAGAAAAATTGTATATTAAATTGAAATCGTTAAAAAATGTACAAATGAGAATAGAAAGTGTATCAAATAGAATTTATGTATCATTTGTTCCTAGGATATAAATTGTATATTTTTAACCCATAAGTCAATCTTTCTAAAATACAATAACAAATCAAATTTCTATGTTGTAGAATGTAGATATTCCACATATATCTTCTACAACAAAAACTTTGCCCCAAATATAAGCAAACAACTATAAACAAGTTAAGCAACCCTTTCATTAGGAATTAAAATTGTATTTCATTTAGAAAAATAACATGAAGAAATTACTACTCATGTTTAACCTTTTTGATAAAAACAAACACCTATGACATTCAACACGATTTTACTATGAGATAGTTCTAAATTGAGCTAAATATATAACGTATCAAATTAATTAAAACAAGCGGATCACTGTTGAAACTAATGTGTTAATCCATATAATTAATCTCAATGTTTTGGGATTTTCGAATTTAAACTGTCTAAATAAATCCGTCTCACAATAAGACTGGTTTCATATAAATTTTACTTCATATCCAATCAAACAAATAGAATGATCGAGTAATTTGGTTTTGAAAGATGTTTTTGACTAGATTACAAGTCCAAATTCCAAGAACCTCAATCAAGGAAGAATATGTATAGTACTGGAAAGAATAGGATGGGACTGAACATCGAGTATAGGAAGCATAGATGTGATGGAGTCTGGATCCAAAAATGTATACTGGGAGGGCTGAGCAGGGTGAGATGTAGCAAAGGGAAATTGTTGTTCATCAAAGATCACATGCCTAGAGATGATAATCTTATTGGAAGAGAGATCAAGACATTTGTAACCCCGATGATTTGAAGGATACCCTAAGAAAACACAGGGTGTGGACCGAGCTTGGAGTTTGTGTATGGTAGTGGAGGGGAACAAAGGATAACAAAGACACCCAAACACACGGAGATGATCGAATGTGGGAGTCTTGTTATATAACACTTGAGTGGGTGAGACATGGTTCAGAAGTTTTGTAGGAAGGATGTTATGAAGATAAGTAGCCATAGCTAAGGCATGATGCCACAAGCGGGAAGGCATGGAAGAATGAAGCATCATAGTACGAATCATGTTATTTAGGGTGCGTAGTTTTCTTTCGGCTTTACCATTTTGTGCGGAAGTATGAGGACAAGAAAATCTAAACACAAACCCATGGCGAGCAGAAAATTGATGAAAAGACGAGTTATCATATTCTTTCCCATTATCACATTGAAAACATTTGATACGGCGCTCAAATTGGGTAAGAACAGAAGTATGAAACTTTTCAAAAATTGAAAACACATCAGATTTATGAGCAAGAGGAAACGTCCACACAAAATTAGAGAAATCATCCAGAAACAGAAGATAATATTTGTGACCAAGGGAACTCACCACGGGTGAGGTCCAAAGGTCACTATGGACAATATCAAAAGGTAAACTAGTAGCAGACATAGAATCATAGAAAGGTAATCTAATATGTTTTCCCAGTACACATGATTGGCAAACAGACGATCTAGAAAGTTCATTACATTGTGCCCTAGGGTTTTTGGTGTATATATACATGTATGATATTTTCCAGTACACAAAGGTAATCTAATATGTTTTCCCAGTACACAAAATTAGTCTATATGTATGATATTTTCCATAAGGGCAATCCTGTAATTATGTATAGTGTGCCCTAGGGTTTTTGGTGTATATATACATGTATTCATTAATGAAATAGGAAGGATCATTTTATCCATCATGGTATCAGATTATTAGTTGCTCTCAAAAGTAGCCGCCACCTATTTTCTTTCTCTTTCCTGGGCTCCAATCCCCACAAAAATACCCTTCTGATTCCCTCGTCCTTTTCTGATTCCCTTCTTTCTGCTGCTCCTCATCATCATCCCTGTCCTCAAGAATACCCGTCTCCTTCTCTGCTGCTCCTCCCACAAAAATACCAATCTTCGTCTCTGCTGTACTCCCACAAAAATACCCACCCTATTCTGCTGCTGCTCCGCCACAAAAATACCCACCGTTTTTCGTCTGCTACTCATTCCACAAAATATACCCACTCATTTCTTTTCTCTCTCATCCCCTATACTCTATCTTCTTCAACCTTGAGTTCAACAATGGCGGCTACCAACAAAAATGCCATACACCCAGCCATGACTGTTACTAATATACAGAATCATGTGCCCATCTTGCTTGAAATGGATAAGGGTTTATATGCAACTTGGTCTCATTTATTTACCACTCATTGCAAGGCTTACAAAGTTCTTCACCATATCATTCCGTCTTCTTCTTCGTCATCCTCGACTGACACAAATGCTGAACCGGACTCTAATGATTGGGAGTGTATTGATGCTCGTGTGTTACAATGGATTTACGGCACTATTTCTCGGGATCTCATGACCACCATCATTTCCCCCACCGAATCAGCCACCGCACAAAAAGCATGGGAGGACTTAAGAAACCTGTTTCAAGACAACAAGCCTACGCGAGCATTGTATTTGGAGGACCAGTTTACCCACACTCAACTATCTCATTTTTCTGATGTTAGTTCGTACTGTCTACACCTTAAGAGTCTTGCTGACCAGCTGGCCAACGTCGGCGTTCCTGTTACCGACGAACGGCTCGTTTTACAGCTCATTCGTGGCCTGCCTAAATCATACAATGACGTTGCTACGTCATTGGAGCAACAAACCCCGCTGCCTTCTTTCTATCTTGCCCGTTCTCGCCTTATCCTTTATGAGACTCGGCGTAATCATCAAGCTTCCCGAGAAGCTCTTGAAGACTCCACGGCACTGTTCACTAGCCATCAATCCGATGAGATTCCGCAGTCACCACGACGACCACCTTCTCGGTCCTCTCATTCTCATGCTGTGCCGAATGTACGGGGTGGTTCGAGTAGGGGGCGTGGGGGTCGCCGCCGTGGTTCCGCTCGTGGGGGTGGCCGTAGCCTTTCTAATGGGTCTCCTCAGATGCTGCCTCGCTTTTCTACTCAATGGGGCACTCAACCACAGTGGCCTCATATGCCGTATCAATGGGGTCCCACATGGCCAACTCAACATTGGTCATCTCCACCATGTCCTTACCCCTCCAACCCCATCAGTTGGCCTCGTGCTCCAAATCAGTCTAATGCTGCGGGTGTGTTGGGTCCTCGCCCTCAAGCTTATCACAGTCAGTCATCTGTTTCACCGCCCCCAACTCAGTCCCTTTGCCCTACGGACATCACAGCTGCTGTTCATACCATGTCTCTTCATCCTCCGGATAACAATTGGTATATGGATACAGGCGCTACGAATCACATGACGTCGTCGGCAGGTAGTCTTTTTCCCTATACTAATTCTAGCAGTAATAATAATATTATCGTCGGTAGTGGTGATAGTGTTCCAATACGTGGTTATGGCAATGCGACCCTTTCCCCTCCCCACCCACCTCTTACTCTTACCAATGTCCTTCATGCCCCCAAACTTATAAAAAATCTTGTCTCTGTTCGCCGATTTACTATTGATAATCATGTGTCTGTTGAGTTTGATCCGTTTGGGTTTCTTGTGAAGGATCTATGGACGGGGAGACCAATTTTGCGGTGTAATAGTGACGGGGATCTCTATCCAGTTATTCCATCACCAAAAACCCTAGGGCACACTATACATAATTACAGGATTGCCCTTATGGAAAATATCATACATATAGACTAATAAATTATGATAAAAATTTAAGTTTATGGTTGTTATATATCTACTCAATGCATGTCATCTTCCAAGTATCATGAATAATGTATGTTGATGTTCTCCATTGTATCACTACAATTTCAACACACATGTTCATCCTATGTCATCATAAATTATGAGACTAAGAACAACTTTGTACAATATATTACTTTTTGTGTGTTGAAATCAAAGTACCATATCTCGTGCACGATATGACGATAAGACGACCTTAAAATAAAAAGTCCATAAACCAAAGTTTTTATTATTGAACTATAGTATGAAGTATAACTCACAATGACACCGTTTCATACAAGAATTTATGAAACAAAATACACATCTTCTCCATTAGTTTCATTATATATTCCATCGTTTTCTCTTTCAGTTTATATACTCATTCGACTTCCGTTGTTCACTCTTTACCTAAGATTTTTCGTGATTTCTAGTACATTTTCTTGTTGAAGTTCGTCATATTCTTCAAGTTTAATTACATATAATCAAGTTTAATTACCTGCAAGAGCGAGAAGAGAAAAATAAAAGGTCATCACTTCAACATAACATACTTTTAGTAGAATATATTTAATGACCTTCTATTTAAATGTTGCTACTTTAAATTTCTAATGATATATATAGTGATTTTTGTCACGTTTAGTAGATCCTTTAGCAGCATACTACAATATTATACTACAACTTTTTCGCGACATAAGATACAGTGATATTTTTCATAAATGTCACTATAGACTATAATAATTATTACATATGTCATTAAAGGTCAAATAAAATATTATTAAATCGCTTTATAGTTAAACTTAAAATAAAAGTCAATAATTAAAAATATAAATTAGTAACAATGTCACTAGAGTTTATGTAATAGAGTTAACTTTGTAGTATTGAATTTTTCTATGCTTATTTTTAATTTGTTTTTAAAAAGGTTTAATTATTTCAAATTTTCAATTTACTGCAGCCCAACAATGAGCTAGAGCTTATAACACGATAATAAAGGCCCCGCCCAGTTAAGGTGCTTATTTGGGCTGGGCCTCTACATACATATGGGTATCTTATGAGAAAAATTGAAAAATATAAACATTTTTATAAAAATATTTAAAATAAGTTTAAAGAAATTTTAATCCTTAAAATTGGGCTTTAGTTTGTGGCCCAACTTTTGTTTTTCCAATTTCCTATTCTTTCCATTTTCATGGAATTTTATACTTTAGTATAATTTTTTTTTTGGCAAATAAAAATTTTATTCATTTACCAGAAAAACACAAAATACATCAAAGGCAAGGAAAACTCGATATTTCTTATTTGCATCAATGTGGAAACGAGGTCCACCTTCTATGAAGGGTTTCCCCGTCCCACTCTTCATGTGTATACGAGAAAAAACGAGGCCTAAAAAACAGCCGACCAGAAAACTCAGCATATCCAAACTATACAATGTGGACAATGCAAAACAGAACATCATGCTACCATGTACTCAGCATGATAACAGCAATTACATTAAAGAAAACCAGCAGATCAGAGACCCAAAAGGTAGCCAGCTGCCTCAAAACAGGAGCAAGCAACATCAACCAACACAGTAGACCCGCAATATCTCCACAGCAACTGGCAATACCCGTGCAAACAACAGCAATCAAGTAGGCAAAAAGTGCACAGTAGCAGCCTATCGAAAGCAGCCCCTCAGCATAACTTGCACAAACCAGCAGCAAATTCTTTGGAAGTGTACAGCAGCAGGAGGTATTTCAATGTGCAGATAACAATATAACAGCAGCAGAATTGGTGTGTGGGGTGAATTACATACATCAGCTGGACTAAAACTCAGTAGGATGCTTAAACAGCTAGCGGAATCAGCTCAGGACTGTGTAGCAGCATCAGTAGTGCATACACAAGTGCTGCTCTATCGGAAATGCAGGTTAGCATTATTCCAAGAGCCTCTGCATTGAAGTTGCCCTAAGTGTCCCTGTGGCATGTACTCAAACACTAAAAGCCTTTCATTGCCAATGTCGCAGAACCCAAGAAGGGCAACCAAATGCCTATGTCTTACTTTAGTAAGGAGACCGATTTCAGATTCAAACGCGTTAATCCCGTTGGACTCCATTTCGGTTGATTCCATCCTCTTTACAACAATCTTAAATCCATCAGGCAGCTCTCCTTTGTAAACGATTGCAGATCCTCCACGTCCCAATATGTTATTCTCACTACAATTGTTTGTCACTTGCCGAAGGAATGCAGGAAAATTACCATGATAAGCGGTAATTAGACTCTGCAACTCACTTGGAACGATCCCTATTACATTAGTCTCCACCGTCTCACTAGTCTCCACCGTCTCATTAGTCTGCGCCGTCTTATTCCCAGATTCTTGAATCTGAACCTCCTCAAGCTTCCTATGCCACTTCTTCATAAAACTTATAAGAAACAACCATCACAACCTCAAAAATGAAAACAGTTGCAATCACTAAAACAATCACCATACCACGCAAAACTGAAAAACCATTCGACCCTCCACGCAACTTTGACTCCGACCCTGATGAATTAGACCCATCTGGACAACTAGCAGGCGGTGGTAACACCTTTCGAATATTCTTATTTCCCTCCGTAAGAAAATTCACCTCAGGCCTAAATTTCGGAAGTATCCCACTTAGGTCATTATTAGTAACATTAATCGTTCTAAGCTTAGACAAGGTAACTAAACTATTAGGAATTGTTCCAGTCAAGTTATTATCACTCAAGAACAAATTGATCAACGATGTCAAATTCGCAAATGCTGGAGAAATAGTACCCGAAAACCCTTGCTTCGTGAAATTAACAACAATAACCTTTTTGTTACTATCACAATAAACAAAACTCCATTGATTACAAGCATCATTCCCTTTCCAAGAATCAACTAACTTAATAGGGTAACCTAAAGCACCAGAAACTTCTAGCAAAACATTAACCTGAAGATCACAAGCACCAAAATCATCCCTACAATAACTATTTGCATTACTACTATTCCCTAAATTCACCAACACATTATCAGGAAATTTAGGCAAAGACCCTTGAAGCTTATTATCTTGAACAGTAACATTCTGCAATTTAGGTAAAGAAACAATGGAAGATGGAACAATACCAGTTTATTGATTATCACTTAATTGCAGATCAAAGATTTCTGTGCAATTAGATAAATTAGGAATCGGTCCAGTAAACTTGTTACCATGAAGCCATACCTGAGTTAAATGGGTACCCGAAAGCACATCAATTGAACCCGAAAGACCCGCATCATCAAGCCAAAGAGATTGAATTGAAGACCCATCAAAAGAGGCAGGTAATGAACCATTAAAACTGTTATAACTCAGTCTTAAATATCGAAACCGAGGAAAACCCCCAAAAATCTGGAATCATCCCTTCCATTTTCGCTTTATATCCATAAAAACTAACCAAATTAAAAGAATCTACAGTTTCAGAAGGAAATGGCCATGGAGAAAGATTTTCATTATAAGAAATAGAAAGAAATTGAAGTGAAGTTAACCCAGAAAAAGTGCCAGGCATTATAGAAGTAAAGTTATTGTTATGCAAGAAAACATTCCGAAGAAAAGAAAGATTAGCTAAAGAAGGTAAAGACCCAGAAAAATGATTTTGTTCAAGATAAAGTGTCGTAAGTTGAGTAAGTGTATTCAAAGAATGTGGTAATGTAGCACTAAGACCTTGATTAGAAAGATTAATGGAGGTAACCCTTTGGTTAAATTCACAGTTTACATTCTTCCAATTGCAGTAAATAGTGGAAGAATCCCACCCAAGAGGAGGAGTAGTGAAAGCTTTAAGGAAGTCATTCATGGCGGATTTGTCATCTGCAGAAATTTGGGAAAGAAGGATGAAGAAGAACAAAATTAAAAGGGTTGTTGTAGTTTTTGGTATGGTATCACTTGGTGGGTAATTGAGAGAAGAAAGAAAAACATAGGAAAAATTGTCCAAATTATTTAATTTTCAGCGCGTCTTATATTTGAAGTAAGTTTAATTTTCTAAGTGATCACTTTGAAATCGTAAGTCATGACTTTGAGAATTTGTGTTTAACTTTTCATTCATATCTCAATTAAATGATTCGTATGTGCTCTATATACAGAAAATACTATACTATAGTCTAATTATTTACACCACCATAGCCCCACTCCTCCCTCTTACGTACGAAGTAGGTTATGAGCAACTACACATTTACGATATATTATTAGAAAATAATTAATACGTGGAATTATTTATAACGAATAAGTGAAATATTAAATTATTTTCAACAAGTATTCCAAAAACATGTACTCTCAGGTGAAATTTTCATAAAAAAAAACATAAACAGTTTTATAAAAATATTTAAAATAAGTTTCGGGAAATTTTAATTCTTAAAATATGCGTCTTAGTGTCTGAACCTAAGATTAGACTTTGTTCGCTGTTACAAATAGCGAATAAGAGAAATTTTTTTATTTTATTCACTATTAGCAGCAAACAAAAGAAATACAATAACATAACATGTAAAAGGACAAAAAAAACTATATGTTGTTCGCTGTTATCAATAGCGAACTAATATTTGCTGATTTGAGAGTACATATTTTTGGAATACTTGTTGAATAGAATCCAATATTTCACGTATTTATTATTTTCTAATAATATCACATTAAATATGTAGTTGCTCATAACCTACTCCGTATGTACAAGGGAGGAGTGGAGCTATGCGCCTATAATGATGTAAATAATTAGACTATAATAATTTCGTAAATTAAGAGTACATACGAATCATCAGATAATAATACATACTTCCTCCGTTCCATAATACTTGCTACATATTCCATTTTGGGAAATTTCTTATTACTTGCTACATTTCCTTATTTGGTAACAAACTAATCATTTAAAGTTATACCTACTCCTACTTTTATCCTACTCTATATCTAATTATTCCTATTTTTCTTTTTCATTTTTCAACAAATAATATTAAAAAATTTCAAAAAACAACTTTTCACCTATTGCTAATCATTGCATAGTTACTCCTTAATATTTGTGCCCATGCAACGGTAGCAACTAAATAAGAACGGAGGAAGTACGTAAATTATTCACGAAATTTGAATGAAAAGTTAAATATTTTGGACAATTTTTCTTATGTTTTTCTCCATGATTTGAACATGCAAGAAACGCACCCGTTAAACTATAAATACTCGACAAAATCCGCCCATCTTTTCTCAAAACTTCACCATTAAAGTCCTTCCTTTCTTTCTTCTCTCAATTACCCACTAATGGATAACATACCAAAAACTACAACAGCCCTTTTACTTTTGTTCTTCTTCATCCTTCTTTCCCAAATTTCTGCAGATGACAAATCCGCCATGAATGACTTCCTTAAAGCTTTCACTACTCCTCCTAATGGGTGGGATTCTTCCACTAATTACTGCAATTGGAAGAATGTAAACTGTGATTTTAACCAAAGGGTTACCTCCATTGATCTTTCTAATCAAGGTCTTAGTGCTACATTACCACATTCTTTGAATACACTTACTCAACTTACAACACTTTATCTTGAACAAAATCATTTTTCTGGGTCTTTACCTTCTTTAGCTAATCTTTCTTTTCTTCGGAATCTTTTCTTGCATAACAATAACTTTACTTCTATAATGCCTGGCACTTTTTCTGGGTTAACTTCACTTCAATTTCTTTCTATTTCTTATAATGAAGATCTTTCTCCCTGGCCATTTCCCTCTGAAATTTTAGATTCTTTTAATTTGGTTAGTTTTTATGGATATAAAGCGAACATGGAGGGGATGATTCCAGATATTTTTGGGGGTTTGCCTCGGTTGCGAAATTTAAGACTGAGTTATAACAGTTTCACTGGTTCATTACCTGCCTCTTTTGATGGGTCTTCAATTCAATCTCTTTGGCTTGATAATGCGGGTCTTTCGGGTTCGATTGATGTGCTTTCGGGTATGACCCATTTAACTCAGGTATGGCTTCATGGTAACAAGTTTACTGGACCGATTCCTGATTTATCTAATTGCACAGAAATCTTTGATTTGCAATTAAGGGATAATCAATTTACTGGTATTGTTCCATCTTCCGTTGTTTCTTTACCTAAATTGCAGAATGTTACTCTTCAAAATAATAAGCTTCAAGGGTCTTTGCCTAAATTTCCTGATAAAGTGTTGGTGAATTTAGGGAATAGTAGTAATGCAAATAGTTATTGTAGGGATGATTTTGGTGCTTGTGATCCTCAGGTTAATGTTTTGCTAGAAGTTTCTGGTGCTTTAGGTTACCCTATTAAGTTGGCTGATTCTTGGAAAGGGAATGATGCTTGTAATCAATGGAGTTTTGTTTATTGTGATAGTAACAAAAAGATTATTGTTGTTAATTTCGCGAAGCAAGGGTTTTCGGGTACTATTTCTCCGGCATTTGCGAATTTGACATCGTTGATCAATTTGTTCTTGAATGATAATAACTTGACTGGAACAATTCCTGATAGTTTAGTTACCTTGTCTAAGCTTAGAACGATTGATGTTACAAATAATGACCTAAGTGGGATACTTCCGAAATTTAGGCCTGAGGTGAATTTTCTTACGGAGGGAAATAAGAATATTCGAAAGGTGTTACCACCGCCTGCTAGTTGTCCAGATGGGTCTAATTCATCAGGGTCGGAGTCAAACTTGGGTGGAGGGTCGAATGGTTCTTCAGTGCGTGGTATGGTGAATGTTTTTGTGATTTCAGCTGCTTTCATTTTTGAGGTTGTGATGGTTATTTTTTGTAAGTTTTATGTGGAGAGGTATTGTAAGCCTGAGGAGGTTCAGATTCAAGAATCTGGGAATGTGACGGTGCAGACTACTGAGATGGTGCAGACTAGTGAGACGGTGGAGACTCATGTAATAGGGAGCGTTCCAAGTGAGTTGGAGAGTCTAATTACCGCTTATCATGATGATTTTCCTGCATTCCTTCGGCAAGTAACAAACAATTTTAGTGAGAATAACAAATTGGGAGAAGGAGCATCTGCAATCGTTTACAAAGGAGAGCTGCCTAATGGATTTAATATTGCTGTAAAGAAGATGGATTCAACCAAAGTGGCGTCCTACAAGATTAACGTGTTTGAATCTGAAATCAGTTTCCTTAAAAAAGTAAGACATAGGCATTTGGTTGCCCTTCTTGGGTTCTACGACATTGGCAATGAAAGGCTTTTAGTGTTTGAGTACATGCCACAGGGACACTTAGGGCAACATCTGTTCGAGTGGGAAGAGCTTGGATATTCTCCTCTAACATGGAAGCAGAGAGTTACTATAGCTTTGGACATAGCCAGGGGGGTTGAGTATCTACACAGCTTGGCACAATCAGGTTTCATTCACAGAGATTTGAAGCCTAGTAACATCTTGCTAGGAGATGATATGAGGGCCAAGGTTGCAGATTTCGGTCTAGTGAAAAATGCACCTGATGCACAACATTTATCGCCGAGTCAATTTGCTGGGACGTTTGGCTACATGGCTCCTGAGTATGTCGGTAAGCGTATGCCTAACATTCTTAGAATCATCTATAATGAAGTTATTATTCATTGGCTATAGTAGAACTCTAGTATGCACTAATTTGTTTTCGTTCATGTAGCCATCCTCATGTTATTGTGATTAAAGCCTTGGCATTGTTAAAACATGAATCACCACATCGAACAGGGATAGAGCAGTTTTTGATCATAAATACTTGAATATGACATATTTATGATACCTATCAAGTATCTATTAATCATCTTCCTTAAATTGTTTCAATAGGGATAGTTCAACTAATTTAGTTATTGTTTGTTTTGATGGATGAGAGGACTTGAGTTATAGACTTCGAAACGAAGATATAAAGAAAGGGTTTAGGATTTATGATTATTAAGGAATAAGATAAAAGAGAACCATTTAAGATGGTATGGGCATGGGCAAAGACGAGATATTATCGAACTGATAAGAAAAAAACATAATTAAACCCGGGGGACTTAAAAAGTGGGCGAAAAAGACTGAAGATGACTTGAAGTCAGGAGTGGGAAATGATGTGAAGAATCTAGATTTACAGATTGAGATAATATAAAATCAAAATGAATGGAGAAGAAGAATCCATGTGAACGATCATTGTAACTCCTAGGCTCCTTACTACGTCCCCACTGAAAAAATGATGCCTTGTGCTAACAGATTTCAATTGAATAAATGTTGTGCTTTTGTTTCTTCAACAGATTTTGGGAGAGTGACAACTAAAATTGATGTCTACGCATTCGGCATAATTTTGATGGAGCTTATCACTGGCAGAAGAACTATTGACAAGACACTGCCACCGGACAGACACTATTTAGGGAAATGGTTCCGTGGAATCTTGGGCAACAAAGACAACATCCGAAAGGCAATTGACGCTAAAATTGACCTTGACGATGAGACTTTTGAGAGCATTTACAAGGTTGCCAAGCTGGCAGGTAATTGCGCTGCACCTGAGCCACAGCGACCCGACATGGGACATGCTGTACGTGTGTTGGGCCCGCTTGTAGAGCAATGTAAGCCTTCGAGCCAACAAGTTGATACTGACATTGCGAGCACATCAACAACGATCAATGATTAGTCTCGCTTGACTCGACAAAACTGTAGTTGGTTATTGTGTAAATGTCAGAAACATGAACAGATTTTCCAGAAGATTAAGAGTAAATACATACTGTGTAAATATCCTTTTGTAGTTCTATACTTGCAAGTCTAGTTTAGAACCTAGAAATATTCAATAAAGTTGCATATATTAGATATTTGAATGATTGAATCTATCATATTCATTAGGATTCCTCAATTAGCATTGTTCAATATTGATGAATGGTACTTGGTTATTGTTGTTTGAGCTATATTTATCGGTCTTATCTCTATTTGAGTTTGCTATATTTATCGATCTTGCTATCTCCATAAGCCATCAACACATTCAAGTCCAGCCCTTCATATCAGCTATGCAGTATCTTCCAAGATCAAGAGGTTCCAGCATTATGAAGATATATTACAACACAAATCAAAATGAAATCTTTTGAATGTTGTATAACAAATTTAAAAGGACGGATGGAGTAGTTCCAATGGTATCCTCTTTGAGTATCCTCAATGCCATTAATATTAATCGTTACTTTTTTAGTAATTTAAGTCGTCTTATAAATTTTATATATTTACTATTTAACGCTAGATGTAAGTCAAAAAGTTTTATAAATTCATTCATATATTCCAAATATATTGGGAAATAGCCTAAACACAAAATGTGATGCAACTAATTTCAAGTAGGTATGTTTTTTATAATGGATTTGGGTAGGTACTTTAAAAAATGGACATATACTCACCAACTAGCTAACCCATTCCACTTCATATCCTAAATATTCATTAAAACCTCTAGTTAATTTTAGGATCAAAACATTGTTTAACAATGTGTTTTTATAATTCAAGCCTTTTATCTTCCCAAAAAAAAAAAAAAAAAAAAAAAAAAACTCAAGCCTTTTAATGTGTTTTGGTACTTTATGTCTCATAACTCATGCTTAAGATCCCCTTCTTATTTAACAATGATCAAACATTATAATTAAGTGATGATTAATTTTGTTCTAAATTTCAAGTAGTTCAACAATTTCAAGACTACTTTCCCAATCCATCTTCTATAAAAGCTTATTTACATTACAAACATTACACACATCACTAACACATTTTTGGAGATAATAATTCAAGTTGCGAGCATGAAGAATCTAATTTCCGTTTTCATATTCTCAACATTCATTGTGTTATCAAGTACGTTCTTTTGCGTTTTAATTTGGTTTTTTCTAATTCATAACATTCGACATTAAAATTTAACTTATTAAATCTGTCGTTCTTGTTAGTTTACTTTTCCATACTTCTAATAGCTAACTTTAAACTTTTTGTTAGGTGCTCAATTTATGGACCGAATTGGTATCAATTACGGGAAGCTAGGCAGAGACTTACCTTCCCCATATCGATCCATAGAGCTCGTTCAATCGATGAACGCAACCATGATCAAGCTCTATGATGCAGACCCGGAGACATTAAAGCTACTAGCAGGAACCGATCTACATGTTTCGATCATGGTCCCAAACGAAGAAATCTTAGAACTAGCGTCCAATGATACCTTAGCTAACCAATGGGTTCATGAAAATGTCTTTGCTTATTATCCTTCTACCATGATTAGATACATTATGGTTGGTAATGAAGTTTATAGCAATCACAATCAAGAACAATGGGAAAATCTAGTCCTAGCCATGCAACACATTAGGAATACCCTACATACCCATGACATACATAACATTAAAGTTGGTACACCCTTAGCTATGGATGTTTTAGGGTCCACTTTTCCACCATCTAATGGTTCTTTTCGTGTCGATACCTTAACAACTATAGTACCCCTACTACAATTTCTAAATCGAACTAGTTCGTTCTTTTTTCTTGACGTATATCCTTATTTTCCTTGGTCTTCAAACTCACGCAGTATAGATTTGAATTTCACTTTATTCATGGGTAACATAACTTATGTTGATCCAGTAAGTAACTTGACGTATACAAATTTGTTGGACCAAATGATCGATTCAATGTACTTTGCTATGGACAAGTTAGGGTTTTCGAATATACCTATATTTATATCCGAGACCGGGTGGCCTAGTCAGGGTGATCTTGACCAACCTGGTGCCAATGTTTATAATGCAGCTACTTATAATAGGAACCTTGTAAAGAAAATATCAGCAAACCCACCTTTGGGTACTCCGGCCCGACCCGGTACTATTATACCCACATTCTTATTCTCTTTGTACAATGAGGATCTTAAAGATGGGCCAAGTACTGAGCGCCATTGGGGCCTGTGGCAGCCCGATGGTATCACACCCGTTTACGCGATCAACTTATCGGGTAACAAAACGGATTACGGGCCCTTACCAGAGCCCGTTAATAATGAGGCTTACAAAGGCAAATTGTGGTGTGTGGCGGATAGATCCGTTAAACCGGATCAACTAAGACCCGTATTAAAGGATATTTGTACCCGATTGAATAGGACTTGTGAAGCGGGCCTTGGGCCTGGAAAAGATTGCTATGATCCAGTATCTGTTTATTGGCATGCTAGCTATGCTTTTAGTGCTTATTGGGCCAAGTATAGAAATTGTGGTGAAGTTTGTTATTTTAATGGGCTTGCAACTCTCACTACACGAAACCCAAGTGAGTTTTTGAATCTCTTACTCTTATTTCACAATTCTTGCTATAGACGATCTATAGCATAGACGGGTGTATTGAGTCAGCCTACTTTTACACTTTCTAAAAATAACAACTGAAATTTCCATTGGACTGGGCTACTGAGAGTGTCGTCTATGCCATAGACGGTCTCTGCTCTTATTTTTATTGTTAAGGAATTTGTGTATAATTAATTACGCATTTTCATATGAGACGGCTTCACAGTCAGACATCTCTATTAGGTTGGCGAACTAGCGTACATATATTATCTTAAACTGATTGCTTATATCTAAAATGATTCTTTTTTGTAGTCTTAAAATGATCACTTATAACTGATCGCTTACAATCTTAAAGTTTTTAATCAGAAAAATTAAAATAAATGTATGAACTCATCTCATGATTAAACGGTCTTATATAAGAACTGCAATGTTAATTATACTATAAATTTGTGAACATTTATAGTAACAAGAAAATTCTAAGTTAATTTCAAATATTCAAGAATATTTATGATATTTTATTTTTAGTTGTAATAAACAAAGTATATTTGATGTGCAGGTCATGGGAATTGTCATTTTCCAAGTGTTACATTGTGAAGAAGACCAGCACGCAGTTTTATGAAAAGCTATAGGATATCTACTTTTTTAATTCAATATATCAATTTATATTAGTATTTTCTAAAGAACAATAATGTTAATTTCGATTTTTTGTATTATTGATATAATTGTATTATTTACATTGATCATGTTTAAATATCACAACATCCTTTCATGGGAATTGTCATTTTCCAAAAATCGTATCGAGCATCAAAAATAATAATAATAACATGTCCGCAACTTTACTAACCAAACAGTGCAATTTGTTCATCACTCTTATACTTGGATCACAACAAATATAAGAGCTTCATTCCCATATCGTTACACTTTACGTGATTTAATATATTTTAATAATTATTCGCGAGCACATATTTGAAACTCAATATTAGTTGAATCTTCTTTGCCGATAAATGAGCCAGCATCATTTGCGTTGAAACTTGTGCTACAATACTTTCTTTTTCCCCAACACTTGCTTGAATTTTAAAAGTAATATTGTGATTTTGAGACTCGGATTGTTGATAATGATCAAGTAAAGCATATTTATTGTACTTATTCATCACTTCATGAATAAAACTAAAAACATGCATAGAAATCTTCCGTTTCTTGATTTTTAACAACCAAGGTGGGTCAACCATTACTTTAGCATATTCTATCCAAACTTTCTCTTTTTCTTGTACATCTCATATTTTCTTTTAACTTTCTTGAAGCTTGATTGCATTCTTGACCAAGTCTCCCGTTGATGAGTTTCTCTTAGAAGATTCTTAGTTTGGATATTAGAACTTTCAATTGAATGAATTTCAAGAATTTCCTCATGTGTTGAATATAAATTTTAAGGTTCAATTGCCACAAAACATTCATGATTATTATCTAAATCATTTTCACTTATGTCATCAATCACACAATTAACCAAATCACCATCCATATGAATAAAGCCTTTAGAACCCAACTTACTTTTTGCACATGAATTCATATGATCAACATTTAAAGATTCTTGATCGAGTATCAATTTTAAAATCACACGTTGCTAATTCTTGAATTGTATTTACTTCAAGCATGCTATCGAACATTTCTAATGCAATCACATAATCATTTCCTTCGTCATATCTACAATAAATCCACAATTATCACCATTGTGGGATAATTATGATCAAGAATTGGTTCATTACACCATTCACACAATCCTTTACCCCAAATATCAAAACATTCCTCTTTCAAAAGCTTTTTAAAAGATTTGATTACCTTCTTTTGTTTGGCTTCTTCAAGTTGTGGGATAATTGGTTCTTCAAATTGTATAGTTTTACAAAACTCATCACCCCTCATCTTTGCAACAATTAAAAGAAATTTCTAATTTGGGGGAAAAAAATCCAAGAACTCAAATGAACATGGCAATGCCTTTTTCAAATGAAAAAAATTTCTAATTTAATGACAAGAAATAAATGTTTCAATAGAATAAAGAAAGAAAAAGAATGAAAGAGAAATATTAGTGCCAAAGAAAGAATGACTCTCGATACCAATGTTATGGGTGAGAGAGAAAGATAGATTAATAAGAATTTTAGGAGGGGAGAAGAAATCTAGAAGAGAAGAAGTTTATTTTATTTTATTTGATTTTCTCTGATACAACATTGTATCCCTTTTATACTACTAAGACTCACTAATTACAATCTTAATACCAAATATACTTATAACAAACATCAAAAAGGAACGGGGGAGTAACACATTTAAACAAGTTAATATCACTTAGTACATAATACTAACGGGATAATCTTAATTAGATGGACATCGAAAATTACCATGTGAAATGAGTCTTGAATATAAATATATGCTCTTATCAAACTTCTTTTACGAACTCGATGTTTGAATTATAATTTTTGTTTGTAATTTATAGATAGGATATCTAAAGATTGAAAATACTTTAAAGGAGAAAAAAAGAAATTGATAATAGGTGTAAAGAAAGAAAAATGGTTAATGAGAGAAAAAGAATTAGTAGGAGAAGAGAGAAAACTGATGAAATATCAAATAGAAAAACAGTTTGGTTTATCAGTAATAGAGAGATATAGTTAATGGAATTAGAGAAAAAGTATGGAGTTAAATGGGAAGCTATTTTAAGAAGTGGAGAAGGAAGTTAATGTGTTTTTTTTTTTGTAACCGTTTAATTTTTTTTTTTCAAAATACAATAATTTTATATTTTTTTTATAAAACTACTCCTAAATTTTAGGGCTTCTTTTCTATATTATATTTTAAAATATTTTTTTTAAAACAACCGTGTAAATTGAAAT
This sequence comes from Amaranthus palmeri, assembly GCA_019776075.1. NCBI lineage: Eukaryota > Viridiplantae > Streptophyta > Magnoliopsida > Caryophyllales > Amaranthaceae > Amaranthus > Amaranthus palmeri. The sequence continues at coordinate 733,282 of JAAKBH010000311.1, forward strand.
TGTAAACTTAATATTTTTTTATTTTAAAACTTCTCCTACATTTTTGGGTTTTCATTTTCTTATTTTATTTTTTTAAATAATTTTTTTATTTAATGTGAGACATTTTTCTTTTTTTTTTAACAAAGTTTCTTTAATTTATGTTCTTGTATTTTAAAATTTAAAATATTTATTTTTCTATTTTTATTTTTATTATTTATTTTTATTGTTTTTTTTTATAAAAATATATTGGATATTACATACACTCCCCCTTAAAACAAAAGTTCGTCCTCGAACTTAAAGCCAAACCTCATAAACACTGATATACTTTGACTAGATGGTTTTATAGTCATATTACTAGTGGGCTCTATGTATCAGGGTTTTCATATTAATTGTATATATAGCTTGTTTATGAGTAATCAATAGTATGACCAGAGGTTTTAGTCTCTCTACATGGTATTAGAAGCCGATGTAATGTCACCAGTTCGAATCTCAATCACCACTCATTTAAAGTGGAATACTCGGTGTATGTGTGCATCCACACTTCTAGCCCAATAGGCTCTCATGCGAGAGGCCATATTAGAATATGTATTACATATCATAGGGTCATAACCATCAGTTTAAATTTTTGATTGAGTTTGACTTTTGGACGCAATCTCAATTAATAGAAGAGTATACTTCCTCCGTTCTTATTTACTTGCAACATAGTTGTCTTTGGTACTATTTATTTAGCAAATTGACTTAAATATTGTCGGTAATCTATAAGTTAATAGTCATATGAGATCTTATTTGAATCGTCTCGATTCAAAGTTTATTAATTTTGAGTTTTCATAATTTTTCGATATGTATAATTAGAGATATTAACGATTGAATTCGTGCATTGAGAAAATGTAAAAAAGCAAATGGTGCAAGTAAATAAGAACGGAGGTATACTAAACAAAATATATTCCTTTGTCCAATCTTGATAGTAACATTTGGTGAATAATGAGCTGTGGGAAAAAAAAGAAGAATATGTTGCTCCTTCAAAAGAATATGTGCTTTGGGAATGTAAATGTATCATGTGAATATGCAGCTTATCCCTGTTACTACTTGGATGTTTTTGTGTCTCTATTGCCTACTTCCAAACTTCCACTAAATTTGCACTACACAATTAGTGAACAAAATCATCAAAAATAAATAAAAATATATTATATGAAAAAGTAGAAGAAATGTATAGCAGCTGAGATGAAAATATAAGTTAACAAGTAAATGAAAGTTAACGAAAAAGATGAGTTATTGTCAAAAACAGATTTTTAGTAAATTTGGTGGGACAGATTAAAAAACAAAATATAGAAAATTTCATGAGAGAGTGTAATCTGTTAATAATTTGTTGCACTTATTTTATTTTTTTCTCCAAAAACTTAATCTAAACCATACTCTAAATCTTAATCTTTCTTCTCCGAAATCTTAGTTTTACTTTTTATTTATTTTCTTCGACCATCAAAACATTTATTTAATTCAAGGCTCAAAATCCATACTCTAAAGCTTAAAGCTTATGATGTCATATTCAAAGCCTTCATCTTTCTTCACAAAGGATTAAAATAATTATTTACTTCAAAGACTTAAATTATGAATTATATATTTTATTTAAAGGTAAAAATATGAATTTCAAGATTTAAAATGACAACTAAAAACAAATTATTTTTCTTTCATTTATTTTACTTAATTAGTGGCTCAAGATTGAAGAGGTCACACACATGTGGCAGAGTTGTTTATGGGCGGGATTGGACGGGTAGCGAACTAGGTAATGCCTTAGAAATCTACCCGGGGCTCAAATATTCAAAAGTCCGCCCGCATTTGCAGGAATATTTTTTTCTGTCGCTATCCACCCATTTTCTTAGCGGACGGGACCCGCGGGTAAACAAGTATTTCTTATCTAAAATTAAAATACAATACAAATTATAAAGTTAAGTCTTAATATATAACAATTATAATACTAATACAATACATTATCCAAAATACTCTAACTACATAAAAAATCTCAAAATACTCAAATTAGATAAATATAAATGTAGGGAATTGAAAAATAGGAATTAGGTGGCGGGATTGGGAGTTGCAGAGAATATATGAGAATTGAAAATAGGAATTATTGTCAAATTGGAGTTTTAAAGTAAGTTTGATAATGTAGAGCTAACATTAAAATAATATAAATATATTACTTAATAATTAACATACTTCCTCCGAATAATTTTAGATGTCTCATTTTATTATTTGGCAAAATCATATCAATTGTCTCTTTCTTTTTTGTCTATCTTTTTTTTACCTAAATATCTCTACCTTTTCAATTCCTAATACCCAACTACCACCTTTACAATTAATTTAATCAATTAAAATTTCCAACTACCACCTTTTTAATGGACCCCACACCACCCTTAATAACCGTGAAAAACCAAATGGGACATCTAAACTGATTCGAATGGAGTATTAAACTAAGCGGGCAAGCGGGCATACCAGCAGATATTTTTTTTGCATCACTATCCGCCCATTTGTTTTAGCGTGTGGGTATTGCCTGCCCAAATTTTAAATTTTTTTCAAATATATTGTCCGTACCCGTTCGTTTTCGAGCCGGGTGAATCAAGCCTGACAGGTATCCCGCCCATAAACAGCTCTAACATGGGGCAGAGTAAAACTATTGTCCAATGGTTGGTGAGGATTAGAATTTAGACATGAGCAATTGAGCACAGGTCAGACAAACCTGTACTATTTTGGCATGGGCACGAACCGTTCATGATCCAACCTCTCCCAACTTGTCTACTGCCACGAACGCACTTCTAAATTCTTCTGGGGTCATTATGAATGATGTAACCACCTCCATTTTTCTAATTTTCCCTACAAAAATCTCTTAAAATATTCAAATTTCAATATATAAATAAAAAATACAAAGTCTGCTTCTGAGGAAGTCTCCATTATGAAGATTATGTGAGAATCAGAGTTACCTAGTTAGTGATACTGGTAGATTATGTTAATCCCAACAGTATCATCATCTTCTTCTACAATTCCAATGATTTCTTACTATTCCTTAACTTCTGGGTTAAATTTCACTTCTTTTAATCATTCAAGATTGACCCTTCAATTATTTCATCCTAATTCAAGATGGGTTTATACTAATTTTGCTCCTCGTTACTGGAAACAAATTGGGTCTTTGCAGCGTAGACTTTCATGTGCTTGTTGTCAGGCTATTCAGGTAACTTTAAATTTTATGCTTTTTTTATGTTTGTTGATTTAGAATTGTATGGATATGCAGGTAAAAGTTTGTATTTTTAATGTTGTGCTTGTCTAAATTTGATGGAAATGGTTGAAAGAGAATTGTATTCAGTTATTGAGCCTTTAGTTGATTGGTTTAATGAAATTTGTTGTTTCATAACACTATCTAGGTGATTCAATTTTTGATACTTTGTTTAATCAAGTCCTTTTGCTGATTGGTACGAATAATCTGATGTGTTAATGAGGTTAAAGTCAACCAAAAGCTTAAACGTATGTTGTTAGAGCATATAACATATCCTAGAGCCTCAATCATCAAATTAAATTTTTGGTTGAGTTGGTTCCTTGACACGGTTTTAGAGCCAGCGTGACAAGAGGTCACGAGCTCAAATCTCAACCACCGCTCATTTAAAGTGAAATATTTAGCGCTAGCTATGAGGAGGGGTTGTGCTGCATCCACACTTTTAGCCCAAAAGGTTCACGCGTGAGGGGACGTGTTAGAGTTTATAACATATCATGGGCTTCAACCATCAACTTAAGCTTTTATTTGAGTTGCTTCTTTGACATATGTATGGTTGAGACCTTGTCACACGAGAGCCTTTTGACTAGAAGTGTAGATGCTACACGAATCCTCTTCATACGTGATGATATGTTTTTGAAACATGCAAGCTACCTTGAGACTAAGGCACACACAAGTTTACGGCTTTACATGCTTTTCTTTCTGCAGTTTGTTGTTTACTACCTTTGTTTGAATTTGATGGAAAAAACTGAAAGAGAATTAGGCCTAGTCACTGAACTCTCTTAGTTTCTTGATAGCTTGAAATTGTCTGTTTAGAGTTATTTTAGGTAGTGGCGGATATGGACATTATATTAAGTGGGTTCAAAAAGTCGTAGTCAAAGTAAACAAAGTTAATTAGTATTACCATTTAATTTTTCTATTTATGTACAATTGCCATAAACAAATAGGGTGAATATATAAATCTTAGAAGTGTTAAATAGTTCTTATTCCACCAACAAATTTAAATTTAGTCATAGCCTATTTAACATTTATACTCATTCAAGAGGGTATAATGCAATAGCATTATATTACTTCTCCTTAATTGATATTTTTACTCATTCAAGAGGGTAATGCTATTGCAAAATCTTAGAAGGACTAGAAGATGCAGATCATCCTTTATCTGCCTGAAAATGGAATAGTTTGTACTTTGTAGTTTACAGGGCTGTAGAATTTATATCATCATATTTCTTGCAAACTGCAATAACCGACTGTCACCCTCGACGAATTTAAGGTTTTTGATCAAAATATATGTGATTTAGTATTCCTATAGAACTGTCGAGTAATGGAGTAACAGTATCATAATTGTCTGAATTTTCTGCTTGCTTAAACCTTTCTGAATTCTGGCATAAGTAATTTCCTCCTGACTTTACCGTCTCCGAGCAGACATTTAAGATCAGTGGTTTTCTGCTTCAGAGAGAGGCAGACAGCTTGTCCGCGCCATCTTGGGAATTGCTGACACATTTGGTTTTAAAAATTTATTGGCAGATAGAGACGTTGCAGAAAAGGAGGTGCTCGCCTTTACTTGAACATGAGTTACTATACAACTGTGTGTTGTTGGGCTCTAGCGAATGGACAGCCGTTCCCGACATTTGGAGAACAGCTGCAGAAAAATACGGTGATCAAACTGCTTTGGTAGACCCATATCATGAACCTTCCTTAAAGCTCACTTATAAGGAGGTAAATTTCTTACACCAAAATTTTTGTTTCTTTATAATATTTGGGGCCTTGTTGTTTTGTATGTTTTTCTTTTATTGATGTAACTGGATGCATTGCAGCTTGAACAACAGATTATGGATTTCTCTGAAGGCTTAAGAGTTGTTGGAGTAACCCCAGCTGAAAAAGTTGCACTTTTTGCTGATAATTCATGTCGTTGGTTGATTGCTGACCAAGGTATGCATCGTTTACTCTTCTTCCTTTCTTTTGAGTCTCTGGTAGTGATTTGTTCTTTTTGGCCCATCATCTTGAATTTATGATTAGTTGCTTTATTTTTGGATGAAAGAAGGATAAAACTTCACAAGTTATCCGAGTGCCACCTTTTCGAAAAAAGTATCCTTGTCTATATTTTACGTCTTAGCACTATTTATACCGTAGAATAAATTTGTGGTAACAGAAGATTGAATGCACGCGTGAGTAATAAGCTTCCTGAATTTAAATTTTAAAGTCATGGGATGTGAGTTGTTTATGCAGAATGACTCGAGTGAGGCTGCAGCAGTATTATGCTGCGTAAAAATATCCCTCAATATTAAGATAGATTAAAAATGTTATAGTTCCATAGATTGAAATTTTGCAAGCAAATCATTCTTTGGACGAGTGCGTGCATTTTTTTTTTCTATGACTAGTGAAGTGAGTGCGAGTAGTTATGATTGAAACGTCTAACGGATGGTGTTCTTATTTCTAAAAATGCATATCTTGATGACTCTACTTGCATGTAACAGTTAAGAATTTATTTATCTCTTTGGTTTCCGCTCTTTCAATCAGTTCATATGATTATTAATAAATTTAATGGTATAGCGTCATGTTAATTCTTCTTTCTTATCCAAAAATATGTGTCGCTCTATGGTACAGGTACTATGGCAATGGGTGCTATCAATGTCGTGAGGGGCTCAAGGTCATCCAAAGAAGAACTATTGCATATCTACAATCATTCCGAAAGGTTAATGAGATAAATATTTTTCTGAGTGACTATGAAATTATGTTTCTTAATTCATCATCATCGTCATCATAATACCCATTATATCCGGCGTTCATTGAAGCTATGATAAGGGTCTAGGGAAAGTTGGCAAGATGGCAGACCATATACCCTTATCAAAGGAGATAAGGAGGCCAGTGAGACCCTTGGCTCGAGAAATGTTTCTTAATTATATGGCATTCTTACAATCGTCTTCAAATTGTCTTTGCCTTATTGCATTTAACTGGTTCGGACTTCGGAGTTATAACTTTAAAGCTTCCTCCGATTCCCTTTATGCAATAGAGTATGTGAAAGCAAGGGCTTTCTTAAGCTAATTCTTGTAATAATACGTTAAGAGATTTTGGAAACTGTTGGCTTATTCTTATTAAGTCCCATGAACAGTCTCGCTTTGGAGAATTTGTAGGCTGAACCAAAGCTTTAATGGTTGTTTCTTTAAGTATGAAGTATATGAGTATTGTATGTATATCTTCATGAAGCTGCCCCTTTTCGACCACCACTATCTTAATATACAAAAAGCTTTTGTATCTTGATAAACTACACCTTTCTCTGCAGTGTTGCGCTCCTTGTGGATAATCCTCAGATGTTTAATGGGATGGCTGACCTGTTCATTTCCCAGGCAACAATTAAATTCATTATATTGCTCTGGGGAGATAAATCAGACTTGAAGGAAGGAGTGTCTGATAAAATATCAGTTTTCAGCTACAGCGAGATCATAGCAATGGGAAAAGAAAGTCGCGAAAAACTGGCTGATTCTTATGATGCTAGTAAGGCAGGATTCTCATGAATTTTTTATTTACTGTTGCTTATTAGAAAAGAACGAAAAAAAATTAAACGGAGCTTTCTTGATACTTGTTTGCAATTTTTGGACAATCTTAGGCTCAATAAGTGCACTAACTTTGATTTCAGGGAAACAATACATTTATGAGCCCATAGACACTGATGATGTTGCCACATTGATGTATACTAGTGGTACCACGGGAAACCCAAAGGGAGTAATGCTTACACATCGGAATCTTCTGCACCAGGTACGTCTCCAATCTCTTCATCTTTTTTTTTATTCGGATGTAGGCTAGAGAATCCCTACAAGTACGAATTCATGAAATGTTTTTTTAGTGATTTTAGATGGTGCCTGGTATGGTAAAAAAAATGGCCTGCTTGTTCATATGGATATATTGTCTATCCAGTGTGGACAAAGTTCTGTCGCCTTGTCGGCGTATTGTATTGCCTCAGCACGAGCCTCCAATCTCCACTGTTTCACTTTTAAGGATTGTATTCCTTATTCTTTGAATACCTAACTGCACGAGAATGTATTACACATAATTTCTTTGTGGTTTCTGATTGTGTGAAATCAAAATGGGTTTATATTAGTGCACTTAATCTCATAATGCAAAAGTTTGGTAATCTTATATTTACGTCTGTAAAACCCTTTTCATTAGTTTCTAGACGAGGAACATCTCTCTGTCTAACAATCTTCACCAATTGTCTAATAATTGCTGTATGCTGTACCTGTTAATTTAGATCAAGAATTTGAAGGACGTTGTACCTGTAAAATCTGGTGATAAATTTCTGAGCATGCTGCCACCCTGGCATGCTTATGAAAGGGCAGCTGAGTATTTCATTTTTTCATATGGGATACAGCAAGTGTACACAACTGTGAAGAACCTAAAGGTAATTGGACGGTATCAAAATTTCTCTTATTATGTTACGCTGAGTTGCTGATAGTCTGATTAAGATATATAAGATCTCATTGAGTACCTTTTGTTCAATTTATGACGACAGGAGGATTTGAAAAAATATCAACCCGATTACCTCATTTCCGTTCCATTGGTATTTGAAACTCTCTACAGGTTAGTTGTCTACTTGTCTTTATGGACTATGTTCCATTGATTCTTTCAGCTGTAGAATGCCAATATTTAGCTCTTATTAGAATTGTCATGTCAAACTGAATTTGTATTAGTATTCGTAGAATTTAATGTTGTAGGTAGAGTTATTTATTCAGGTTATCTGGTCAATTTCGAATCAGGTGTTTCGGGTCGGTTGAAAATCGGTTCTCGTGTCCGTATTATTTTTCAATTATTTTAAATTCATTTTGAAGTCAGGTTCGGTTCCAAGGTCAAGTAAATACCGGATCATCGTCTGTTTTGAACATTCTAGTTATATGTATATGTTCTTGAAATATTTGCACTCTTTTGTCTTGTAGTGCAATTCAGAAGCAGATTGCTGCAAACTCCGCTGTTCGGAAGACTATTGCTCTTGCATTCTTAAAAATTAGTTTGATATACATGGATTTCAAGAGGATTTACGAGGTTTGTTATTTGAGCATATCCTAGCTGTCTTATACAGTTTTCACTTTCTTTGTTTGTAAATGATATCTGCAAAAGTACTGTTTTTTTCAAGCGTATGTAAGGGCCTCATCCACTAGAAATGAATTCGAAAGTGTTCTAGAAGTATTAGAAGTATCCCTGTGCATAGGCATGATTACCTAGAAGTTTTAGAGGTGTTCAAACATCAGTATAAAGATTGTGTTTTTATTTTAATTTTTGGATGATCGAAGAAGTTCTAGAACTTTTAGAGATATATTCTTCACCATATCAAGTGTCAAGCTTTTGACTGATCGTACGACACCAATTTCATTGTTTAATTTGAGCCTTTTGTGTAGGGAAAATATGTTACCAAAAACCAGCAGGAACCGTCTTTCCTGGTTGCGTTTGTTGATTGGTTGTGGGCAAGAGTAGCTGCATCAGTTTTGTGGCCAATTCATGTTCTAGCCAAGCTGCTGCTGTACCGTAAAATCCAGTCTGCTATTGGGATATCAAAGGTGCGTCCATTCTCAAATATTTCTTTTTAGCTGATCCATTTGTTATGCTATTTATGCGAAATTGTAGATGATGTTTTCTACCTAGGATCAATCTGAAACAACCTCTTTGCTATCACTAACAAGGGTAAGGTTGCATACATCCGACCCCCTCAAATCCGCCTAGGTGGGAGCCACTTAATGGCATTTGGGGTAAAGGAATGTTGTACTTTGCAAAAGGATCCCCGAAACAAATTATTATAATCGATCTGGTTCATTGAGCTGTACAGGCAGGCATAAGTGGAGGTGGTAGTCTACCCATGTATGTTGACAAATTCTTCGAGGTATCATACGTACTCATTATATCTTTGTAGTTCCTTAGTTCTATGCAAATGCATCAAACTTGTTCTCGTACATTTGCAGGCAATCGGTATAGTAGTGCAGAATGGGTATGGCCTGACCGAGTCGTCTCCTGTTGTGGCAGTTAGAAGACCGGCCTATAATGTTAGATCCTCAATTCATTATCTACCTTTCTCTTGTGATTGCAACATTACATTTGATACATTTTTGTCATTAATTCTCTTGCATATGTTTTGCTCTTGAAGGTTTTAGGATCTGCTGGTCATCCACTTAAGCTTACAGAAATTAAAATCGTAGATGCTGATACTGATGACATTTTATCTCCTGGTTCAAAAGGCATCGTCAAAGTAAGGGGACCTCAAGTGATGAAAGGCTATTTCAAGGTATTACATTATCATGTTACGGACAGTATCTTGATTTAATTAAATTTTGTGATTGTGCGTTCATGCAGAGGGGTCTTTGAGGGTGTGCGAGGTGATTGACCACACAGGGCCCCTCTTTCTCCCGTACATGAAAAAGTTAGTCAAAAAAAGAAATATGATAAGTTCATTAATAAAATATATATATTTACCGTAAATAAGGCGCAAAATAAAAGTTTTGCACTGGTTCCCCAAATTTTTCAAGACGACTCTGCTTTCATGTATTTGGTTTATCTTCATTCTTTCAATGTCTTGGCAGAATCCTTCAGCTACAAGGCAAGTTTTGGATAGCGAAGGCTGGCTGAATACCGGGGATTTAGGCTGGATAGCACCTTATCATTCAGCAGGGAGAAGTCGGCTTTGTGGAGGTGTTCTTGTTCTTGATGGACGAGCCAAAGATACAATAGTTCTTTTGACAGGTAAGTCTGATCAAACGCGTTTCCCTTTCATGTGATTAATTTATAAATAAGTTATAATAATCAAATTTAGTGTTTCGCATCAAGTTTCTGTACCATTTTGGTACTATGGCCGTAGGGGGTGTATTTTTGCATTTTGCGCTTCAATGCTCCGTACAGATTGATTGCATTTGCTCAAGTGTATCTAGATGTAGTTATAATCTTCTATTTGCCTGTGATTTCTTCATTGATTAGGGGAAAACGTTGAGCCGTCGGTGATTGAAGAAGCTGCCATGAGAAGTAGTCTAATTGAGCAAATCGTTGTTATTGGTCAGGTTAGCATATTTTTTACTTCCTGCATCCTCGTCTTTTGTTGGCGCTATTATCGGTGTTCCAAAACCTTAACGTTCGTGTGTTCAATCATGATGTGCTACTTAGGATCAACGTCGGCTTGGAGCTATCGTTGTCCCGAACAAAGAAGAGGCTTTACGGATTGCAAAAAAAGCGTCTTTTATCGATGCAGATGCTAGTGAACTAAGGAAAGATAAACTGATAAGCCTCGTACGCGAGGAGTTGAGAAGATGGTCCGGATTTTTTTTCCCGTATTAAACTTGTGATTTTGAAGTTGTCTTATTAAATCTTGTTCTTATCAAGCTTCCTTCCCGCTACAGGACTTCAGAGTGCTCGTTTCGAGTTGGTCCAATTCTTATTGTGGATGAACCCTTCACGGTATGTGATCTTTACGATCATAATACTGAAAGACGTGATTTTTTCTCATATCCGATCATTTCGATACCTTTATTTCTTCATTTTATTGCAGATTGATAGCGGTTTAATGACCCCAACCTTAAAGATCAAAAGAGATGTAGTGGCAGATAGATATAAAGATCAAATAGCTCATTTATACAAGTGAACATACCCGAACAGCTGACCAAGACACCTTTTTAAACCCGCTAGCTGCAATTCATCGTACAGCAATTATGTTAGTTTCTTTTCAACATTTTCTGTCCATTCCGAGGTTGTATGTAACCTTGAAAGCCTTATACTTTTGCCTTCGAAAAATGAATGAGAAAAACAAGATCTTATACCAATGTACTTTGTGAACAATAAGATGAAGAATGCTGAAAAGGATACTTTTGGGATACTGTTGTACAATTAAGTTAGAAGTATACCAAATCTTATTATATATTCCCAACTTTCTTTAAATAGAAAGACAATACATTCCCTGTATAGGACTATAGGTCATTGCTTCTTGATGCCCTTGAGGGACCCGTCTGCAATATGTCGACACCATGTTCTAAGGACTATGTTGCTCACACGAGCTTTATTGTATTAACAATCAACATTTCACTATCTCAATGTTACGAAGTGCTCGACTTCCATCTAGCGATGGGCGGATAGAATTTGGAGTTAAATGTACTTTTACCTCCTCTTGTAAACAAAAGATTATAATTTCCACAAACATACTAGAAACTAAATTAACATGGGATTTTCCCTATAAGATTGTAACTAAATTCTTCCACAAGAAAATAATAAGATTACAAGTTGATAAATTTACTACCATCACCCATTCGTCACCAATCGTCGATGGTTACCAAACAGGCCAATCAGTAGTACAAGCATAAATTCATTTATGTCAATAATCCACATTTTCAGTGTTCAAAGGGGCCAAAATTTTCTATTACATGCAACACTGATCCTAAAAATTCTATCAAAACGAAGAGAAAATAAAAATGGGTTACAAAACTTGGAACTCATGTCGTTAAACTTTCTAGATATGATGAATGTTTAAGAGGTTCGTTTGAGCTTCATGATACACCATTTGATCATTTATCACCTTTCTTGTTACCCGATGCCTTCTTTTTCCTCAACTGTTCTCTCTTTTCTTCTCTGAGAATGTTTCCACAGACAGCTGTTAGATGCAATTAAAGTATATGCTGAAAGAAAACCAAAGGCTGCAGCGGTAGAACGTTATTGAGCTACTGTGGTGAGAGACCGTCTCTCGGTGAGACAACCTCAAAACAAGGAGTTCACATGTTAAATAGCCCGTGTATCTCACGGAGAGAGTCTCACACAAGAATTTGAGAACGTTTTTTTTATACTTCATGGATAGTTTAGTATGTAGTAAAGACTAAAGCTTAAGTGTCTAAGAAATTCTAGCTCACCTTGCTCTTGAAACTTCTTCGCGGGTAGGAAAGACCTTCTTCTTCTTCTTTGGAGGAGGCTCGTCTTTTACGTCTTCCTCCTTTAAAGTTGTCTTTGCGGTCTTTTTCTTCTTCTTTGTGGAAACAGATGAGGATTTTTTCTCACCCTTATCTAAGGAAATAACATTCTCGGTCCCATTCTCTTGTGGCTCATCATCCTCTCTCGGACGCTTCTTAGTTTTCTCTTCATCATCCTCACCGAGATCCACATCACGCTTTTCTGTTTCCGATGGCAAATCAGAACGTGGTCCTGGAATTTCGTTGCTCAACTTTTTCAACTGCAAAATGAAATCACACATTCATGTCATAAAATGCAAGTTAACAACTTTGCAAATCAAAGATCCACATCTGGTCACAAAGGTTTTTCGTCTCTTTCAAAAATGAAAGGTTGAGTAACACCCAGACAATAGAGTAAATATTTACCTTGGCCACAAAAAAACCATCCATATTGAGTACATGGGGATAGAACCGCCTCGTCAGTTTTAATGATGGATCAAATCGATATTGCCTATACTTGTAAAATCTTTAAAAAAGTAACTAAAATCAGATATTTTATACCAACAAAAATCCATTTGAACCCAAAGTCCTCAGAAATTAGAATTACCCTTCTCTTGCAAAATCGGGTCCGAAGTCCAGACCACACGGGACTAGTTTTACGTTCCGCTTCTTCAAGGCATAGTCAATTACTGCTTCATTCTGCAAATTCAAAATTAGAACAGAAAAGTACAAAGTATATAGCAGAAAAATAATAATTTGATCGCACAAACCTCCATAACCATGAGCGAGCATGTTGAATACACAACATATCCTCCAGTTTTTGATTTTGCATCCACCAAATCGATAGCAGCCAGAAGGAGTTGCTGCAGATATGGATCAAAATCCTCAGATAAAAGAACTATCCTCTAATGATATTCAATATACAATCAGTACATCCATCATAGCAACAAGTAATTAACATTTGTTGCTATAGATGCTTTGTGAGCTACATACCTGCTGCAAGTGTGCACACTTCTGTATCTCTTCAAAGCTTTTAGAGGATTTTACAGATTCATCCTTGGAGATAACCTGCAGAAACATAAAATAGCAGGGTTAAAACGATCTAAGGTCACTGCATGCAGATACATATCATCAACCCTATTGAATAATAAATTGCTTACCCCTGTTCCACTGCAAGGAGCATCGAGTAACACTCGATCACATGAGTTGCGTCCCAATACCTTCGGAAGCTTTATTCAACAGAGAAAAAATCAAGATAGGTTTGAAGGCATTAGAAAGTCTACAATAAACATCTAGCTAATCAAACATCAATGTAAAGCATGGGACTCGATCACAAGAACCGAGTCCCATTCCCATTACCTTCAGAAGTTGTACACAATAGAAAATAAATCAAGATAGGAATAAAGGCACGTAAAACTCTAAAAACATCTACAAATCTACCTAACCAGATATCAATGTCGCATTTTAGTAGGGAGAGTAGATTGAAGTCGTATGCTGGTGCATGTATCCGAAGATATAAAAAGGAAAAAATTGTTTTAGCAGACAAAAAGGTGGCATTAGTGTGAAGAAGAGGAACAATGACAACAATATAGAGTATAAACTCCAAACAAATTCCAAACTATCGTGGCCTTAAGTGAAACACACCTCTCTTCCATCATAGTTGATAACGATTGCATTTGTCACCCCCATGCGGCTAATATTTGCCGATAGTGAATGGAGCCTTTGCTTTTTCATTTCATTTGCAAACACTAATCCTGCAAGTAGATCAGTTGAAATGAGAAATACGAAATGAATGGCATGACAGTTTAACCATGAATATAAGCCTTGAAGATTTCAAAACACACAAAAGGATCCACCAATACATTGATGGATTACCAGGCATGAGATGTGCTTAAATTACCAACTTCACATTGATTGATACTAGGAATGCCATACTAAAAAATACCAACACCCTCCATTTAATATATATATATATATATAAAATAAACCATTATGCCACATTCTTAAAATATGTAATCAAAAAGATTTATGCTAGATAGTGTGCATAGGAAATTGAAAGTCTATCGTTGTGGTTAATTAAAAATGAAGTAATACATATATAGTCCTGTAAATATGAAAATCCAAACAAGAACTTGAAATGGAAAAGAGGGGGAAAAAGAAGATATATACCAGTGTTCTTCATAAGAGCAGATATGTAAGTGGTTTTTCCACCAGGAGCAGCCCTGTAAGAGTCGGAGAATAAATCATGATATAGTCATTTGCAGTGACCGGTTTCACTATGCCATCTCCAAATTCCATACTTCTTTTGTTTTAAATGATAATGGACTAGAACAAAATTGGCTTATTAAATCAAGTGAGCTTTTTATTTTTGTGTAGCTCAGATGTTGTTTCCAATTAATTGAAACAACCTCTTTGTTATAGCAAGGGTATGGTTGCGTAAAACCGACTATCCTTACCCAACCAAAGCAAGAGCGATTTGGCATTGGGACAATGTAATGTGTGCAATCACCCCAGTGTAAATACCCTTACCAACAGACATAACGCAATCAAAGGACCGAGTGAGTACAATTTTCTCCCCCTCTGTCTATTGAAGTGTGATGGGGAGTGTGTGACCAAGAAGACAAGGCTCAAGAAAATGTCTCTATATGAATTTCCAACATAGTAGCAGCAAAAATTACTTACGCCATATCAACAATCCTTTCTCTTTCATGAGGAGCCAGAGCCATCACTGGCAAAAAAGAACTTGCACCTTGCAACTGCACCACACCACATGGAAGCTTTAAGCAATTTGATTAAATTGGAATTTATATGCAAATATGTGTACTTCTACAATAAGTTACCATGTAGTGACCAGCCATATATTCAGGAGTGGCACCAATTGGAACTTGCGAGTCATATACTTTTAACCCAACCTACAAAAATGCACTAAAAGTCAATCCCTGATAGTGGCAGGTACAACTTAAAGAACAGACTTTTCCCACTACACATGCTCACTTACCTTTGTCCAGTTGCCCAAAGGATCTAAGTTCACTCCTCTGTTTAAGAGAACATCAGCAAGGTCCCGTCTACGTGTCTACATCAAAAAGTGAGTTTCAAATTTGTCATAACAAATAGATTGAAACTTCACTTGAAACAATAGGCATAATATACAAAGAAAATTGAGTCAAAATGGTACCTTCAAGGTATTTGCTCGTATACAGATTGGACGGGACGTTTCAAAAGCTTCAACAAGTTCCAACAACTCAACAACTGGAAACATCTGAAGATAAATCATAACTTTAGAACATAAAAAACAGGATATTAGCAAAAACCTTATTGAAAAAAGATAATAACATTAGACCTCCATAAACGTCTCAATCATGAACTCGTTGTAACCATAGTATGAGCACAAGTCCATCTTAAGCTGCTCAGTGTAATCTTTC
This sequence comes from Amaranthus palmeri, assembly GCA_019776075.1. Classification (NCBI taxonomy): domain Eukaryota; kingdom Viridiplantae; phylum Streptophyta; class Magnoliopsida; order Caryophyllales; family Amaranthaceae; genus Amaranthus; species Amaranthus palmeri. The sequence goes on from JAAKBH010000311.1 coordinate 748,836, forward strand.
CGAGCCGTCCCTTCTTGTCTTAATTTTCCTTCTCGTCTTAATTTTCTAAACTTCGAAAGGACTCGTACAACTTACATGATCAAAGGAAGCATTAAGAATATACCACATACAATCAAAAAATACAAGAAAAGAAGAAAAATTAATAGATTTTAATTTCACTAAAGAAGGAAGTTATTTTCAGGCAGTCTCATACTATTTTTAATTTCAGGAAAGCTGATTCAAATTTACATGTTACTTTACAGATAACAAGTAGATAATCCCCTTTCTAATTCTAAGAACGAAGCTTACTTTCTTTTATTCTCCTCTTGAGTTTAGGAAGATCAGGAGGTCCAAGAGCCTCTTGTTCAAGTTCCTGCAATACACAACAAACAAACAGAAGATTTAATTAATAATATCAAATTTGTAAAACCTAGTGAGACCCTTCCCTAGACCCCTCGCTCTAGCGGACGCTTTGCGCACCGGGCTATCCTTTGTGAGACATAGAATTAAAGAAAAAAGCTTACCTCCTTGGTTGGCAGCCTAAACTCATCTGATTCTTCCAGTATATTAAGCTGCAACTCCTCCTTTGCTTCCCTTTCTTGCCTAGCTTGTTCTGCATCAATGGCTCTTGATTTTTTCTCAATATCCAGATCAGACTCATCTGAATCTGAATCCATTTCTGAACCAGAACCTGACTCAGAACCAGAACCGGGCATTTCACTTCCTGCAAAAAAAAGTATGTCTTTATTTGAGCAACAAATCCCACAAAATTAAATATAAAAACAAAGCCCAAAAATGTTTCATTGATAAGAATTTCACAACAACAATCAACCCACACTTGTAAACTTCAAAGTTAAATCAAGTCAATTGAACAGTCACAGCCTGCACACAAGCCAAAGTCTAAAAGCCTACACATACAAAGCTCTCAACAAAAACAAGTCATAAACACCAACTTTATAATAATACACTTAAATTTATCATCAACAAAATTCCCGGTTATCATATAACACAAGTTATTATCAGATACATGTCAAAAACAAAAACCTTACTATATGGCACCTACATTAAACGATCACAAGTTCCTCATATTGTTGTATTACTAAAAACCCTAAAAGAAAAACAGACCAAAATCACAAGCTTTATGATAAGATATCCAAATTAAACAACAAAAATACCCATAAATTATCATACAACAAAAGCTCTTAAAAGAACCTAAACCAAAACTTGTTAAACAACCAAATTTGAAAAACTATACCTTGTTCATCATCATTTCCTCTAAGGAAATCATCTTGAAGTGGGTCGTCATTATCATCATCAGATGAACCTAAAGAAAGAGATTCCGCTTCCAATTCATCATCATCTTCTTCTTCACTGCTACTTTTTTCTTCGTCAGATTCAACTTCACTGGAATCATCTTCTTCAGATTCCAACTGTTTCTTATGGTCTAATTTCTTCTTATTTAAATTGGGTTTTTCTAAAATTTTGGCACCACCCTTTTTCTTATTCTTCCCCATTAAAGCTGCTACTTGTTGTTGTTTTTCTGGGTTTGAAAGTTTATTTTGCTTCATCTTTGAATTGGATTTTTGCTGGGCATTACCCCGCTTCCTAGCAGCTAATGTAACCATCGCTTATGGTTTCGTTTGAAGGAAAAGAAATGGGGTTTAGGGTTTTGGTTTTGGTTTTGGTTTTTATGCTTCTTCTCCTTCAAAATGAAAAGTTAGACCAACCCTAGGAAGGATAGAAGGGAAGGGCCGACTTTTCACACTATTACTAAACAAAAAAAATGTATGACTATATTCAAAAAATAAAAAAATAAGAAAATGTATGACTATCTATGACTATGAGTAAGGCGCTATTTAATTTACCTAATTTTTGATAATTTTATTAATTTTATGGATTAAAGCTGATTTTTAATTTTATGAACCAAAATTAATTTTTAGTTATTATAACAAATTTTTACTAATTGAAAATATTTTTTTTCTGATTATAATTGCTAAATTGATTGTTTAAATTGTATAATTAAATTGTACTAATTAAGCTAATTTTAATTATTTGTATTTGATTTTTTGGAGTATAACTGATTGTTGCTAATTAAAATTAGTTTTTATTTATTAAAACCAATGTTTGTTGATTACTTATATTTTTAAAGTTGAATTAAATAGAGCATTTGAGGAAATATAAAGGATTGTCATTAACTATTATGACTTTGTTTTTTTAAGTAAATTATTAGTACTTAGTTAAGAATGAGAGGGTGAATAAAAGGAGGAATGTAATACGAGAAAATATCGTTTATTTCAGTGATACTATTAAGTACTTAAAAAATACAAATCAATTAAATGAAGTATATTCATGGTGCAAACTCGTACTATTCAGATTAGTAAAAGTTTGCACTATAAATATGCTTCTCATTGTCATTTATTTGTATCATTGAGCACTTGAGGGTTATTTACTATAATTCTCATTGTAATTGATTTGTATCCTTCAGCAGAGGCGGATCCAAGATTTGAATAATGGGGTTGCCTATATTTTTTTTTCTATAACCATGTGCAGTGGAATTTTTTTATAACTATTATTTCTTTCCATTTTTTTAGGTGACACTTTGCCCAAAATTGCAAAAGTCTTTTTTTGTTTAAGTATCAAAAAAAGAAAAGACAAAGGGAGTACAATACAAATTTTGTTTAAGTCGCACCACCTCAATGTAAATTGTTTGAGCTTCCAGTCATATTTGTTTCATTAAACGACATAGCCTATATGTCTCATGTTATGATTTTAAGTAGTATTTCATTATTTTGTTCCGCAATAATTGATGTTTTCAAGAGTTTATGATATTCCTTGAATTGCGTTTTCACGGTAGAGTTGTTGTAATAAAACGTTATTGACGTGAAAGGTTGATAGTATCTTTTCAATCATCTCTTCGTATGTAATAGATTGTCCACAAAATACTGAAATTGACTTGATTAAATGCAGAGCAAATTTATACTTACTAATAGTTTTAAAATCTTGTAAAAAAAAAAAAACTAGTGCCATTCATGATGATTTATCAATGGCTTTTAGAATAAAAACGTTTTTGTTGCGTCTAAATCTCTCGTTAAGTTCTTCCCAAAGTAATCTTGGTCCTCATAATTTGTGTATTTATGTCTGAGACTATCAGTTTAGTCAAGTCAAAATTTAGCATATTCAAGCTCAAATTAATCAAAATGGAAATGTTGAACCTCAAACTCCAACTCCAAGTATTAAAATGTTTGTTCAAGCTTGTTTAAAGAACTTTCAAGCTTGCTAGTTTGCACTTTGAATAAAAATCGAGCCTAATAAACCATGATTAGAACTTGAATACTTGATACTTGAATCACACAATAAAAATATGCTATTTGCTTCAAAACTTTCTTGCAATCTGACATATAAACATTGCAGAAAAGGCCCTACTCACTTCATTCTTCATACTTTAGCATACATGGTCATGGGTCGGTCTAGTGATTGTAGGCTTTCGGTTCCACCCCTATGACAAGGTTTGATTCTCGGTACCTACATGAATGATCACCGTAGCTGACCAATCAAAGCTACCATATAACCTAAAGTCATTTTGCTCCAAGATTAAAAGCTCTTGGAAGCGAAGTCCTTGCGTATTAGATTACATATCCAATATATCAAAGAAAAAATGTAAGTAAACAAAGTCCCAACATTCTAACTTAGTTCAACCCCCTTGATGAATCACTTTCACATTTCACAAATTTGGTTCACATGTTAAATCATGAGCGGATAGCAAAAAGGGTAAAACAAAAAAACTCGAATACAGTTCGAGCCCAAAAATGAGCAAAAGCAACCATGGTTAGAACTCATCCTTCATAGAAATGGGTACACTTACATCTTACACATATACAATGTTCCAACAGAGAATTGCAAACTATACAAATACTTCCGGAATTTATACTTACACGCATGCATCAGCAATATACTTCTCCAACCGAAGGAAAAAAAGCACACAACATTATCTGGGAATTACTGTTGGAAGTAAGAATCCTGATGGTACAGGTCAGCAATCCGCACACTCCACAGCATCAGATAGCAATCAAGATCCTACCACAAAGAAGCACAAACCTAGCTAGAGAGTTAGTTACAACTTACAACAAACCAACTGACTTGTAACAGAATGTGTTTCTTAGTTTTCCTCCTGCTTCTGTACATACAAACCTTGTATATATAGCTTAGTAGTTTTCATTCTTTGTATTCAATGAATTCTAATCAATAAAAAGAAGTGAATCTTTAAGATTGAATTGTGTACTCTTCTTGCAATTCTCTGAATTCAACAATTACTAACTGAATAACAAAAATCATATCATGAAAGACCAAAGCCACTCTAGATTCACAAGCTCCACAGTATCATACGGGAAATCAGCAGAAGAATAAACGTATTAAAATATACCTCGAGTTGAAGGACTCTCTCTGATCATGACCTATGAAGGTATTGGTTTGCCTTCATTCTAACCCTTCCCAGACCCTTCCTCTGAGCGGGACCCGCTCATTTGGGATGATGATGATATGGTATATTCAGACCTCACGAGTCACGATCTTCCTTTTTGGTAGACTTACTTAATCCAATAGGCGAGACAAGACTCTCAACATAATCTCCTGTGCCCAGTAACACTAAATTACCAGGAAAATAAACTTCTCTTTGAGCATCCTCATTAATGTTCTTACTAAGATCGAGTATCTTAAATCGTTCAGGAAGATAGCTCCGCAACAAAAACTTTCCGGTACAAGTGACATTCACAATTCTCATGGAACCAAGTTGATTACTACTAGCAGAATACAGTTTCTCCCAAGATCCCCAATTATCAGGATCTTTCAAACTCCAAATATCATAACGGTCCAATGTTGAACAAATCATTGTTAAGCACTCATTCATCACAAAAAATTCAACATTCACATAATCAAACAACCATTCCATCCATGAAAATTCCTTCACTTGATCATAAGCTAAATTCAACCCAACAATTTTACGTTTAGGCCTCAACCGATCAGTCGAAGTAAGCAATGGAGTCCAATACAAAACATCATTCACCACCATCACCTCTCGGCTTAACCTGTCCAAGGTCGTACAAACCCTTTCAAGATCGTAAATTCTACTCCATCCCCAACTCTTAAAGGAAAAGACATAGAACTCAATTGTCTCACGCTCAACATCACCATTAAACAATACAAACTTTGCTACAATCTTATAGTCATCAACAGATGATACATAACCAAACCAATACGCCAAAGCTACTAGCTCCTCTCTCGAACCGTCAGGATTCGGAATTTCACAATGTTCGTGTAAAGCGGGATTACATATAGCAAACGAAGCAAGAGTTTTATCTTTTACCAAATCAAAATATCGGAAATACAAACACACCAAACCATTGCAAGTACCGACGAATTCTACCACTCCAGATGGAGTAATCTCTGGTTCAAACTGTAGTATTTGATGTAATTCTTGATGTATTTGTTTCGAAAAGCATAATTCAAGAGCAAAACCCAAATTTACAGGATCATTCAAATTGTTGTGTTCATCATATGATAATAATAATCGTATAGGGGGATAATCAGCAAGTATAATGAATTTATGAATGGAAAATTTTAGATGGAATTTAGCAAATTGAGGTGAAGAAATAGCAGAATACCAGAATTTCGAAACTGATTTGAAACGAATTAGGGTTTTAACCGGAAGTCTTGGAAGAATCAAATCGATTATGAGGTTATCGGAAAGCCCAGTGGCGTTTGCGGTTATCGGTGAAATGCCGTCGTCGTTGTTGCTCTTATCAATTTCCGCCATTACCGTCGTTGTTTGGTGTAAAGGTGCTCAAAGTTTTTGCCGACTCCTTAACATGGCGAGTACAAATATAGAACTAAAATGTTGACATTGAATATTTGCTGTTTTGATTTTCAAATTTTCCACCATAGCAATTTTAATCATGTCTTAAAATATTCACCAATTTGTAAAGGGAAAATTGTTAAAAATAAAATTATTTTGTCTCAATTATTAGAAAATATTTTTGACTATTAATTATTTTCAAAAAACCATCTATTTGGAGTAATTGTTAAAAATCATGTATTTGAGGATTATTCATAATTACTTGGTTACAAAGAAGCTTTGAATATGCTTATAAAGAATAAGTTTATTTTTAGCAAATATAACTAATAGAGTAATAGTTGGGTTGTTCTCAAAAAAAAAAGTTAGGTTTGTGTAAAAATAAACAATAAGTGTATTACGATTATTAACAATTTTTCAGTTTTAAATAAGAGGATTTTACGGTGAAATTAAATTGATACAAATACATTTAGCGTATTACGGTTATTACTTTTAAAATAGAAAAATTCAATTTTAAGAATATCACCTTTTGCTCGTTATCTTTTAAAAATCTCATTTTTCGATTATTTTTTTTAATTTGACCTTCATACTGCGTTTCTTTTAAAATACTAAGCGCTCATTAAGTTACTTGCAAAATACAGTAGTAAACAAATTACGAATCAAAATGTCGAGTTTTTAAAAGAAATCACATTATAAAAATTAGATTTTTAAAAAATAATCAAAATAATAAAATTTTTAAGTAAACTTTTAAAATTAAATTTTCCTTTAAAATATTTTTCTTTTAATACTCCATATTTCTACGGTAGTAATTAAAAGAAAATTGCCCGCCATATTCAGCCTGAAGCATCACAACTTAGAGCTTCAAATATTTTGATCAAGAATGCCTTAGTTTTATCTCAAAATCTCTAAACTACTAATTCAATCCATTATTATTTCAAATTTTTACAAAACGTTAACCCTGTTTTTAACATATATAGCACACACAAAAAAAAAAAAAAAAAAAAAAAAAAAAAAAAATCAAATTTTGATGCTTTGTTCTCACTATCTCCACCATTTAGGAGCCTCCGCCAAACGCCGATCACTTTCCTTAGGCCAAAAACTCCATGCCCAGATTCTCAAACTTGGTCTTCATCTATATGGCCCACTACCCAACTCTTTACTTGATATGTATGGTAAATCCGGTGTTATTAAAGATGCCCACAAAGTGTTCGAGGAAATGCCTCGCAGAGACTTTATTTCTTGGGCTTCAATCCTTACTGCGTATAATCATGCTGATCTTCCTCATAAAACACTTTTTATGTTCCTTAAAATGTGGGAACTTGATAAGTTACAACCTGACCATTTTGTAATTGCTAGTCTTGTCAGGGCTTGTGCTAAATTGGGTTTTGTTAGGGTTGGTAAGCAAGTACATGCTCATTTTGTTGTGTCACCTTTTTATAAGGATGATGTTGTTAAGTCATCGTTGGTTGATATGTATTCGAAATGTGGATTGGTTGATTATGCTAGGTGTGTTTTTGATTTGATTGAGGAGAAAAATACAGTTTCTTGGACGGCTTTGATTTCAGGTTATGCTCGGAGTGGGCAGAAAGTCTTGGCTTTGGAGCTTTTCATGAAGATGCCTGATAAGAACTTATTGTCTTGGAGTGCTTTGATATCCGGGTTGGTGCAAAGTGGCCATGGAAATGATGCTTGTAGAATTTTTATGATGATGAGAAGAGAGGTCGATCATGGTGCTGATCCGTTTATTCTTTCGAGTCTTATTTCAGGATCTGCTGATATGGCAGCTCTTAAATTAGGGCAACAATTACATTGTTTGGTTGTAAAACTTGGGTTTGAACATAACTCATTCATTTGCAATGTGCTTATTGATATGTATGCTAAATGCAGTGACCTTTTGGAGGCAAAAACCATTTTTGCTCGGATACCTAATCGAGACGTTTATTCTTGGACTTCAATCATTGTTGGGATGGCTCAACACGGCCTAGCAAAGGAAGCATTGTCACTCTATGATGAAATGGTCATGTGTGGTGTAAAACCTAATGAGGTGACATTTCTTGGGTTGATGTATGCATGTAGCCATGTAGGTTTAGTGAGCAAAGGTCGGAACTTTTTCGATCTGATGGTTCGGGATTATGGCATGAAGCCCTCTCTACATCATTACACTTGCCTATTGGATCTCCTTAGTCGTTCAGGTCACCTTGACGAGGCTGAGAAACTCCTAAACACAATGCCATACAACCCTGATGAAGCCGCTTGGGCTGCTTTACTAAGTGCTTGCAGAAAACATAAAAAAACAGAGGCTGCAGTTAGGGTTGCTGATCGTTTAATGTGCTTGAAACCGAAAGACCCATCTACATATATATTGCTTTCTAATACATATGCGGCCGCTTCTATGTGGGAAAATGTGGCTAAAGTTCGGAAATTTATGTCATCAATGGATCTAAAGAGAGCGGCCGGTTATAGCTGTATAGAAGTTGCAAAGGAGAGGCAGGTGTTCTATGCAGGGGTGACATCTCATCCTATGCAGAAAGAATTGATTGGTTTACTTGAGGAATTGGACATGGAGATGAGAAAGAGAGGTTACATTCCGGACACTAGTTATGTTTTACATGAACTAGACCGGCACGAGAAGGAGAAGCATTTATTGTGGCATAGCGAGCGATGGGCTGTCGCATATGGCTTACTAAAATCTGCTCCTGGTGCTGTCATACGCGTAGTCAAAAATCTACGGACTTGTGGTGATTGTCATACGGTTCTGAAATTCATAAGCAGTATTGTAAAGCGGGAGATCATTGTTCGAGATATCAACAGGTTTCATCATTTTAAGGATGGTAATTGTTCTTGTGGTGATTTTTGGTAGGATCTTACCTCTGTTTACTGCTCAAAACCCTTGTTTGAAACTTTCTCCATTCTTATGATGCTCAAGTGTGTGAATGTGTCATAAGAGGAGAGTTGAGCGTACACAAGCTCGAAGAGGTTTCATCATAAAAGCAATTGGTAATAGAAAAAGTAGCGCATTAAGCTTATTATTCAACCGTTATTATATTATTGCTAAGTACTAATTTTGTGCCTTGACATCAGGATGGGCTACCAAATGCATAAAATATATTGAACCCTTGCAGAAGATGGAATAATGGATACATATTATGTTGCTTACTTTTTATGAATGATTAATATGAATAATTAAGCAATAAAAATATAGTCAACTCAAACAATGTTAGCTGTATTTGATCTGACAACTTACGGCGCTGTATGCGTTATAAAAATGAAACTGTATATAAATAGAAAGCAATTACAAAATACTACTACAACATCATGAAGAGCAAAGTTGCCACACTTGCTATATGGGCAATTCTCATTGTTTCAGGTAATTCTTCTAATTCTTCTTATCTTTAATATAGTCTACATCCACAAGTAGCTAGTACTATAAAAATTTTTTGCTTAACTAATGAATATTATGACGTGCAGTAATGGTTTTTAATGGTTGGTGCGTGGTGGTGAAGGCACAAGGGTGTTCAGAATTTAATGATCCATGCGGGGTAACTTATGGGATCTATCCAAGGGATTGTTGTGAGGGGTTACGCTGTTCCAATGTTCCTCCTGGTATTGATGTTTGTGTTCCATGGTGATTGGTAAAACCCCAACAAATTTATATTCTCATTATCCACTAATTTGTATCTCATCTTATGTTCATCTAGTATGGTATTGTGGTCTAGGTCATGATCGTGGTGATCAAGTTTTATTTGAGTCGCTTGTGGATGAATAAAGCTATTGTTATTTGTTGAGAGTTGGGTCTTCTTGATGATAATAAATATTATTTTTTTGGGTGAAATTTAAATTTGATTTTCATTAACTTCGTCCTCCGTCTAATGCAAACTTCCTTATGCACGGAGTTTAATCTATTGTTCTATTTTGATTTATGAGATGTTGTGAAACGTCATATTACGGTTTTAAAATTACATTACAATAGAATTGATCAGCAAACACAAAGGGATCGATACTCAGAGCATCAAAAACTTGTGATAAAGCAGAACATAAATTTTATGAGTGGTAATAACTGATAAGTAATAATTCATGGTTGATACCAATAATTTGTCATTGTACTTGTACGTAACATGACCTGTAGAACATTGAAAAGTGTAAGCTGATTATAAAAAAAGAATTCTCAAAATAAACTTCCGAAAACTTTAATTCCCAAAATAGACGTCTTCATGTCCGAGTCTGATCGAGGTCAAGTATGCTTGCTACTACTAACAACGAACAAATTTGTTTTATTTTTCTGTCCCTTTCAACGCTATGACATCGTGTTCCTTTTGTTCGCTGTTACTGTATCACCCCAGCCCCTCGAATCGTTGGTGACTACCCATGGAGACTGTAGACTACTCATAACAACAAGGTGCATCTTCTTTTTATGGGCTTTGCTATGAACTCTACAATTAAGCGTGCTTGGTGGGAAGCAATGTTAGGATGGGTGACCTCCTGGGAAGTTTTCCTAGATACGCACAGGTAAGGCCAAAGTGTGCTGGAAAGACTTGTGTTGGTCTGTTGGGCCAGACTACAGTCTCCATGGATAGTCACCAGCGGTCCGAGGAGCCGGGTGTTATAGTTACTAACAGTGAACAAAGAATTTTGCCTTTTTTGACCAGTTTTCTTGTTCGCTGTTAGTAACAATAAACATACTTGATTAGACTCGGACATGAAGATGCTTATTATGGGAATTAAAATTTCCAATGCTTATTTAGGATCTTACCAGTGACTAGTATCTGATTTCAGTAGTTCAAGATATTACCTACCTCTGTTTATTGCTCAAAACTCTTACTTGAAACTATCTCCATTCACGGAGTTTAACCTTTATTGTTCTGCTCATGTAGTTACCATATTCAATACATTCATACATACATCTATTATGACTTATGAGATGTTGGGAAATGCCATATTTCGGTGTCAGATCACGAGTGAATTTTTCAATACTCTCACTCAAATGTGAGTCTATTTTTTTAATAAGATGCAAACGTAATTCTTTTCGACATTTTTTTTGTAGAAGATCAAAATTTTTTTGTTTCAGTTGATCAAATTGGTAATAGAAAATGTAGCCCATGAAGTTTATATTCAACCAGAATTGCTAAAGTACTAATTATACCATTTGATAACATTAAATGATTTTAATATTTCTTATTTACTTAGCTTCCTTGATTAACATAGTTTCATTTAAAACTATCTCATCGCAAGACAATCAATCATATTAATTAGAAGCATCCACGTTGTGACTTGACGGACAATGTACTTCGACTAGTAGAGAATTAAGAGCACAGGATGGATGAATTAAGAAAATGTAAAGCGAAGAATTTTGAGCCTTGACAATCAATCATATATATATATATATATATATATATATATATATATATATATATATATATATATATATATATATATATATATATATATATATATATATATATATATATATATATATATATATATATATATATATGGACAAATCAAAATTATTTAAAAAAGTGGTTCGCACGTTTATTTCAAGTCATCACAAGTCAATAATAATTTGCCAACTTAACAAATAATGAAATAAAAGCAATTGATGATAAGTACTATCATTAAAATAATAAATCCAGCCATTCACTACATCTTAATTATGCTTCTATACTTATTTTTAGTAGAAATATATATATATATATATATATATATATATATATATATATATATATATATATATATATATATATATATATATATATATATATATATATATATATATATATATATATATATATATAGATAGCACGTCATGTATAATACTATGTCAAAATTTATAAGGTCAGCTTATAAAGAATAAACGATGTGCCACGATCATTTTACTTTTTTAAGTGAAAAATATTTCACATCGTAGTATATATATATATAATAGAGAGGGCGGCAGAAACAGTATATAAATAGGAAGATAATACAAAGCATTTTACATTGAAAAACAATAACAATATATACTTTGTTATACCCAATGATGAAGAGCAAAGTTGCTACATTTGTTATATGGTCTATTTTCATTCTTTCAGGTTATTCTTCTCATTCTTCTTTTCTATTATTGTTAACATAATTACATGAACTTGCCATGCATACTTATTTTCCAATTATATTTCAAAAAAATTAGGTTAATGTCTCCAATGACTTATAAATCATCGTTAATCATTAATGTGCGACAAATCATTCCAACAATTAAATTAAAAAAATAAGTTTTAATTAACAAACACTAAATTCATTAAGCTAGCTCATTGTAATATATCATCATCATCATACCCAATATCCTCCTCGAGAGGAGGGTCTGGGCGAGGAAAGCTGATGGACAATCCATGCTCGTACTCCCTTCATAGGTCTAATTGTAAATTGTAATTGAATTTGTTGGCAGTGATGGTTGTTGAAGTGAAGGCAGAAGAATGTGAGATAGTATTCAGTACATGTGATGCAGCAGAAGGACGATGTTGTGAGGGATTCTCATGTGCAAATTCTCCATTAGATATTTGTGTTCCAACAGATTGGTGTAATTCTGGAACCATTACTTGTTCTTAAACAACTCAAATCAACCATGTTGATGCTGTTCATTTCATATTGTGGTTGTTGATAAATATTATCTTCTCATATGATAAATTGTTTTAATTACATCTTTATTTAAATGTATGCTCATCGGAAACTTTATGTTTAAGTATTTTTTTTAATAATAATTTACATTTACATATTGCGTACCTCAAACAAGTCCCTCAAACAAATAATCTAATTACAATAGGTTAAAAATCAACTAATAACAATGGTAAAAATGTTATACTTCTGATCTATATAAATACGGAAAAATTACCTAGAATAATCCAAACTATTCACGATTTTCCTACAATAATCCCAACTATTGATTAACCATGAATAATCCCAACTTTGAGGGGCATTTTCCTAGAGTAAACCCGGTGACCGGATGACTTGTTATAGTAAGTTTTATTTTTTTAAAAAAAAAGATAAATTTATAAAAAATGTCAAAAAAATGTTTAAAAAATGTTCATAAAAAATTTATGATTTTTTTTATTATTTAGAATTTTTTATGTAAATTTTCAAAAATATTTTCTAATTTTAAATTAATATTTAATTTATTTTTTTGGTGAATTACCTACTATAGCAGGTCATCGGGTTACCCAAGCTTACTCTAGGAAAATACCCCTCAAAGTTGGGATTATTCATGGTTAATCAATAGGTGGGATTATTGTAGGAAAATCATGAATAGTTCGGATTATTCTAGGTAATTTTTCCTATAAATACTAGATAATCCCCGTGCCATGCACGGTTTTTTTCATTTTGATGTAAAAAACAATAAATTGAATATATAGGGCAGAAGGGAGTTGCGTGAAAATAAAATTAGATTTAATTTTTTCTTATGTTTTATCCTCAAAACAGTAGTCATATAAATATTTGGCAACGGCTTCTTGTTGCAATACCTAATACCACTTTATCACATGACTTGTGTCATTGCAAAAAATATCAATTAATTTAAGGCCCGCACTAATTTTTACTGGAGCGAAATGAAATTTCAGATATAACAATCAACAACATTTATTTTTGCAGCAACTTATTTTTCGCAACGACTTTTTTTAAGTCGTTGCCAAACCTTGCTAAAAAGTAAAAACTAATTTTCTTGAAGTGGAGTAACGGTATAACATAAATATATAAATGTAATGGAAAATTAGTTAAAAAAAATCAGGTAGAAAATTAAGTTTATTTGAGCTCATTATAATATTTACAAGTACAGTTACAAGCTGGTAACCTAACCAGCACAAGCCCGGCAGCTCACATGCTGATGCTGCTTTGCCGCGGTTCATTCTTCACTTTCTGAGTCTCATATGCATCATATTCTACTCATGGTTGATTCTCTGTAATGCGGGTTGCTTTCGCAGAGCAGATACGAATCATAATGGTCTTGCACTCCCTTAACTGCACAGGAAAAGTGAAAACCGGACGCTTCTCCTTGTAATAAGTGCACTTCAGATAGTTATGCCCATCGTCTATTCTTCCTGTGGAGCATCACACTAAAAGTAACGTAAACTTGCAACGTAGTTACAAAGGAACTTCAACCAAAATAATAAAGCCTCACTTCATTTTCGAGGGGGATTCAAGTAGTCCTCCATATTTACCTTAACAAGTACTGATTCACCATAACTGTCGGCTTCATCCTCATCATCTTCATCGTTGTAGGTTGTTAGGTATGCCTCATCTTCTTCCTAAAGGATTATCACAGTCAACAAAGGAGATAAAGTAGCAGTAAAAGGTAACATTTTGAATTTTGATGTGTAGGGGAGAGTTTAAAGCTTTTGAATTTCAGCTCGTCTTGTACGAGACTGTCTCACAATGAGAAAGACCCATATAATTAGCCCATTTTAGTTTTTGTGTCCGTGAATGTAAAGGTGTAGCCCATCGGCTTTCTCATTGGGCTTCATTTGGGATCATGATGAAGTGTGGTTGTGGAAAGGTTCTTAATTTATTCTAGCCAACATTTCATATCTAGAAAAAGTAATAGTTAAATGGACGAGAGACACAAAGAATTAACCTCCAAATCCTCATCTTCTGTAGAATAAGCCGCGTCTAATCTATCATAAAATTCTGCATCATTATGTTCTTTCTCTTGCATGATATCCATGTGTTCCTAATACGGTTTACAAAGAGTGAGCCCCGTTTGGAGCAAAAAAAAAGAAGACATGTAAAAGTAGATGATGTAAATCCGGATCATGCTAATTGCACATAAGGCCTTACAATTTCAGATCGTAGTTTCTCCACATTCCGCTGTAACTGTGCAATATGCTTTAAAAGAGCCTGCGATTTAATAACAATAAAGATTATAAGTAATTTAAAACTTGCCAACCCTTTATACTCTGACTAGGTATTAATAAATACAAGTAATTCAAAACAGAAAAGTACCTCACGCCTTTGCAGCTCAATGGAACGTGCTAAAGCCTTTCTTTTAGTCAAGAGATTCTTTGGTCTCAGTGTAGAAGGACGCTGATATTCCTTTCCGCGAAATACAATGATAGCATAACCTTTCGAGATTTTATCGACTGAAACCAAGATGCCACCACTCTCAGCTTCAAGTGCTAGAGCAATATTTTTAACTTCTTCGAAATTCTTTGCCTTCACAATGATCTTAACAAGCTCACGGTACTTCCAATGCAAATGCATGTTCTCAACTGTACCGTCAAAAACACCACGTCTACCTGAAACACGAACATTGCAACTAAAAATATTAGCCAATATCGCCAAATCATGTAAGACAAAATCATCACAATGACATACCAAGAAGTAGAAATGCTTTCATCCTCAACCCAAGCTTTCTAAACATAAATCGCTCTTCATCAGTTATACTTTCAGGATCTAGCTGTTTATCTGCAGGTTTCAAGAACTCTTCTACTTTTGACAATGTGCTTTCTGCTTTCAGCAGCTTCCTTTCAGCCTGACAGAAAAGTTTTGTGATTGGTCATGCAAGTTATTTTCTTAGTCGAAGACATGTGATCCAACACGAGGCAACGATGATAATCAATGATTGAGCAGAGATAAATATTGAGAGACAAAGACAATTTCTAAAGAAGAAAAAACGATACTATTGCAACTGAGAATCTAAGTTAACGCATGGTTACACATAGAGGTGTTCATTCGGATCATCGGGTTGATTTCGAATTAGGTGTTTCGGGTCGGGTTAAAAAAGGGTTTGATGTCCATATTGTTTTTTTACATAATTGTAAATCATTTTTTAAGTGGGCTCAAATTGGGTTTGGTTACAAAGTCGGGTAAATTTCGGTTCGTCGAGTCTATGAACACCTCTAGTTACACATGCTTGTGTGTCTAAAGAGAAAAACTACTTTTCGACCAAGTTAAAAGAAAGTCAAGGAACATACGAACGCAAGCTTCCTTTCTAGTTTCCTGACAAGGTTGGCATGCCTCATTACTTCTGCTTGTCTAAGCACCTTTTCTGCTTCCTGATCATCAATCTTCTTCCCCCACTTACTATTTGCATCCAAAGTTTCGGAGAGTGTACCAGCAGTTCTATGATGTTCTCTAGTCTCAACAGAAGGTACAAATGAGCCTGAGGCACTTGTTCGTGCCTGCTCTTCTTCATCTTGAAGGTCCCTTACCATTTTCTCCCTATGTAGTAAAATTTTAGTGACATCTGATGATAAGAAGTCCTTGCCCCTGTAAAATACGAGAAAGTCCTTGTTTCTCGACAGCAGTACTCCTCCCGTCAATCTCTGCATCAATTTACAAGAGAATACAAGATATGTAGAAACACTTGAACAATTTCACACGACATATATCATAAAGCCATTTTGAATCAACAAAATGTGATGCAATGAGACATCACTTCACGAAGGAAAAATCATAGAAATCAATATGTATAGTGTACCTTGAGCTCCTCGGTCATTTTCTCACTAGTAGTAAGCTGAACGCCACGCTTCAGTGCTACTTTCGCAATCGAACTTCTTTCCCATAACTTGACAATGGCGGTTGCCAAACCCTCTAGTTGCCTACTTCTTCCTGAAGACAAGACCTCACTACAAAGTTAAACAGAAAACTAAGAAGCATCCACCAGATAGAAGTATTAGAATAGGAGCATCGAGAAGGTAGAAGAGCAAGTATACCGAGAGCAAAATGAGGGGGAAGTGTTCGAGCAATCCTTCTTAATGACGTAGACTCCTTCATTCCAAGAGCGCGCCTCGCTCCGTAGGGCAGTAATCTAAATGGTGGTTGGTAGCCAGGAACTACATTCGGGAGCAAATCGGCATCCACAGGTAATGGATTGTCACCTGGCCAATCCACATATCTGGGCCCAAGATCAGATAATAACTTGTCTATTTCATCCTCATAATTTACATCAGTTAAAGATTCAGAACTTTCTTTAATATCACCAGTTTTCTGAAGACTCTCTTCAGTGGAATGTTTACTGCCAAAAGTATCATCTTGTGAAGGATTTCGTATATTTTGATCACGTAACAATTGTCCAGTAACCTGAGTTCCATTTTTCTTATTAAACTTCCCAGAAACTCCGTAGCTCACTCCTCGATATAAAGCAACAGAAGTCCCTGACCTCCAAATAACAAGACCTCCTGTTTTTCTCTGGATTCAGATGGATAGTGATGTCAAAAAATTTACAGGAAACAAAAAGAATTACAAACTATACTTATGAGAAGTTCAAAAGAAATGCAATGAGAATAAGAGATTTTTTATAAATCACCCATTTTCAAAAAATCTTTGCTCCGCCCCTAGTTATAAGCTACAAGAGAAGATTCACAACAATGTATCCTTTTCAACAAAAAAACATTTCCACATCTAGAAAGCTCCCCAGATCAAACACAATTGTCTACACAACATGTCATTACCCTAATAAGAAATGCCTTCCACCTAGGCAGGCTTTGGGGGGTCAGATGTACTTTCCATATCCTTTTACTAACAAAGAATTGATTTCAAGTGATCCTTGATTACAAAAGTGATCTACATAAAAAGTGGGTCGAACACATTTTAAATTTTATTATGTTTGTAACCAAAGAAGCTTCAGTTAACCAGAGAAATAGCAATATGAACTAAATCACGTAGCAATAACTTCCAATGAAAGCAAAGTATGCAGAAAACATGAGATGCAAACCTCAAGAATCTCATGCATTCGCTTCATATTTAGCGCAGGTGGGCCCTCTACTTTTAGTCTCACTACTTCTGAGGATTTCCATTTCTCATGAATAGAATCCACAACTGTTTGTGTAACGCCTGAGCCACCAATCTTCACTTTTTGCTTTGTTTTCAAAGTCAAATGTTTTAGCCTGCTCAGCTCAGACTCTGGTAGAGTAAGCTCGGCCATATATGTCCTGCTTCTCATTTTCACAGAATTTTTGGCTTCCTCTAATTTTGAAGCAGGCTTTTCCCACGGGAAACGAACTTCCTCTTCACCACTGAATACATTATCTAATCCTAGTGAGAACTTTTCAGAGAACCCACCACGTGTATTAGGGAGCATCCCTTCTTCTACATAAAATATATCCTCAACCGACCCTTTCTCAATCGACCTCTCTTGATTACCATTGTTTTCATTAGCATCATCCATATAACCAAACTTCTTCAATTTCTCTACAATCCTGTCCATTGTACTTCCACCAGAAAGAGTATTAGATGAATCATTACTTGAACTGAATGAGTTTAACATATTATCCCTGCCTCTATAATTGTATGCCAATCGAGGTGGTTTGGTGGAATTTTTTTGGCGGCTTTCCTTCCACTTCTCTATCCAAGCACTTGATGAATGCCCATCAATTCTATTCGACTTAGAAATTGATGTTTGTTGATAATTTCCGTTGACCTTATTTGAATGAGAATATGATGATTGGCTAAAGGAGTCATGACTTCTATCCTTTCTGTGTGGAAGGCCCAAATTCTGAGGTTGGTCCTGCTCGTTGATGGAACACGACAAAATAGCACTCTGGGTAGAGAAGTACTTGCAGTTCCTGAAAGAACCGGAGGAACTGTACCTAAGTAGAGATATGGGAACACCTTGAAATTTGGAGAGTGAATCCTGGTATGAGTAAAACCTTGTCGGGCATAGTTGACAACTCTGAACACTGGACATCCTCTTGAGCGCTGAAGAAAATCTATCGAATGTAACAAAACTTTAGAAGAAATACTAAAATGCTTAACAACCAAAGCTTAATACAATGACTTAATCCACTTCATTATTAGTATGCAGCAACGACAATAAAAATTGCCGACACTCAAGCTCCAAAGACCACTACATTAACAAGATAAAGGTGACAAAGCTGAGGCAACATCAAGAAAATATCAAAATTTGAACATCATAACACTCAATTCTCCTTAAAAACAAGAACACAAACTCAAGATGTGTTTACAAATTAGTGGAGCCTATAGCCAACTTAATTAGAGAGCTTAGTCAATCGACTCAAAGTTTCTATAAAATGATTAAAGTGTACAATCAACAAATTAAATTTTCACTTGCAAAATAATATACAACGCATCCTTTGATTACAATGAAGAAATCAAAAGACAAGAACAAAGCCTGTCAACTTGAGTAGAATGAAAGACAATAAATAATGAAGAACATGAATTTTTTTTTAAAAAAAAAAAATCATAGTGGGAAAGTTTTTCAAGAGTATTCATGCATCATACATGATTTCATCTCCCTCATTTGGCTCCCATTTTTGGTACCTCACAAATCCTTACATCCAAATGCCTCTAAAACCTTTTACTAATCACCCCATAGTGGCTCTTAACTTCATTAAATGATACATAGTACCATAATTTTCACTAGGGTTTTCCTAATCACAACAATTTTCAAATTTCTGCCCTCCAATTTGTAATCCAACCAAAGAAAAATCAACCTCACATTCACTAGGGTTTTGATTCCTTTATTTTCCATTCCATCCAAACCAATCCAAACAGGTTCATATAACAGATAAGGTAAAATTAAGTAGAGGATAAGCTTAAAACTTTGGCCTGAACATACATTCTTTAGTGTTTTCACAAAAAAGAAATTTAGTACTCCTTTAAGATAGGCTCACCATTGAAGTGGATTCAAGAACATAATTACACCCCCAAACAAAAAGATTCATCCTTTATGTTGCTAAGAGAAAACCCAAAAACTATATTCATTAATTCAATATAAACCCAAGAAAATTCAGATATAAACAGCAATAATAGAGTAGTAATTCATGTAAATAACCAAGAAAGGCTCGAACTTTAGGAATTGGGAATTGAGAAACATACCTCAGCAAAGAACTAGAGGTCAATGACGCAAAGCACCCCACAACACATGGAAATTGCTAAATGGAAAACTGCAGAAAGGAAGAATAGATAGTTGTAGTGATTGTCAGCGGCAATGGAAGAAAGAAGTGTTCTGATTTTTTTGGGGTACAGGGAAAGTTTAGTTATGTTGTTGTTTTCTCCCTCTTCCTATCCGATTTTTTCCTAGGCTGGATTAATTTGGAGAGCAGGGGTGGCAACTGGCAAATGGGGAGGTACCGGGCTGGGCTGGGCTGGGCTGGGCTGGGCTGGGGAAATTTTGCTGAAGTGAGTTTACCCGATTTGAAGCCTTAGCAAGGTGTTAATGTGCTCGTGAGTGGCAACTCCACATTAGTTTTGAGTTTGGTAATTGGTACTCCCTCCGATTCTATTTAGATGTTCTATCTGTTTGGGCACGGTTATTAGAGATGGTGTAGAGTTCATTAAAAACTGAGTAGTTGAGGTATTTTAAATAATTATATTAATTAATTGTAAAGTGATAGTGGGGGTATTGTAAGTAGTAAAAGTGGGGGTATTTTAGACATTACTTGTGTGAACATGTTGTATTTAGGTAAAAAAAATTGACAAAAAAGGAAATGTGACAATTGATTTGAATTTACCAAATAAGGAAATGTGACAACTAAATAGAATCGAAGGGATTAACTTGAGTTCTATTTCGTAGTCATGAATAATCTGAATTAGTATGATTTTGTCTGCTTCGGTCTAGTTCGCACGGATTTATTTTTGAGGATATTTTTAAAATGTCTTATACTAATTTGGAGTTGAATTACATATAGGTTCATAATTTCTTTTTTTTTCCCATGTGAGACTTGAAATGCACACTTAACAAATGCTAATGATCATATTTCAAATTAGGTTAGGCCGTCGGAGTATCATTAGTTTTTAAAATTGAATTGACCTTTTCGCTATGGAACAAAAACCTTTACTTATTAATAAATAGGGAATATACCTTTCAAAAAAAAAAATAAATAGGGAATATATGTTGAGGTGACTAACCTTAGTTGATTTAAAATCTTTTCATTATCAAAATTGATGTGAAGAAATAAAGGAAATCGTTGATGTATATATTATGATCCATGAATTAATCATCCTAGGCATATATTCAGTGCCCTATAAAAGTGACCACAACCCACCATTTTCTATATCCTTTCCCCATTGATGGATAATGACATAAGGCCTATATATAAGTAATTTTTAGACAATTCAGTTCATCAAACAACCTAAGTAAAATAAGCCTAGAAATGGAGTACTATCAAAACTATAGGCCATACGCGAACGAAGATCAGTTAGACAGTAGTGTGACTCACATAGAGTACAATGAGTTCGACTATGAAAAGTCGAGCAATGGAAAGGTGAAGGAGAGTTGTCATACAGAGATCGAGTTTTCTGAGCAGAAAAACTACATAAACTATGGCGCGTTAAAGGGGGATCAAGCGCGGCCAGCACAGGGTAGACACAGTATGCAGCCTGCTAATGCTTGGCGGCGTGGCCATGCTAAGTGCAAAAGGTGCACAGGCTGATAGATCAGACTCTTTAGTCTAAACTTTGTGTGATGAATTAGTATGTCATAAATAAAACTAAGCCGTGTTATATGGGATTATGAAGCAATATAATGCATTTCTGTGATCTGTTAAGAGAACTACTATCTATTGTTCTTGTTGTAATGTCTGTCGAGTTCATCCATACCCATTTCATGATTAAGTCGTAGATCAGAAGTTGATAGAGTCGAAGAATGTTTATTAGGGATAATTTCACTTTTATTTGTTTTGGTCGTTTATATAGCCAATTTTATATTGTTGGAATAAGGTTTTGGCATTGTTGTAGTTTCGTATTTGTAACAAGCAATGACATCGTCTGAAATTGTATTTTCAAATCCATTTGGGAATTTTATGTCATGGTAAATAACTAGCAAAACTAAGACATGATTTGATTAGTGGTTTACCTTAAACGGGACCTTGTGGTTTATTATAAGTCAAATTGTGATGAGCTACTAAACGTGCAAAAAATAATGTTTGTTATTAGTAGTAGGTAAAGTGCGGTCCATCAAGAGCATGCCCTTATAAGTTTGCTTTCCACTATCCACTATGCCACCTTTACCATAAAGAGATGCCAACATTTGCTTATAATGTACTACTGTTATTAGGCCGTGACAACTCGTCACATAATCTCATTGTGGCCCACTCGTGTGGATACAGAAAACCCGTGGGCTTGGACCTACACTCGGTGAGGTTTATTGTTTCCCAAAACCATATGACAATAGGAGGATTAGCTCACCAAGTATATATGTGAGTCCACAACCCACTTTTTTATCGATGTGGGATCTTGACTCACATGTGAAGTATTTCCAACAACTGTAAAATTGCCCTTTGAGCTAGAAGTGTATACGCAAAACATACTTTTTTTGTACCTGACGTTGTATATTTCACTTGCAATGAGGAGAGGATGAGGTCTGATACAATGTTAGGAAAAACAAATTAAATCAACCAAAATCTTAAGTTGATGATTGTAGCCCTATAATATGTTATATACTCTATTAATCGGCAACATCTTTGTATGACAAGTTATATAAAGTTGCATATATTCGACCCTCGAAACTTACCATGTCAAACCCCTTTATGACATAGGCTTAATCCTATGTTATTGTAAGAGACTTGCTTAATTATAAAGTGATCCTACAAGTTACAAGAACATAAACAACTGAAAAGGAAAAACAAAATGAATCTCAAAGCTATCAGAAATCTGGCCTGGTATTTGATTCTTGTAGTTCTCACTCAACCAGTCCAGCATGCAGCTTTCTTTGGAGCCATTCATCAAGCAACCTAGCTACTCAACCAAACGCACTAATTACGCCGATGGTTGTAGCCCCATGATGTTAGATGACAGTCTATCATATCACCTCACGCAAAAGCTCAGACTAGGATTGTAAATGCAACACAAACTCTCCTTGTATATACCTGACAATAGTTATATTCCACTTCAAATAAGGGGTGGATAAAATGTCGTGTTGGCTTCAAAAACTTCGATTGAAACCAACGTAACGAACGATTCATACTAATGGTTGTAGGCTTATAGCCCTATAATATGTTATATACTTCATATTCTCTATCAGAAGATTCCATCGACCTAGAAAACTCATTAGATAGTATACTAATTTTATGAAATGTTTTCATACTTTATGTATTACGTGTTAATATTCTATCCATACTAGCTATAACCAAAAGTTAAAAATGAACATAGATACTTAAGATAAAATAAAGATTAATGCAAGTAACACACTTTAGAGAAGTAAATACTATCTTTAGATTGAGAAGATAAAGTTTGTGGCACAAAAGAAAGAATACAAGTACAAAAAAATTCTAATTGCCAAACCTAATGCAAGTGTAAAGAATATGTAGGGTAGGAATAGAATAAACAATCTCACCCATTTAAATTCTTTTAAGAGGAAGTATTTAGACATTTAACTGATAGAATATTTAGTGTTGGATATAACAGAGATTGTGCAAAGGCTTCAATCTTCAGTTTAACTTTTAATATTTTGTTGTGATAAGACTAGAAAGAATCTAATCTATTAGAACTTAAAATTATTAAATATATGGGGAATAAATTAAAGTTATTTACCACTAAAATTATTCTCATTTAGCCGACTTAAATTTTGTTATAAATAGCATCTAAAACAATTTCCACAAATCATGAACATATACAACAATTTGCTAGCAAATACTATTTGTGAATATGACTTGGGGATGGGGATATGGGCATCATAATTCATTGCCATGGCAAGGGTCATATGCCTATGGTGGCACTCCTTATGGTTATGAGGACTACTATCATCACCAAGGATGGAATCATCATGGTTATGGTCATCATGATCACCACCATCATCATCATGGTCATCATCATCATGGACACCATTATGATGACCATCACCATCATCACCATCATGGCCATCATCATGATGATCACCACCACCATCATCATCACCATGATGATTGTTAGTATAATAGATAATGTAAGGCTTAATAGAAAGCCAAATATATATGGTGTGTTGTAAGTTGAGCTTCATTACTCTTGTGTACTATAATTAAAAATAGGTTATCTTATGTTGTGTAATTGTATTGTGTTTTTTTTTTTCTATTTGGATTGTGTGATGAGTTGTTTTCTTAATAAAACAATTGTCTCTTTGTGCTTGTAGTAGCAAATTTAACGTTTACGATTTCAAGTTTTTTCAATTACATTTTTTTAATTCATTGAGATTTCTATAGGCAAAAAGAGGAG
This sequence comes from Amaranthus palmeri, assembly GCA_019776075.1. Taxonomy (NCBI): domain Eukaryota; kingdom Viridiplantae; phylum Streptophyta; class Magnoliopsida; order Caryophyllales; family Amaranthaceae; genus Amaranthus; species Amaranthus palmeri. The sequence continues at coordinate 772,768 of JAAKBH010000311.1, forward strand.
AAATTTTTTTTATATTGAATAGTGAAAATCAAAACAATAAAAGTTGATATTCATCGTGCACATTTATTATTTAGTGTGCATATGATCAGTGATCTCCATGTTTATTCAAGAATAAATAAGCTCACGTAAAAATTGATAATTTCAATATAAGAGTCAATTAGGTCAAATAAAGATTAACAAGATAAATTTCTAATATATTTCATCACTTTGGCGCGTTAATAGGTTAAGTTAACACTTGATAATGTTTGATATATAATTTAACCAGAAGTCTACTTTAATGGTTTTAAGCTATCTATTTTGAACACTGTATCAAAATAATGTTGAGTTGAATAAAAAAAGTGAAATGTTTTTAAATTAGAGTATGTTTGACAAATGGCTATAAGCTAGAGTTGTTGGATGTAATTGTTTGTTGATTTAACCAAGTGAATGTATTGACTAACAAGTTAGTTGCTTAAATTAGTTATTTAAATTGTTAAAGAGATATTTGGTAAGAATCATCTGTTGATTAATGGCTATTTATTAGAGAAAAAATTAGGGCAAAATTCAAAACCTAATATAAATACTATAGTTATTTGGTTTTGAGTTTTGACTCAAGACATTTACCAAATATTTTTATACTGTATCACTAACTAAAAAGTTAAAAGTTATACTAAAAGGAAAAAAAAGTCATACTATGAGAGACCGTCTCTTTGAAAAATCATCTCTACTTTAGTTGGCCCATTAGAAAAAATGTAGAATAAATATAGGTAATAAATTTTAATGGATTAGGCCTGAAAAACGTCTCTCAAAAATACGTCTCTCAGGACACTGGCTGTATGTGTAATTGTTGACTTTTATTTAACATTTAATCTGCTTTCAAGTCCATCTCGACGGCTTTGACCATAACAAAAAAAGAGCGCAAAACGAACCAAAATCTACCATCTTCTTCAACAACCGAACCCTTTATTCCCCTTGTTCTTCGCTCAGTCAGTTTTTCTCGATCCTCGACCTTCAAAAGTTCATCAATGGAGGTTACTCAGTCAACTACCGGAGGAGGAGGAGGAGGTCCAGCGCCATTTCTTCTCAAAACTTACGATATGGTTGACGACTCCTCTACTGACGAGATCGTCTCTTGGAGTCCTACTTATAATAGCTTTATTGTCTGGAATCCTCCTGAATTCGCTAGGGTTTTGCTTCCTACTTACTTCAAACACAACAATTTCTCCAGCTTCATTCGTCAGCTCAATACTTATGTAATTTCACTATCTCTTGATTCATTTTGATAAAACTTTCTGAATCTGACTCATTTTAATGATTTTTAATTTTTTATTGTTATTCATGATGATGATGATGATAAATTAGGATTCAACTTTCCCTAAATTTAGGATTTTTATTTATTTGTTGTAAATAATAATTGGATTCAGCCGAATAAAGTATAATCTCTGTTAGCAACAATTCTTCTTGTTTTGATTCATTTATCTGTTGGAGTTTATGGTTTAGTCATTATAATTAGATTTAGATTGTTAGTTAACTAAACTCTAGTTAGTTAATCATGTATGTAGTTTAGAGGATATTTTTTTTGCGATGATGTAGTTTAGAGGATATAAATAGCTTTTATTTTGTATTAATTCATTACAACAACATAGACAATAATAATAATAATAATTTTCTCTTCTCCTTCCCCCTCTCTCTTTTTACACTCCCATGGCATTCTTTAATTATCTTGACAGTATCCGAGTTGGAATCAAGCTTTAGCATTGTTTCTGTTGTTGATGTTGTTGTTAATTTATGCTATGAATTTTTATATTGGTGGAGATATGTGAACTTTTTGACGGAAATCTATATAATTAGGGAAATGATGAGAGAAGAGTTAAATCTTTTTCTTATAACATGCCTTTCTGGAATAGGAGTAAAATTAATTAAGTTTAGAGTTTAGACTAGTGTTACCTAATTCATTAAAGCGCATTTGAAGTAAGCCATTTTTAGTTTACTTAGGGACATTTTAGATGAATTGTGAATTCATATAGTGAATTAGGTAACAGTAGTTTAGAGGATTAAATAGAGAATTTAAGTAAAGTTGCAATTTTTAGAAAAATTGGGCGAAAAGAATGGAGCTGATACTTCTATTTTTGTTCAATCAATGTTTTGTGAGCTACAATGAAAAGTTTGGTTTAGTTTTGTAAGCTGAATAGAAGAGTGTTGTAGAAATGGTCGTTTGTGCTATTGAATGTGTTTCATCAATAGTCAGCTAGTCGGGGAATAGAACATTGGCTTGTACTTTGGAGAAAAAACATGTGAGATACTTTATGTGCCGATGGCTTTGAAGATACTTCTTGAACTAGGAACCTGGTTGATACTCTTATGTTTGTGATTGATGAGCATTCGGCTATGTCATGTGTATGCCACCGATTGTGAATTTATTTGATGAGGATATTGGCTATTGTTTTTATTTAGCTCACATGGTTGGATCAAGTGTTAGTTAGTAGTATATGGCTGGTTCAAAAGAGCCATGTACCTGCCGATTATCAAACCAGATTTAATCATTTTTGATAATGCTGTTCGTTTTTTAACATGATACGTCTGTTTGATTTCAATTGTGCGTTTAGTGGCTCTGAAAAATTGAATTTGCTTCAACAGTGTTGTTATGTTATACGTACTGAACGGTTTGGCAGCATTCTAGTTTCATAAATGTGTACAGTAGGAATCATTTGTTGATTACTTGGTTACTAGTCATTAATCTTCAATCAATTAACTTGGAGGGTGGAGGTATGTAGTTGGTTAGGGGATCATTTATGATGTAAAATGAGCTGAGGGAGGAACATGGTTTCTTTTGGCAGGGATTTCGGAAGATTGACCCAGAAAGATGGGAATTTGCTAATGAGGACTTTATAAGAGATAAGAAGCATCTCCTGAAGAATATTCATCGCAGAAAGCCCATTCATAGCCACAGCAATCCTCCGCCAGATCCAGAGAGAGCAGCATATGAGGAAGAGATAGAAAAGCTCAATCGTGAGAAGAACGATCTGGATGCAAAAGTGTCTAGTTTCAAAAGTCACCATTCTGCGGCAAAGTCTCAGCTTGAAGACATAACACAGCGTATATGTAGTATGGAGCAAAGGCAAGAGAAATTGCTGACCTATGTAGTGAAAGAGTTTAAGAATCCTACTTTTGTTGAACTACTTGCGCAGAAAATTGAAGCTATGGACCTCACAGCATATAACAAGAAGAGGCGATTGCCTCACTCTGATCGGTTACTACCTGCAGTGGAGAATAATTTCGGGGACATTTATCAGCAAGATTTGTCAAATAAACTTAAATTAGAATTATCCACAGCTGTTTCAAATATGAACTTGGTCTCAAACAGCACGCATAGCTCAAATGAAGATTGGTCAAGTCCGACTAGGAGATCATCGGCGACAGACCCTAAAGATGCAGAACTGGGAATAAGTACCCTGCCTTTTTCCACGGAAACAATAGAGCTGTCAGATGCAGAAACATGCCTAGCATTCAAAATGGACACATTGCTGTCTGACAAAGTCGGAGTAAAAGAATATCCAGGGTTATCATCATTGCAGCAAAACTTGGTTTCTGCAGAAGAAAATGAAGGTCAAATATGCTGCCAGTTGAATCTTTCATTAGCATCTTCTCCACTACCACTCAATCAAAATGCCTATTCAGCACGGCCAACCCCTATGGATGTAGATGTTTGCGGATCTCAAGGTATGAAATCAGATGCAAACGGTAATAACAGAGATGGAGTCGGGGTGGCTTCAAAGAATAATCATTCAATCAGTAATGTGAGCAATTCATCGTCACAAGAGATTGGCAGTAAGAGCGGGGATCCTACTCCTACTGCACCTGCACCTGCCCGAGTAAATGACCATTTCTGGGAGCAGTTTTTAACTGAAAGACCTGGAGCCTCCGATACAGAAGAGGCTTCTTCAAGCTATAGGGCTCTCCCCAGCGATGAGCAAGAAGATCGAGGATCAAGCCATGGAATGTCTAGAACTGCGAAGAACTTGGGTAAGCTCTCTCTTTGAGCTGCTCCATAGTGTAATTAAAAATTGTAAAGTGGGATTTAGTAATTTTCCGTGAAGATGTCCAAATTTATAGGAATTAAACCTCACAACTCGCCAACCATGATAATAATTGAAGTAATAGGGCTTTGATTGTTGTATTTTGGAGATACTTTTATGCTGAAAAGCAATTGTATTTTTCCGACAACAGCTGGTACTTCGTTTCCTGTGATCATCATCTTCTTAATAGCTTATTTCTCTCTTTCTTCATTTTTTTATCCGACACGCCGCTGATTTCTACATTCAAGTGAAAAAACAAATTCAAATATTTTTGCAAGACTTGAGACCTGAGCCGTTAAGAAACCTATAGAAAAGCGACTTAAAACCAAGAAGTCTATACTCTTTTGGACTCGAGTCTTATCAAACTCTTCGTTTCACTTCTAGTAAGTATATGAACACCGAGCAAACTACATTGTAAACGGGAAATAATGAAATATAATCCACGACTTCAGCCTTTATCCTACAACCATCACTTAACGTCAAGATATCATATCATTAATCCACGACTTCAACCTTTATTCCAGGCTAGCAAAGTAATATACCTTCTAATTATTGAATGAATTTTCTACGATTAGATGTCAGCTAATTCAATCGATAAAATTTGTGAATTAAACAATACAACCATAAATCAAATCTCGTTTTTCACCATATTCTTTGATACTCTCATTATGTCAAAAGAGAGAGCAAACACATTGTGTTTAAATATTTTTGGACGTTTTACTGCCATTTGACAGTTTGACACTATCACACTACTCATAAAAATGTGTAGCAGAAGTATTTTTTTTTCTTTAAAGTTGTGTCATTAAGCTGGACGGCACATAAAATGATGCACATTAGGCAGTGAGCCATTGCAAATAGTCAAACATGAGGGGCTGCTTATCGATGATCATGTGTGCCTTATTTCTAATCATTTCATTGTTTCTTTGCCTGTTAGGCTGTCTGCTCAATGCTGACTTTTGTTTCTGTTGCATCATGTCAAAACTACTCCTATTCAATACCTACACTTTTCCACTTCGTTTTATAGTGCTTTTGGGCGGGTTGAAAATACTTTAACTAAACTGAAATCGAGCTTTACATTATAGTATTTTTTCTTTTTAATTTTTTTAATATATGACAGATTTATATGTTAAAATTAGTGCTTTAGAGTATAAAATATAAAATCAAAAAGCGACAAAGATCATATATTTAAATTTTTAAAATTGTTCATTTAATGTAAAATATTTAACATTAGGTACGAGGAGAAAAGTCTTAGGCCGTGTTAGCGGATATCTTAATGTGCAGTACTTTAATGTGGGTACTTTTGCGTTCCAATATCTTCCATTTCTTTTGCAGTGTAGTGGTGGAACTATCATTAATGATGATCAATAGACCAATCAGCAAGTTAAGTAATCAAGACAGATCTAAAGCCACCAACAACCCACATTGGAAAATATACAAACTTCATCCATTTACACCTACATTTATTTATTTATAATTAGAATAAATCAGGATAATATCCATTACCTTGCAAATGGGGATATTGCTTCATTCATGGTATTGGTAGTGTACACACTTTGCATTATTGGTCGGTGATGTTAATATATATGAAGCTTTTGTGATGGTAGTGTTAAAATTCTGAAAAAAATATAAATTCATGTCAAATATAAAATGTCTTGGAATATGAAGTGTATTAATAAAAGCAAACTTATTCAATTATTTTTGATGTGTTGTTTTGATATTTTATAGTATCCTTGTAAATTGTAAATTTATCTCACCTCTTATATAATCAAAGCTACTCTTGTGATAGATCGTCTCTGAATTAGATGACTAATTCAAAATAAGTTTATATACTAATAATTGTATTAGTTGGGTTATTCAATTTATGTATGAAGAACGTCTCACGCTAAAATTGTTTTACACAAAAAACTATGTATAAAACAAACTTAGCAAGCTTTATGTATGAGAACTTATATGTGATACCAGTGAAATTAGTTTTATTCAATAAGCAATTATACTTCAACAAAAACAAAAAAAATCTATGTACATGATACAAATGGAATCTTGCTAAAACATACTCAGATTTTTCATACTATCTTCAATTAAATTGGATTAAAATGAACTTAACTAGATCTATATCAAACCAAAATTAAATACTGTACTTATTAGCTTTAATGAGTTGCCAAACAAATAAGTCATAAGTATTAAAGTATATATAACAAATTTTCAGACTTCTCCTCAACATGGTATCAGAGCCTAAGTCATGAGTTTAAATTTTATCCATCTCTTTTTTTGGAATCGAATTAGTAATATTAAGTAGAAAGAAGACTTAAAATATATCAACATTTCTAACGCGAAAATACTCTTGTATAAAAATCATAATAAAATATATAACATATATTAAAGTCGAAAATACTCGTGTTCCCGCCCAAGAAACCCTCTAATTATTAAAGGATGTATATAATAATATTGCTCATTCGGTGCTAATAGGAAGAGTGACCCATTGAAAATATAGATGAAAAAGATGTGTCTTGGCATATACCTTGGCTTGACCCTCTAACTAAATATATTTATGATGATGCCATACCATTACCAAGCTAACATTAGTATTTCTAAGTGGCCCATTTGATAAGACCGTGACCCCAACCATATTTATTAACCTTTGTACTACCAATACTCCAATCTTGAACAACCACCCAAAACAAACAATAACCCACAAAAACAAATTCATATTTCACTCAATCTCTCTCAAACAAAAAAACACCCAATTTTAGCAATGCCCACCATTATTACTTCAATCAAACTTCCCCTTCTCTTACTGCTCATAATCTTACAAACCCACCTCAAATTCTCAAATGGGTTTTCGGATTTGAGCTTAAATTCCTCAAAAAGTGATGAAATTGATGTAATGCTGAAAAGGGTTTGTGATGAAAAGATGGGAAATTGCTCTAATGATGCTTTAATGGAGGAAGAATTTCAGGTTGATTCAGAGATAAATAGAAGGATATTAGGTATGCAGAGGAAATATATAAGTTATGAGACATTGAAAAGAGACGTTGTGCCTTGTTCAACTCCTGGATCTTCTTATTACAGTTGTGGAGCTACTCCTGCTAATAGGTATAGAAGAGGATGTAGTGTTATTACTAAATGTGCTAGAATGTCTTGAATTTCATGTTTTTTTTCTTAAAAGAATCCAACTTTGATGGGAAATTTGTTTTATTTTGTGGTAATATATGTGATTTTCTGCTTGTAAAATTGGCATTAATAGGATGAATTGAGCTAGTTAATTACTATATAGCTACTCTGATCTTTGTTTGTAATATTATATATTTATATTGTCTGAATTTAGAGACCTAATTGAAATTTATTAAATTAGATGGTAATGGTAATTACAACTTTAATTTTTTTATTTGGATTCTTTACGGATTTGGTGAAAATCGAACTTCTATTACAAGAATGATCGAACTTCTATTACAAGAGCGATGAGAACCTTAAACATTAGTTTTGCATATAATTTGAAGTATTCCTATGGGATATCATATTTATCATATTGTCTTGGTTCATATTTTTTTCTCAATTTACATCTTAAAAATACTCTATTAAATAGATTCAATTCATACTGTTACATGATTGAATTAAAATTATAAATCAATTTTGTCATGAAAAAAGTTGTTATAATGTTTATTTTTTATTTTGATGATCATGTGAGTCTTCATTGAAATGGACAAATAAGTAACACAGAAGGGATAAGCATGAGGAGTCCAATAATGTGCAAAGTTTTGAACCAAATAAAATAGGTAATTAAATAATTAGTGATAGAAGTAGTTTTTACTCTTAGTCCTAGTCTTTTAGAGTAACATGAACCAACCTGTAACATAGTATAATCCTTATAAAAAATTTGGTTGGATATTATAAATCTTATATCAATGCTTCAATTTATGATATTATTGCTATTAAAATTATATTATGTGATTAAGTAAAAAGCTGATTTAGTGGTCGAAAACTTTTCTTTTCACCCTTATACCAAGGGTTTTGATTATCACCATTTGCGGAAAAAATCAATACGATAATATTCTATTTGAAATCAAATCACATACTAGTAGTTCTTTTCCTATAATGATTGTAATTTGTCCTATCATAATCACATGACACAAAGATGATTAATATTTGATACTAACCAAATGAATCTCGTGATCAAATTTAGTTTTCACAATTACCCAAATTGTGTAAAGGTAAAGGAAACTTATTTAAAAACCATACATCATTCATCATCATAATTTATAATCATGATTCATGAACGAATATTAATTCTACAAGATAGTGTGATTGTTAAGGACAAATGATTAGCTCTTTTTAGCAATTTGTGAGTCAATCATTTCCAATACATATAAGCACCCAAAACTTGCACGAAATCTCACTCTCACATGGAAACACAGACTTTACAAGTGAAGAAAATTAAGATAAATTCAATTCAATCCCATCACTTTCCAAATCCTCATATCAATCCAAAATGGTTGGTGAAGATTTTTTTAAAAAAAACAGGGTTTACGAGAAGGGGTCAATAAGAATATGCTACTTGTCGCCACAGAGTCAAGACCTAAATCTCACTTGCCAATTATTTTGAGGACCTTTTGTTTTAACTTTATTGTCTTTTGAATGATTCGATGAACTATTTTTTTCGTATAGGATAGAGCGAGGGAAGTGAAGGGCCAAGATGGGACAGTGCAAATCAAAATAATGTTCCTTTCATAAAAAAAAGTTGTATATGCTCAAACTAAAATAAGACCTGATTCTGAATGAAGTATTCTTATTCCTATTCCTTACTATGCAAGTAGAAAGACATGGAACTTTTAGAAAGTGAAGTTTGTTCCATTCCAAAATAGATCATGTTTTTTCAAATTGGAGTTTATGAATCAAGCCTAGTTGATTACAACAGCAAAAGATTCAACTTAGTTACTAAGGTTACCTTGAGCTTGTTGCCAAGAGAACCCAGTTCCTAACACAACACCTATTGACATAATAAGCGACATTAGATATTTTGTTCTCGAAAAGATTACACGACAATCGCAACACCTTACACACTTACGAGCTTCTAAGACGAACTGTTTGTTTCGTTGCTGTCAATCATTTTAATGAAATTTTTGATAATCCCCATTCCTTCTGGAGTGAGAACACTTTCAGGATGAAACTGAACGCCCTGCAGAAAACAAATGGGAATAGCATTAATATTGCCTGATTTCACTCTGGAACAAGGAATGCACAATTACAAGAACCATCTACCAACACAGATTGATCCACTCATAGAAACCATGAAGCTACATAAAGAATGTTCACAAAGACATGCCATCATGTCTCTAAGATGCCATTATCGCAATCAGAATGACACTTTTTTGATAGCTCTCCCGTCTTAAATTTCTTCAATCACTTTTTTTTACGAAGATGTAATAGAAGTCAACAATAGGAATCACAAACCGACAGAAGCTATCACTAAGGATCGGACGAGCTTACGGAAACAAATTGAGCATTTGGGCAAAAAGGTTGTAGAAAATTGTGTTTACCTGTAAATATTTATATTCTTTATGACGTGCAGCCATGACCAATCCATCCTCAGTCCAAGCAGTAATCTCAAGCTCCTCCGGGAAGCCATCTCTTTCAACCACAAGGCTGTGATATCTTGCGGCAGTGAAGGGGCTGAAAACATAGAAAACTTACCATCATTATACAGTCTTTTATTTTCAAGAAACATCGACACCTAAAACATCTTCCCTAGATAAGCTACCTCCAACACAAGACTCTTATTTTAAATTTCTCTCAAAGAATCTAAAAATCACATGCTATTTCCGATCACAGTGTAGCTGTAAATCCAAATCTCAAAAGAATTATCAAACGACCAAGCATCTGTTTGCATCTTTTTAGTACCTCTTAGCCCCATTCAGAATCACTAGCTGCTGCAACATTAAATCACTTCTAGCAGCATTGTTCTGGTGTTTACTATATCGATCAAGACAACGATCAGACAAATGAAAAATATACAAAACACAGCACTTACTTGGGTAAGCCTGAAAATAAACCTTGACTCCCCTTCTCATCATAGTAAACAGGTGAGCTTTTCCCATGCATGACCCCATATGGGGAGCGGACAACCTTCCCTGTAAAACAAGCCATGATATCATAATTTAGTGGAAAGAAAAAGCAGCTGCAGCCTGCAGGTGTCAAATGCAATTTTGGAGTAGTATACACTAAGAACCTTTAACATAAAAGATGACATTGTAGTTACCAAACAATGCATTAATAATTTAAGGTGCATTTAAAAACTGAGTCTACAATACACAACTAGGCTATAACTCAAGTTCTCGGCAATATGAGAATAGCTAAAACTTCTTTTTGCGTCCCATACATACTGAGTCTGACTAACTAATTAGATACAGTACATGAGGAAAACATGATGACAGAAAAATACCACAGGCTGACTTCAGAAAAAGAACTCAATTAAGATAGCAAGACAAAAAAATTTAATGATATCATGACTTTACTGCAGCCAATGAAATCTAGACCTCTAGGGGGATTATGACACGAAATTGCATGTACGATAAATAATTAACTAAGTCAGATGATGAAACTGACCTCCAAAAGCCTCTCCAATGCACTGCAGGCCCATACAAACACCAAATATTGGTACAGTGGGGCCCAATTCCAACACAGTAGCTAATGAGATACCTGAGTCTTGAGGTGCACCTTTTAACAAAACAAATGTGTTTAGTAAGGACAATCTAAAATGATAACAACAATCACATAGTCACATAAAAGTAACAGAAGTGAACAGGAAGCAGCGGCGGCGGCGGGGGAATCAGATAGTTGGAAGCACTAAATGCAAGCAAACTTTAACTTCTCATATGCAAATTGCTACAAGAATTCAGAAGATAATGAGATATATTTTTGTCCTAAGTACATAAATTTCTCCTTTTCATTTTTCCACGGTTCACAATTTCTAAAAGCCCAGTCAAAATTCAGGTTGCAAATTCTGCCATAGTAGAATAGTAACCAAATGTCTCCAGCGAGATGCACTAGGGGAACTATACAAGGTCCAAGCCTAGCTGTCATAACAAACAATTTTTGTAGCCCCCAAAACTTATAGCAACTTGTTCACAATCATTCAGTTGCAAAGACTCTCACTCTGGTACAAGGTTTTGAGCAAAAGATTCAGGTTAATCTAAGGCCTAAACTATGGCTTTGATTTTTTTGTTTCTCTTACTATTTCTCAATCACTTAACTTTTCTGGATTTTCATGCGAAATTGCACTGGTTTGCTTATTCTAATCCATGAGTTGTTAGGTAAATTCAAAAATCAAAAAGAAACGTTTGAAGATATTTATTTTTAATGTCCGAGACCAACCCAAATTTCAGAAGACCCCCAAACACCTTTAGTGCAAGTACACCTGTGAGCTACTTATTATTGCTTGTTAGACTGCACCCACAGTTCAAAATTGCAGTTTGGTAATAGTACTAGAATGCAGCATTGAAAAAATCCGCACACCTTTGGAATGTGCCAATCTTATACAAGTATGCAGCATTTAACAAAAAAGAAAAAACAATGTTACTCCAAAGTCCAAACCCATTAGACAGCTTCTAAGAGCAGTTTAAGGGGAGGGATGAATTTACATGAAACCTTAACTCTGAGACACGGAAAGGTTATTTCGACTTTAATCTTGATCATATTAAGAGTGAGTGTTCGACGTTCATAGCTTCATAATAAATAACAAGTGTAAAATTTATTAGATCATTTTCAATTGGTCAATTATAATGAAAACTATTTCATCTTTAGTCCATGCACATCACAGATTTTCAAAAGTCAAATAGTTACAAATAAATTCTAAAAGCAAATAAGCAAAAGCTCTCACCTGGACCTGGAGATATAAGGATTCCCCTTGGATTTTTCCTGTTATGAGAGATTGAACAGCTTAGGTTAATTATCTATGATGGAAGATGAAATTTTGTAAAAAGTTAAAACGTTCAAACACATCTGAAACATAAAAGCATACCACTATTCTGCCTCCTTACCTTTTCAATTCTTCCACAGAGATCTCATCGTTTCTGTATACCTCGAAGTACGTACCTAATTCTCCCACATACTGAAAATAAAAACATGATCTTAAAAGTAAGAATATAATTTTTCTGATGGCCAGAAGCTTAAATGTTAGAGAAAAAGAGTTCATGAATAGTAAACCATTCAGTATTCAGTAACATTCATCCAGGCAAGTTATCATCGTTTTCCGATGTCGAGCTAATTAGTTGGTTCAAAGAGGAGAGGGGAGAGAGAGAAAATAATGCAATTCAAAGCAAATATAGCGTTCACTTGTTAAGGAATGATCCTCATTCAATACTTTCACATTACTAATCATTAATACGCCTAAAAATACCAAAGGTCGGAATATCTTTCAATCACCAATTACCTTACAAATCTCCCCATCATAATGGGAGAAACTAGCGAAATACAGTTTACTAACTGTATTTGTCGTCGCTAGCGAAATTCATTACTGTCTAATGTCTCTATATGACAACAAGGAAAGCTAACTGTATTTGTCGTCGCTAGATATATACTAATCCAACTTATAACAACCAATATCCAGAATTTTGGCATTCAAAGACTGTCCAGCTATTTATCGCTACACTCCATAATTTATGAAGATGAACACCAATGAAAGTGAAACTCACTTGGGGTTAATATTTACATACTCCGTCATTTTGTCGTATCAAACTAAACCAAAATGCCACACTGCACTACAGACTTGATACACCTTTTTATTCTATTGTAATTCATTAACTGTCCAACTTATTGTTGCTTCTCTATTCACCTAATTTAGAAGCATTTCAAGGAAAGTTGACCACAAAGTTTACTATCCAAATCCATATAAATCAACCAAATTTTAAATGCCACATCCAATGCTCATGACTTTTGTACACCTAGTACATTCAATGTCAATGATAAATAATCCAATTAAACCTTATCTTTTCTACATAAGCCCTTCAAGAGTAATAGAGTATACTACTTTTCCATGTTTGACTATCCGGCCATCTCAACTTCACTCTCATTCATCCCCACAAAGTGCTACAACCCAACATACACACCTGTCAAAATTGGGAGCTCAAGTTCGATTTTTACTGCCATATCGAATGAGGCCAATTTTGTCATTTTGTGTTCCTGATGCGACTAATCAGCATGTACATAACTGCATTTGATATGCCTTCTATATACAGATCAATTCTTGACAGCTCTAAAACCCTAACACTACCTAATTTTCTGTCCAAAACAAAATAATGATAAATTATTAAAAGTCAACAAAAAACTTGCAAGTTTTAAATATGATTCCTTGCTTCTTTGAACCAGTGAAATAATTATAAATTATTAAGATTCAGAAAAAATTCAAATCTTTGGCATGGTTCCATGCTTCTTTTGAACAAAATCAAACACAAACTAATAATCAAAACAAAAAAAAAAAAAAAACAATTTTGGATTTATATGTATAATAACCACAAGGGTATTGATTCAGGTGGGACTCCATCCATATTCCCATTGAATTTACCAAATAGAGCACAGTAAACCAACCAAATTTCAATTTTAACATGGAGCGATTCACACAACTACAATCCACAAATCAACCAAATTTCCACATCTAAAGTCTAAACCCATCATTAATTAATTTACTTACAATTATCATTACACCACACACAGATAACAAAAAGAAAAAAAAATCAAATAGATAACTTTACATGAACATCAACAAAAAACAATTCACATATACTTCATAAAAATTAAAATAAAATATAATCTATTCTGTTCTATCATCCATCAATTATGAAAAAATGATGAAACTTGATTAAAACAAACCTGACAAAGATTATAAGTGAAGCTATCATAATTATCAATGACAATAAGAGGGCGAGAATCCACAGGATTAGAATTCTGTGCAACAGCCTTCAAAGAAATTGAAGAAGGCTTAAACCCATTTTCATTAGAAAACTTCAAAACTGGAGATGGGTTAGAAACTTTTCTGGGAGAAATGCATTTGATGGAAGTTTTGATTGGATTAGTGGGTGAAATGTGGGTTGAATTCATCAAAGTTTGCATGGCTGAACGAAAAATTGGAGGAAATGGGGAATTTAGGGTTAGATAGAAAAGGTGAAAATGGATTTGGAGAGGAAATTGTTGAATTGTAACGGTTAAAATGGAGGGAAGACTGGAGACTGAAGACTTATGAAGAGATACTGATTCTGAGAAGAAGTGACGTCAGGGCTGCTGATACTACAACTACGACTAATAAAATGGGGATTCTTTTCCTAATCTGTTTGCTGGTCTTTGTCATTGTGCTTCATTTCTTTTTGTCAACGTTTCTCACTATTTGTGGCATTTTCAATTTTAAATTTTGGGATGTTTTGGTAAATAGCTGATAATTAGTAGCTTATTATGTTAGTTGATTCTATAATTGATTTGATCAGCTGATTTCGAATCGTTGTTATAAGCATTTTGTTCAAAAATAGCTTATATCAATAAGCTATTTTAACCGGCTAGTTTACAAAACATTAGCATTGACTGGTTTGACCACTCAACCCTATATTGCATCAAAATAAACTAAAATCGTTCCATAAGCCATGTTGTCAAACACTCCCCTTATATTCCAGAAATTAAAAGCTTTTATCTACTTTTATGATAGATGGTGTTTGTTCGCTGTTTATAACAGCGAACTCACATTAATTTTTTTTTTAATTTCTCCACTATTATTTGAGATTAACTTTTATTTAACCAATTTTAATTTGTTCGCTGTTACTAACAGCGAACAAAAAACTTGACTTTTTTCGACTTACCCTATTTGTTCGCTGTTACTAACAACGAACAGGTACCAAACCTCAGCTCAGGAGCAAAACTGCTTATCTTGGGAATATGTTTCAAAATGTTTCTATTTTTTAATTTTTTATTTTTTATTTTTTTGCTTATTCATTTCAAATTTTCTATATTCCAAATAATGCTAATTTATTGCGATTGGGTAGCATTGGACGTTTTGAAAGGATGAATACTGTGTACTATTGCCCCAAAGGCCAAAAGTCACCTAGTGTCTTCCGCTTATTTTGGCAGAGTTTAAAGAGAAGTATATACAACCCTAACTTTATTAGTAATAACTAAGTAGTAAGATTCTCGAGTTTGACTTGTTTTAATCTAAATTAACTTGCCTAGTCTAGCCAATCAAAAAGGCCAAGTTAAATGGGACATAATGAATACGGTGAAGTGGTAGACATAAGCCATACCAGGAATTTTTGGGCAATTTGTGCCAAATTTGATTAACACATGACAGATTTGACTAACTTAGCACTTGGTTAATATAAATTTTCTGACTATCAAATATTGACTACGAAAATTTCATGCTTAATATAAATAATTAGAATGTATGCCCAATCATATTAAACTTAGATCAAGTCAATAAAAGTATGCAACATTGATTTCAGAGATTGTTGTAGTCTTTTGACTGACTATTACATAAATATATTTTGAACATTGCTAATTAAGTAATAAACAATCAAGAACGCCGCAGTTGAATAGCTTTTGGGAAAAAGCCCCCATCACTCCCTATCTAAGCTTAAATCACCAAAACAAGAGTGTGTCAGCAACACCCGAAACAGATACATTTTTAAGATGATTCGATGTCTGATCCTTCTAACCCTTCTCTATATAACTCGAAATTGTCTCCTCTTAGACTGCAGATTAGATGAAGCTTGAAGGGAGCCATCTTGAACCCAAGAAGACGCTGCGGAAATTAAATTTAGGATTTTATTACATTTGCAGCAAATAAACAACACATACGTAAGAAGACAGGAAAATTTTATTATAGGATATCAACAATTACAAAACGATACAACGTGAAAAGATCAGCAACTGTATCAGCAAGTATTAACTAAAATTGATCAGGATTTTCTAATCTGATTCCCTATTCTCGATAAAAAGGTAGCACTACAATCCCCACAACCACCTCCAAGTAATGACATTAATACAAACTTCCTAAAGTAAAAGCATTATAACAAAGCACCCTCGAGTTTCTAGTATCAAAGAAACAGGATTTATCATCGCTAATATTCCCGAAGTGATACATCAATATGAGCTTCCTCAAAGTGAAAGCACCAAAAACAACCCTTAAGTCTTTAATGGACTCAATGCCACTTTTTTAGATGGGCAGTTCAGTTATTAATTTTTCTTTGAAAAATAACCAACATTCAATAATTCAAAGGAAAAATTAACTAGACAAGAATAATCCAATCTTTCACTAATTGTTTTTTTTTTTCGAAAATTAGGAATCAATAACAGAAGAAGAAATCTTTCACTAATTTTTCTACAATCGCCCCACAATCACTGTTAACTATCCGAATTTTAGGGGTCTTTGCTTATAGCATACCAACCAAAATAGTGACCAGCTTAAAACATGTTTTTAGTCCAAGAAAAAAGGGGAAAAAAGTAAAATATCTAAAACAAAAAACAAAATCCCCCACTACCACCCATCCTTTTCGTCTTTATCCGTACCAAAAAAACTTCTCCAGTTCTCCCGTTCTCCACCATCAAAGACTCCTATTCCATCACTCTCGTTACCGCATCACCGTTCCGTTAACGCGATTGAGATTGTTAATGCATTTTACACTATGGGTACACCCATATTCTTTGATGAAAACTTTGCTTAAAAAATCCTAGTCCACGTCAGTCTCGAGTTAAGTCCCAATAAACATTCCACTTCACTGCAAAGCCTAATTTATTGAATTGACAAAGTCCACCAGCATAAGAGTATTTTTGTTTCACACGGGAATATTCTTCAGAGAATTTCCTTGTGCATACAATATCAACATTTTAAATTCAGAATATAAAACCTCAATGTTTTTCCCATTGAACATGTCAGTAAACCAGCCGAGGCACGAAGAGAAAACCACATAAATGAACATGAGGAGGAGCAAGATGAAACTAACCAAGATACGAGCTGCCTCTGGTGACAAATGTTGCCCTTCTTCACAAACAACAAAGTCCGAAATAAGCTCCACCACACCTGCCATGAAGAAATACAATCAGCATTTTACCCTTCAAAGTATTTGATGAAATGTAACAAAAAAAGTAAAAAGTAAATGAAGCGAACCTTTGTTCAGGCGGACAGGCATCCCTTGCTTGCGTAAGAAGGGCTCCATCTCATGGCTGAATTCACTCAAAGGCCCTTCTTTAAGCTCAACCTGAAAAAATCATTGAATATTATTTAGTTTAATTAAATTATGACAAAAGAAATATAGCACTTCAAATTCCTATGCAAGTTCCAAGAAAGTAGATTTGTCATTTTAATCATATGAAAGAATACAATGTTCATGGAAGACATTAAGCCTACAAAAAAATTCAGGACAGAAATAGCTGATACGTCATACTCAAACCAACCTTCTCAGTGGCTACACTTCCCGTCCTTGCAAAATCATAGACTTCAAACTCGTCAAATACCCTGCAAGTCACCAGAAAACACATTTAAATTCAATGATGACTACTACAAACAAGTATATTACTAGATGAACTTGGGGACTAAAAATGCATGGCACCTTCATAGTAAAAACAAACACATTTTACCACAGTTCAGGAAGTCTTTATCTCTTTGGACACCCAGAAAAGGGAAAAACACTTTTTATTATAATGCTTTGTCTAATAGATACATGAAATGCAGGGAAATTGCACAAGGCTATGCAAAACGCAACAAAGCTATTCATACATACTTTTTGACCTCTTGCTCAGACGCATCTGTAAAATAAAGACCAGTGTCTCCTCGAAGGAACTGCAAAACAGAAAGCAAAAATAAAATATATGAAACAAGGTCATAAGCAATTCTAAACAGTATACTACAAAAAGAAAGTGAATCTTCACCTTTGAGATTTTGTGAAGACCTGATTTGATCTCATCAGAAGCAGAACGCCCTAATGCAACCTGCATGACTTTGTTTGATCCAAGGAAGAATCTGAAATTGCAAGAAAAATATTCAATTATAATGACTAAAGTAAAATGGCTCATTAAGTTAATCAAAAATTATCTCTTTGTTAGTTTTATAATTAAGATGAGTAAGGTTGTACATCCGGTCCTTGGAAGTCCAACCCTAGGTGGGAGCTACTCAATGTCATTGGGATCATAGAATGCAATGGATCATTAAGCAATAACCATCGATCCTAATAGTGCTTCCTTTGCAAATCGCTTCTTTGTAACCGGCTAAATGTTGTGATTTAACCAATTTGGCAACCATAACGATTATGACATGTTCTACCCAATGTATTCAAGTTTGGCTCAATTCTACTAATTTTGGTCATTTTAAGCTTATCCATCATTTCCTCTCACATTTTCATTGTTAACAAGTTCTTTAAAGTTCAGAAGAACATTGTCCTAGTCTCTTGACAAATTAATTCAACACTTACTCAATACAAAGACCACTTAAAATAGCACATCAAAACCTAATTACATTACAAATATCCAGAAATTTATAAACGAGAACAAATTTTAAAACACACATTATTGCAGAACAATGTAAAAAAGCTCATCAAAAACAATGATCACCTTCCAGAAGTTCTAAGAGAATCTCTAAACTCTTTAAATTTAAGATTTCTCATGTTCTCGAAGGCAAAGACATAAACCGACGAGTACTTCTCAGCTGCTTCCCTTATTGAGTTAACAATTGCCTCCTTATGCTCCCTTCCTTTCTTTTTTGTCTTGGAAAGGGTAACTGCATTTCATTTTTCCATTCTAAAATATCAAAACAATTATTTTATCTGTTTCATTTACCAAAAATGAATCCTACTTCGCCACAGTTAATCAAAATTTCCACCAGCCCATTTACACAGATGAAAAAAATCGCTCACACACAATCCAAAATTTGAAATTTCAGTTTAAAAATTTCATAAAACCCATAAACAATCAAATCTACTCAGACAAAAATAACCACTCCCACCACAACAAGGTTTCTACTTTGCAGTAATTATTAAAAACACATTTGATGAAAATTTTGCAAAAGCACGATATAAAAATTGAATTTTTTTTTACAAAGTAAATAGAATATTAGTTCATTCACGCTAATACATACAATAAAAAAAAGTTTTAACAAAAAAAAAGAACGGAAACAAATACGAAAGCTAATACCTCTAAGAGGGTTCGCATAAAAAATTTGCAGGATCAACTCAATTTAATTTGAGAAATTGCATTAGATAGTTGGTTAAAGAGAATACCTGGACGATTTCTTTTAGATTTAGGCATGTTGAAGAAGGAAGTTGTGAACTGCGGGAAGACTAGGCTGAAAGCAGAAGAGAAAGGGGACTTATGGAAAGAGTGGATTAGGGTTTTAGGTCTTGCCCATGTATAAATTGAATTTTTGCTAAAGCCTCAATATTAAATCCAATTTCCTACCTAAATTCCTATTTGAGACCGTTTTACGATGAGACGAATTCGAAATAAAAACTTGTCTTTCGTTCCATTATACTTGCTATATTTGACTTTTTACGCAATTTAATACGTTATTTTATTTATTTATATGTGGAATTACACACATCTAAAAATTAAAAAAAAAGTTAATATAATGAAAGCAGTTGATTTGACGATTCAAACAATATCTCACCTAACTATACTTTACTTTTAACTCGTGCACAATGCACAATTTTTTTAATATAAATTAATATAAAAAATATTAGTTTTAATTAATGATTCAATTCCATATTATTTTTATTTTATTCAAATATTTTCAATCAGATGATATTTATAGTTATCACAATAATAATAATTTTTTAATTTTCAGATATAATTATCTTATTTAAATATTTTTCATAGTCAAAATTTTTTTTAAATAAGTGGTAAGAATTTGATGCATTAGACAGGTAAAATAGTTTTCAAACATTAATATCACACATTCAAATATTGATATCTAATTAAAAAAATTTCTTAAATAATTACCATATTCAAACAATGATATGGAATCAAATAATTCCACATGGCATGAGTCTTAGAATGAAGATATGTGGCATTTTATATTCTTTTTAGTACTAATCACCAAGAATATTCAAAAAAAAAAAAGGAAAAATTACTAGAATAATACGACCTTTCACTAATTTCCCAAGAATAATACGAACTTTCAATTAACCACCAATAATACGAACTTTGACATGCATTTTCCGCTGGCATACACGAGCTGTTTATAACCAGTAGTACAGTTCTTTTTTTGACCGTTGCTCAGCAGGTTTCATCTCGTATTATTGGTGGTTAATTGAAAGTTCGTATTACCGGTTGAAACCTGCTGAGCAACGGTCAAAAAAAGACCTGTACTACCGGTTATAAACAGGTTATGCCAGCGGAAAATGCATGTCAAAGTTTGTATTATTGGTGGTTAATTGAAAGTTCGTATTATTCTTGGAAAATCAGTGAAAAGTCGTATTATTCTGGATAATTTAAAAAAAAAAAATCACCAAGAAATTTACTTATTTACGGACTACGGTATATGTATGAGTGTATCACCAAGAAAAACCCCAGTTCCCCTTCCATACTTGATACTTGCAACTCATTTTCATTCTTAAACGAGTAGGCTGAATTCATTTTTATTCCAGAATTAGGTTGAATTCAAATTCTTCTCAAATCATCTGGGAAAATAAGTTATTCATTTCAGGGGTAAACAATTTCTAGAAAAAAATGTCAAGCAGTGTGAAAAACATTGGAGTTGAAGAATCAAAACAATTAGCAGAACAACTGGGTACAACCCTAAAAGAGGGAGAACGATTAGTGGGTCCTACGCGTAGACCTGATGGTACTCTTCGTAAACCCATCAGAATTCGGGCTGGTTATGTTCCTCAAGAAGAAGTTGCCATCTATCAATCTAAAGGAACTTTGGTATTATATTCTCATCTAAGTTTTATTTTTTTTTTAAGATTTTATTGTAACTTCTGTTTTTGCTTTAATATGATAGTAAGCTGAAAATGCTGATTATAACCCATCATTTTTTTTTTCATTTAATGATTGTTTTTAGTTAGTTCATTATTCATTTCTCATAAATTTAATTCTTTAATTTATTAGGGTTTTTTTTTTTATTATGTCTTGTTAGAGAAAATGCTCTACAATGGAGATTTTAATTACAAAGAATGAAATCAATTCTAACAATGGAGATGAAAAACTATTGAGATTACAAGAGTAATTGTAAAACTCCAATTCAATCAAGAATTCTAATTATGTGGTTCTCTCTCTATCTAATTCAATCTCACTTGTGTTTATCTCTCTTGATTACAATGTAATTCACACACCATAAATAAGACTTTTCACATGACTCAACAACAAGAACAAAATCATCATAACAATCACTATGAACAATGGCCGCCGAATGCTCATAAGAAGTTTTAACACTCTCCTTACCTTTGTTCTTACCCTTCAATGGGCAATCCCTCTTCAAATCGCGTTTCTTTTGATAATTATAAGTTATAACATACGACATTTTTCCCCAAGACTTAGAACTGCCCTTCTCATTAAGTCTACCCTTTACTACAAGGCTCTCACCATCATGTGAGTATTTGTCACTCTTAGTCAATTGATTCTCAATCAACTCCCTTTATAGCAAAGCCACCTTTACATAGTCAACACAACCTTCTCATACAAAATTGTCTCCCTAAAATGCTTGTACACCTTAGGGAGGGAGCACAATAATTTTATCACTAGGTTTTCATCATCAAGATTAGACAAATCGATCACAATTGACTCAAATTCATCTATATGAGATTTAAGAGAACTATCTTCCTCAAGATGAAGATCATGAAGCTTACTCCTCAATAACAAGCGATTTGCCACCGACTTTGTCATGTACAATGACTCTAGCTTCAACTAAAGACCTGCCGTTGTCTCCTTCTTTGCAACCTCTCTAAGTATACTATTGGAAATAAACAAATGTATCATGGAAAGTGCCTTCAAATCCATCTCTTCAAAATCTTCCGTGGACATTCTTGGAGGTTTCTTGTACTTCCCCAACAAAGCTTTCTCATACCCATTTTGCACCAAGATAGCCTTCATCTTAAGTTTTCATAACCCAAAATGAACATTCCTATCAAACAACTCTATCTCAAACTTTGTAACACCCATGGCTACTAAGAACCAAATCAAGAATCTCCAAACAAACCCCAAATTAATGGAATTCCCAAGGATTTCAACTCAAGCTCCTGATGCCAATTGTTAGAGCAAATGCTCTACAATGGAGATTCTACTTACAAAGAATGAAAAAGATTTGCAAAATGTAAAGAAACATAAACAAACACACCAAGAATTGGAAGGTGGAAAATCCTAATATCAAATTAATATTCGACTATAAAACCACCCAAAGGATGAAAACAATTGTATTGATTAGTTCTTGATTACACACACTAATCAATTCTAACAATAGATATGAAAAACTATAGAGATTACAAGAGTAATTGTAAAACCCCAATTCACTCGAGAACCCTAATTATGTGGCTCTCTCTCTGTCGAATTCAATCTCACTTGTGTTTATCTCTCTTGATTACAATGTTATTCACACACTTAATTACATACTTCCAAATGATGAATAAAATGAGTATTTATAAGGCTACTAACAAGTATAAACAACAATAAGAGTCACGTGCAAAACAGAAGCAAAGAACAGAATATTTGCGCGACAAACTGCAGCATGCTCAACCACTCGAGCGACCAGCAGCATGTCGAGCCAAGACTCGAGCAAAGGGTCAGTAACATTCTGATCTTGAGCATAACTCTTGTGCACCAATACTACCTTCTAGAGCACACCATACTCCACAACATCATCAAGCCACACATGATGAGATTAATGGGTATTTATAAGCCCAACCCAATATTGAGATTATGAGCCACAATCTAACATGTCTAAATCAGGAACAACCATAATTGTTTTTTATCTATATGTGAATATATATACAAAATTATTTTATATGAATTTTCTTTGTCAATGAGGATTGCATATATGATATGTGTATTTTTGGTTTAATTAATTGATAATGATGCTAAAGTGTATACATTTACTGAGTATGACTATTTTTTTTTTGTTTTGTTACATGTGGATATGGGTTGCACGTAAGCATAAATGCATTTCCTAAATATTCATTTGAGAATTCATGACAAAATGAAGCGTCAATTAATGGTGCTTGCGCCCATTGATAGAAATTTTAATGTCAATTTGTTCCATCAACCCAATATATTTTAGTTAGCGTCTTTTTTGGGTAACGGTGTTCAAGATGCATTCATCAATTCTAAAAGTTACATTGTGAATGATGGAGGCTAAAAACAAAGTAACATTGATTGCTGCAAAAGTTTGTTGATGAGTTTTATCAAGTAGTGGAGATTGAGAGAAGTGTGTAATAGTAGAACTGTAGAAGTGATTGCTTTGGGTCTAACTTGTGTGATGGTTTGCATGTATAAGCTTTACCTCTAGTACATATAGACCAATTTAAAGGCTAACTTCAGAAGTTAAATGGAATTTATTTATGCATTATTTCTTCTTTTGCATGATTTCATTTGCCATCTTGATTAGTTTTTGATACCCTGCATTGCTGCTGGGACATAAGAGATGTTATGGCGTTACAAAAGTTGAGTATTATTGAGCAAAATTGTTTGTATGATTACTTCTCATGGTTTCCCAATCATTTTCTTTTGTGGTTATCTTTGTGTTGTAAGCTTTGTACTTTACATCAATTGATAATGCGCATATCACGAAAACCTAATATTATTTACTCAAATATTGTCTTAGTTGAGAAAAGAGATGGAATCGCAAGTAGGACCACCTGGTTATGATCCTGGACCCGAAACGGTGGCAAAACCCAAAAGCAAGTCTGTCAAGAGGAATGAGAGAAAGAAAGAAAAGAAACAACAGGTGCTCCCTTTATGTAAAAAAGTCCTGATAAATTCTTGTATGTCTTGTATTGTTGTTGCACACATCACAATAATTCTACTCTAATGTGTAGTTATCATCTCAAAAGCTTTTCATCCCATGATTTTGTAGATAAGATCATATGCACTAAAATATATCAAGGACTCATTTATTAGTCTTAATTTTTTCTTTGGATGAGAAACTTATATTATCTTTGAAGACATTGTATTTTGCTCGCTTTTTCCTCACCTTTTGTAAATAACTCAAGTCTAGTTGGTGTTTTATTCCCACTTATTTATTCCATTAAAACAACAATACAACAATATAAAAGTAAAAAATTGTACTTTATTCGGCCTATCTAATACAAGTTTGTGACAAAGAAAATTAACTTTACAGATCGACTTCATTGGTTTTCAAGGTATATGCACCACGTTTTAAGTATCAACAACTCATATAAGTGTGCAAAGTTATAATAGACTCTCGCTCATTCTTTCTCGTTCCATATCTGGAACCTCCATGGCTCCATAGATATTCTTAAGCCTCTTTGTGCTCCCCCAACATGTCTATTTAGATCACAGTTAATGCACAAAATTTCTCTTGTTTGATACTTTGCATCACACCATTTAACTCCTCCAAAATTTTCTTGAGTGCTCTCACCTGAGGGTTGAGGTACTATCATTTATTCTACACACCTCTATCACAAATTTGGTTAATCATTCATCTGTCATAAATGTCTACTCTATTTCTCATGTGAGAGAAATCGTATTTGATGCCACAATTCTAAAGACTTTTTATGAGATCTGTTGTGTTCTCTTTTTTCCTCTTTGTTTCTGCTTCATTATCTTTCATTTTAATTTTATATGTAATGGAAGGTTTTCGATTCATGATTTGCCTTGTCAGACTGCCATTGATAGAGCTAAGAACTTAGAAAACTCAGCAGATGAAGTTAAGGAGGAAATTAGCACTAAGGATCCAAGTCCAGACTCAAAAGCTCTGGAATCTGTTTCTTCTCAAATTAGCCAGCTAGCTCTTTCTTCAATTGCAGATGATGGCAGATCTTTGACTCCAGCTGAGGGATCAGATACTTCTGTTACGTCAGGTGTAGATATTGACAAAAAGATTCGTGCTGTGAAAAAGAAGGTATGTTTTCCCCTTGGGACTTTATGTGTAATCTAAAGTAGCATTGATAATTCGTAAATGGAACTAGGGGAGCACTAGAGCATTAAATGTTGAAGAAGTGTACCGTGTACGGTGATGCCGTGATGGATGTAATAATTATTTCTAGGATGCTTATATATTTTACCTAATAATGATTTCATGAGATGATAGTGAAGGCCTAGGCTAAACTTAGACTAGATTAAGGCTTTAGAGGAACCTTAAAATTCCCAGCTTCCTCGAGGTTTATAATCCTGACACTTCCTTGAGATTCTCTCCCGCGTCTTTTTATTTTGTTTTATCTCAACCTCTCCATAATCCGCCTCATTTATCTCTAGCCAATAAGATTTGAAAGCTAAGGTTCCCATAAATATTAGAGTGTCTTGGCTCATGGCCGTGGCCCCTTGGAGAACCTTCAAATAAGACGTCCACAACCATCTCTTAACCCTAAGTGGTACATAATGTGTTTTAATAGCATAGAAGATAATGACCATCTCTTTTCGGGACATGTGGATGAGATTATTTAGTGTCAAGGGAAAGCCTCTAAAAATTGGAGATTTCCTTTGAACAAGATTCTTTGGTTTCGGTACTAAGGGTCATCTAGAAATTCTTTGCTATATTTGTTTCTTCGCCATTCTTTGATCCATTTGGATGGAAAGAAATAGTTTGATTTTGAGGGACAGGGCCCTTCCTTTAGAGATTGTCTGGGAGAGAGTAGTTAGTACTTAGTAGCCACATTTTGGACCAGATCCAATGGCTTGTCTCCGGACTTTTCATTTTTATATATTTGTAGGAATGAATGAAGAATCTTAATGTAATTTTCTTGTTCCTTTTATGGGATGCCCACCCCAATCCTTGTATGTTGCTCATCATTTATTAAAAAAATTTTCCTTGTAAAAAAACAAAAAATGTCAAATGACAATCTAGTTGAATATATTGATAGAAACTACCATCAAGTCATTCTTTTTGATTCCATATACACACACACACATATATATTATTTGGACTGAAATCGATTCACGCATATGTTTAATTGGGCCTAGCAAAATTTTTGTCAAAATGGTCAAATCTTTTACTGTTATCAAATAATAATATGATTAATGTGTCCCAACGGGGGTAGGGTTTTGTAGCTTTTTGTTTCTGTAATGACATAGATCATACTGAGAAAACTCTCTAAATATGGTGAAACGTAAATTATAATTCAGAGGAACTTTTCTTTTTGGAGCACCAAGATTTATTTGGTATTGTGGACTGTATACTTTAGTAGATCACCACCCAAATTATACTGATTTAAATTTTTTCGTGCACCTCAATGGAATACTTTAGTGATGCAACAAGGAATGTAAGCATAAGTGAATAGGCCCCTGTATGCCATTTTATGATCATTGGACTCATATATGGGAATCTAATGTATTTGTCCTCGATGGTTAACTTGGAAAGTTAGGCTGCCTTCCTAATTGCTCTTTAAAACACTAACTCGCCTTATTGTGCTTATGAGGTACAATGGGATATGGTGAAAATATGAAGTATATATATTATTTAATAAAAGGCTTTTTGGCCTGCCCGACCTTACAAAGTTGAGAATGATATCTGATGTAAAGTTTGTTGGAACAAAGGTCACAAGTCATAGACAAATGTCACAGTGTCGGACATTACGGGAGTCTCCAGTGTTCTGAAGTAGTTTCTTTGGATATAGCTCTATTTGACGGGCTGAGTATATTCTATTTAACAGCAGAGCCTAATAATGTGACCCTTGGAGGCTTAGCTTTGAGAAGGTGCAATGACCTCTAAAGTTTAGAGTCTAAACTGCTGATGTCCAAACTCTATATATGAGAGAGGTGATAGGACACCATCCTTGTTGTAGAATTAATTGCTGTCGTGACATATACCTGGAGACCTAGTGTGAAAACCTAGTGGAAGTCCTAAAAAGAAATGATTAACTTGGCTGCCGAAATTCAATACGAAAGGACTATATGCGGTAGTGCAAGATCTCGATTGTAGGCACGGTCATGGTAACTATCACAATTCACAACGGCTTTTTATGTCAATGAGGATGCTTTTTTGGTTGTCTCGGCCTATGTCTTGTTCGTGGTAACATCAAAAACCTTTACTATATTGTCACAATACGCTTATGCGGACAATATCTTGCACTATGCTAAATACTTCCCTTCAAAGGCTGTAATTTATTTCAATTAGACCCTTCAGCCTTGACTGTTGCCACGAGATGTTGATGGAAACAGGATTCAAAGCTTTGGGGAATCTAATGGGTAGTTCTAATGTGAAACCAAAATACCTTCATTAAAGGTTAAGTAATTTTCGAAGAACAATTCTATACACTTTAGAAACTTTTATCATAATTGATGTTATATCGATTAAGCATTCATTCATATTATGCTTCTGTATGGACCATAGGTAAAACTATAATAGTTTAAGTTGGCAATAGCCACAATAATGCAATAGAAATATAGAACTGCTTTAGAAGTTTAGAATTAAGATAAACCTAGAGGAGTGCTTGGCCTTGGATTGCCCTTTATTTATGGCATAAGATTACTGCATGAGACTCTTTGTTCAGGGAAATTTTTTGATATGATTGGAAGTTTCCGTAGCTACTAAGCTACTTTTTTTTTATTTCTATGCATCTATATTGCTCTTTACTTGGTCTTCCAAGACTTTTGCCAGCTGTGGGGAAGTGGTGACAGAAACTTTATTCCTCATTGCCTGAAAACTCGAAGCCTCTTAGGATTACCCTGTTGCTTGCATGAGGTGACACTGATTTTTCACTCTTAAAAACACTACTGCTTCAGTTACAGTCTCTCATAAGTTGAGATGGTAGGAAATCAAAATGAATGGAGAAAAAGAATTCATGTCGACAATCACTGATCTATTGGTTCACGTAGGTTGTAGTCGTAAGACCCACAGAAAGTCATATGGGTTCTAGAAAGAATCACTCTTCCTGCTTTTGGAGGCGCACCATCGCTCTTTACCTCAATCTTTTGGGATTGTTGGGGGTGAGGATAGTTGGGGCTGTCTAAAAATATAAATGATAAATTGATATGCTCTGCGCCTGCTGATTTTTATTTTGTTGGATCATCGAGCTCATGTATTTGTGTTGAGGCTTTTAGCAATATCGTTATTTTCTATGCAATCTTGATAATAATTTAAGCTGTAAATTGATTATTTTTTTTGTTTTGCTCAGATTCGGCTAGCAGAAGCTCAACTACAGAAGGTTAGCCCAGAAGATATGAAGCCGGAGCAGCTTGAGAAGGTTAAAAAGTTAGAAGGTTGGCGTGAAGAGCTGAAACTTTTGGAGAATGGAAATACGGCAAGCGTATCAGCATCATAACCCTCATTGATCTTAGCCGATTTTTAGGTCCACAAAATGAAGGGGTTTGTTTATCACTAGAATGTGGTGTTATTCGTGCTCCAATGTTAAGAGTTGGATTTCGTTTACGATTTATGTGATTTGTGGCATTGTAACTTGTGTTTTAATGGCACTGCTATGCTATGAAAATTGTGTTTCAATGTGATTTCTGTTGAAGTGCATTGCAAAATCCTTATTACAACCTAGTTTGGGACATCAGTTCATACCATTCAATCCTTGTATGATGTATCTGAAATAGATTCCTGAGCCCCCAAAAAATAGTGAATTTGGAGAAAAATTAATTGATTGTTCAACTTCAAAATATGAATGGGGGTATTGCAACTTGCAAGAATCCAATTTAGATGTTAATCTCTTGTTTTTGCTGGGTACATTGTCCTTGTTTATAATTTAGACGAGGATTCCTACTCAGCTATTCTATTGGGTTTAGTTATGTAATTTTATGTTACTCTAATACTTAAATCCTCAATATTCCAATTTCCAACACTTGAACAAAACTAGATATTATGGTAACATGTGAGGTGCAAGAAAATCAAAAAAAAAAAAGAAAAAAAAACCTTTTATGTGATATTCTGAAATTCCACGCAAAAAAGTTTATCACATGTCATATAAGACAGTCTCACCGTAAGATACGCTATATTCATGAGTTAAATAACGAACAATTTATAAGAATATAAAATTCTTGATATGTGACTATTTTATTGAGAAATAATCTTTTAAAAAATATTAAAAAGCTTATAAAACAATAAAAGTAGATGGTAGCCAATAAATATTTAATTAGAGTAGATGCTTATGGCCCTCATTGAACTCCACTTGCACTTAATGTCATATAAGGAACACCACTTATTGCTTTTTAAATTTAATTTCTTGGATAATTTTTTGATAATTAAGACTTTGGAGTAATCAATAAATAATATTTTTTGTTAATAACTTGTATAGTGTAAATGAGCTTAAATTAAAAGACTACTAATAATAGTTTTTATAATTGAGTTTTGGATTTCTATCAATAAATACAAGCAAATCAATTGATAGTGGGAAATACTCAAAACAACCAATAATTTCATCTAACAATTATAATAAAATCAAGAGTCGATAAAACAAAAAGGGAATATGAAAGCCAAAATAAAAGACGTAATTATAATAGTGAAACAATAACAATATGTTAATTATACAACTTCACAAGTCCCAAAATACACAAATAGTAGAACAATAAGGTAGAACAAATTCCAATGGATGTACTACTACTACTTAAAAGAAACTAGGATCATAACCATTACTTGAAGTAGCCAATATATAGTAAGCAACAATATGACCAATTGAACCCCAAGCAAGTACATCCACAATATTAAACCCAACTGGGTCATTTGATTTCAACAAACTCACATACTCTTTTGCACGTACATCCCCTGCTTCAAAATGTGTCTGCCCGTTTTGTTCCGGTACTTGTTTTGCAACATTTTCCCTTTGAAAGTTAAAGAACACAAACCTTCCCAGGAAAAGTGACAAACCAGTACTTAAACTTATAACCAATTGTGGGTTCATCTCAGCACGGCATGTCATGGATCTTCCCGACACGGCCGTGCTGGTTTTGGGGATCATGCTAAGCTGGTTTGGTTTCATTGGGCGAAGACCCGAGAAAGTTCGGGATCTGATCATGGAATGTGTTTGTGCATGAGGTTTTGATGGGGCTAGTATACTGCTGCTTAGTGATGCCATTTTTGATTCTGATTTTCAGAGTATTCCCCTTTTTTTTTCTTTGTGTATGTGTATTTGTTGGGGATGAGCAATGGTTTTGAATGAAAGAATAAAAGATTTGATGATATGAGATTGGATTATGGACATAATCATGTCCACAAATACATAGTCCAATCAGGAGTTTTTGTTGGCTGACTTGGCTTTATTTTATTGGTGCTTTGTGGATCATTATAGATTGAATTATCAACTCTGCTATTTTGTTTGTTTTGTATTTGTTATAAACGGTTTAGATGAGAAGAGTATCAACTTGAGGATCCGTGGCGCAATGGTAGCGCGTCTGACTCCAGATCAGAAGGTTGCGTGTTCGATTCACGTCGGGTTCAAAACCCCGAACTCAAGGATTTTTTTTTTTTTTTTTTTATCTAACTTGATGGAATTATAAAAAGAATAGTATAGGTTAGGTGAATTTTATTACCCAACAGCCATTTTTGAAAGTTACATTTAGGTTTGGTGAGAGTTTCTGTCTGCAGCAGCCAACCCTTATTGTCATTGGAAAAAGTTGCTGATAAAAAAAGTCATGAAATATAAAATAATAATCCATGTTCAACAAGTTGGTGCAAAAGATTGGTCACTATGATGACTGATAACTGAGTAGTGATGAGATAATGGGGTATTTGGTAGAGTTTATTTAGTAGATATATATCTTGTAAAAGAATCAATTTAGATACATACTGAAGCTTTAAGTGGTCAAAATTAGTTAGTTGTAATGTTTGATTTGATTAGCTTTATGATTTTTTTTAATCTTAACTGTGTTTGTTTATAGGGACTTTAAGGACGAAAATGATAATTTACAAAAAGAAAATCTTAATACTCTTATTTATTTACAAGGAATTAGAAAGGGAATTTAAATTAAATCAACGCTTTCAAGATAAATAAACTGGCGTTAAAAGGCTACATATTTAAAGTTGAAACATTCGCCTCTAAGCCTCGACGACTAAAAATATTACAAAATTTCATCTCAAATCTTATCATTTGCCGAACAACTCCAAAGATGAAATTTTTAAGTGGACAACATGATGGAAATGCAATGATTTGATAAATAAGCTTGTGATCTACCTACTCTTCCTTTATCTTGCACTCAGCAATATGATAATTGTCCTGGAATATGCCATTAGATGTAGAGTTTTATAAATGATTGAGCTAAAAAGGGGGTCTATGTAAACTACAAACTACATATAGAGAATTTCACAATAGAAATGACAAAACACTCATTCCTATTCATTGACAGAAAAATTATAACCAGACTAGCCATAATGCTAGATACCAGCAACAAGTCCGGCTGAGCGACTACAAACATTAAACATCGCCTTATTCAATCCCAATTCAGACATCTAATTCAAAACACACCCTGATGTTTGTCCGTCCAACCCGCCCAACAAGGAATGAAAAACATTAACTAAAATCCTAAGAGAAAATTATGATATAAGGAACATTGTCCGCTTTCCTCTCGAAATGTCCGACAGAAGGCCACAATCTTCACGTTCCTGCTCTAATACCTGTAGTGAGCTGGCTTGTATGGACCTTCGACTGGGACACTGATGTAGTCAGCTTGGTCCTTAGAAAGCTTGGTGAGCTTGGCACCGAGCTTGCCAAGGTGAAGAGCAGCAACCTTCTCGTCAAGGTGCTTGGGCAACACGTAGACCTTCTTCTCATATTTGCCGGATGCCTTCTCATTCCACAACTCAAGCTGAGCAATGACTTGGTTGGTGAATGAGCAAGACATGACAAAGCTAGGGTGACCAGTTGCACATCCCAGGTTCATGAGACGACCCTCGGCCAACACAATGATTCCAGTCTTGGTCTCAGGGAAGACAAATCGGTCAGTTTGGGGCTTGATAGTAACCCTCTTGATTCCTGGGTAGTTCTCAAGACCTGCCATGTCGATTTCATTGTCAAAGTGACCGATGTTGCAAACAATGGCATTGTTCTTCATCTTCTTCATGTGGTCGACCATGATGATGTCCTTGTTACCGGTGGTGGTGACAAAGATATCAGCCTCGGAGACAACGTCCTCCAAGGTCAAGACCTGGAAACCTTCCATAAGAGCTTGGAGAGCACAGATTGGGTCAATCTCAGTCACGATCACACGAGCTCCAGCAGCCTTCAATGCAAGAGCACACCCCTTACCAACATCTCCGTATCCACACACAACACCAACCTTTCCGGCAATCATGACATCAGTGGCTCTCATCAAACCATCTGGGAGGGAGTGGCGGCATCCATACAAGTTGTCAAACTGTTTACAATAGTATATACGCCGTGAGCAGACAACTACATCGCATCATATGACAATCATTCACATTAAAGCATATAATGATCCTTTTAATCCATTTCAATTATGAATTAGTTCCATTAGTTTAAACAAACCATGATAAGTTACTAACTACAATCTATAATTGCTGAATGTGGTATCAATGTGTGCTCATTTAGTTCAAATCATCAAAATTAGCCATCTTTAATCTAAAATAATGCATCTCACTCAATTTATTTATACTAGTAGAAAAGGTATACCTTGCTCTTGGTGACAGAGTCGTTAACATTGATGGCAGGGAAGAGCAAAGTGCCGTTAGCCTGCATTTGGTAAAGCCTCTTAACACCGGTAGTGGTCTCCTCGGAGACACCAACCAATCTCTCCTTCATCTTGTGGTACCTCTTGGGGTCAACCTTCAAGCTGTCACGGATCAAACCCAAGACAAGCTGGAACTCAACATTGTCGGTTGAGCTAGGGTCGGGCACCTTGCCAGTCTTCTCAAATTCTTCCTCAGCCTTGACTCCCTCGTGGATCAACAAGGTAGCGTCACCACCATCATCGACGATGAGGTCGGGACCACCACCAGGACCCCAGTCAAGTGCCCTCTCTGTGCACCACCAGTACTCCTGGAGGGTCTCACCCTTCCAGGCAAAGACTGCTGCACTGTCCCTAGCAATAGCAGCAGCAGCATGGTCCTGTGAGGAGTGAATAAAAGTACTGGAATAAGTACATAAATCATAAATATTTGAATGCACATTAATCAATTAAACATATGATTGAGTAAATCAGCATATATAGATCCAATAATTGCTCATATTAGACCCAATCGTGGATAACCACTTGATTCAAGGGACAGATCCAAATTTTAAGCTGAATTTTATATTTTGATAATATTTCACTCTGTTCAATTTTCATCTACTCCAATAATGAGATTTGGCAAAATTCTACACACAAAATCAAATCTAATAGCAGAAATAACATGAATGTCACTCATTGAAACTTAATATGACAAAATTTCAGCAAAATTCTTGGCCTTCGGACAACTCATAATGCGCCAATCTAACAATTTCTAACCATTTGATCAAATCAATAGTGTATATAAAACCATTTCATTGATAATTGCATAAAACTCACCACCCAAAATTCGATCAACAATAATAAACCGATCACAAATTCCACTGCTACTTTAGATCCGACACAAAAACCCATATAAAAAAATCTACAAAATCCAGATCGTGGGTAGCAAATGAAAATCTGAAAATTTAACAACTCCCATTTTGAAAATTCAAAATTTTCAGATCTTAATGTAGATAAGGCTAAAATCCATAAATTCGAGAAATCCTAGATTCAAAAATCAGAGAGAGGGGAAAAAAGTATAAACCTGAGTAGAGAAGATGTTGCATGAGCACCAACGAACTTCAGCACCAAGAGCAGTAAGAGTTTCAATAAGAACAGCAGTTTGAATAGTCATGTGAAGAGATCCAGTAATCTTAGCACCTTTAAAGGGCTGAGAAGGACCAAATTCAGTACGACAAGCCATCAATCCAGGCATTTCAACTTCAGCAAGTTCAATTTCAAGCCTGCCAAAATCAGCCTGAGACAAATCCTTAACCTTGTACTCCCTTCCTGAGGTTGTCTTCTCCACTGACAATGAAGTAGCCATTGTTTTTGGTCTTTTTTTCTCTCTTTCACACTCAATTCTGTGAAAAAAATGGAGAAATAACAAACCAAGAAAGGAGTATAACAAGGAGGAGGAGAGAAAGAAAAGAGAGGTGAAGCGAGGAAATATGGAAATGAGGGGAGGGACTATAAATAGGTTTGAAAGTGTTTGTATGTACGGCTGTGATTTCTTTTGTGCTATCTTTAGATCTAATCATCTAACGTTTCAGATTTTTTTTGGGTTGGTGATGAATGATGATGACCGATGAAAATTACTCCTATCAACTTTTTTCTTCCTTTGTTGGTAATATGGTATGAAATGAAATAAATAAATGATAATTAAAAGTTAATGTAATTTTTTGTATCAAATTTTTTTGACAAATCTAATTTTTATGCTTATACAATTTTTGTTTTAAATTTTTCATAATATTCTTTTCAACGTAGTTTCTATTTAGAGATAAGGTAAAATATTTTATGACAAATAATATATTGTCATTATTTATTATCAACAATCAAACAAATTGTAATTAATCAATTCTCACTCTTATAATGTCCAAATAGTGAATTATATAATTTCAAGGTATTTTTTATTTTAAAATGGTAGAATATTAATGCATTTTTTTACAAAAAAAAAATCAATTTTTTAGAAAAAAAGTAAATAAGGTATTATTCAAAAAATTATTTTTCTAAAACACATTACAATTAAAACTGCAATGATAACGGATAGATAAATAAGGTAAAATATTATCGAATTAATAGATATATAAATAAGGTAGAATTACTTGGAAGTTTAACTGTTTGTGCCCTTTTTTCTTAACCTTTTCCTTGAAGGTACGTATATGATATGTCTACTACCTTTTCCCCAGACCTTGTCTTTATGCGAGATACTGGGCTGATGACCATTATCATTACCATTACCATAAATAATTTAAAATAGTATTGAATTTCTTTTAATTAAGACAAAAATTGTTCATAATTATTGTTGGTAGGATAAATTGATTTTGCATTATTAGTATTACTCCATGAAACTTTACCAATCTTCTAAATTGTTGTGGTCACATCGCATAGTAGTATGTCCTTGACTCCTTGTTGCCTTGCTTGATTTCAAAGTGAGAATTCTTGCTACCAGACCACCATTAAGAGAATTTCATTTGCAGTGAAACAAAATAATAAAGCAAATATTTCTAAAATTGTGTCTTTTTGTAATATACGACAACTTCCACAAAACAATATTTTGACACGTCTACTGTTGGACATTTAGTGCATAATAATCCTGTATATTATAATCATCAGTACTACTAAGGTAGTGGGACCAATCGTATCGATTTATTAAGTCCGTATACATCGCTAAAGCTACTAAAAGTAGTGGGACAAAACGTATTATTATACGAGGTCCGTTAGGCATTAAAGTGAATTCCAAAACAAAGGAAAAGGGGGACCTAGACAGTGGCTAAAAGCCGACTCGGCGGTCCCCCCAAAAGAGCCATAGCCGAGTCGGCGTTTGGTCTCTGGAAAAATGGGATTTGGTCAGTGACCAAACGCCGAGTCGGCGGTCCCCTATATGGACCCATCGCCGACTCGGCGGTCAGGGTTCCATATGACCGTTGCTTTTTCTTCCCGTTTTTCATGCGTTTAATGCCTAGGATACTCCTTAATCCTCTTGATTCCTGAGTAATTAGGCTGTATTAAGGTGCATTATTCTCTAGAATAATGGCATTTAGTTCAATGACAATGAATTGGTCATTATGAAGATGATTAAGAGCATAGGCTCCTCTTATACTTCTTGAGTATAAATAGGTGCCTTTGGATGAAGAAATCTTTACACCTTTTCTTACTCTTCTCCTGATTTCTTAGCTTTTCTCATTTGTTCTTTGCATACAAAAGAGTAATTAACTTTTGTTAGTGCATTTCCACAACTTGTTATTCCTCAAACACATTGTTATTGCTTAATACAACCTAAGTACTAAGGTTGTGTTGAAATCGATTGTATCTCGTTGTGAATTTCCAAACAACAACCCAAGTACCTTTGTGGGGGAAATATCACAAAAGGATAGTGAGCACACGCCTTCGATTTGTATCAAGTTTCCGGGTGACGTTCATCGTTACACAATAATCTTCCTTTACTTGTTACGTTGTAATCATCTTGTAAGTTTAAATTTTGTCATCAAACAAAGGGGTTTAATACAAATTCCCGAGTTGTAATTTGTGTTGTAATTATATACATCGTAATAATCTTTTGTGATAATCTTCATACGATGGCATCAATGAAGGACTTTACCTCTAACTTTGCCAAGTTAGAAAAGTTTGTCGGCGTCGACTTTAGACGTTGGCAAAAGAAGATGATGTTCATGCTCACTACCCTCAATGTGGCTTATGTTATAAGCTCACCCAAACCGGAGGTTGCTAAGTCGGATGATCCGGAAACGGTGATTCCGGAAACGGAGATACTTGAACAAAACCGTAAGAGATCAAAGTGGGAAAATGATGACTTCATTTGCCGGGGGCATATACTCAATGGTATGCAAGACGCACTCTTTGATATCTATCAATACCATGAGTCCGCTAAGGAATTGTGGGATGCTCTTGAAAACAAATACATGGCGGAGGATGCTAGCTCCAAGAAATTTCTAGTAAGTAATTTTAATTCTTACAAAATGGTTGAAGATCGCCCAATCATAGATCAATTTCATGAATTGCAACGAATGCATGCTAACCTTAAATTACATAAAATTGAAATTGATGAAGTATTTCTTGTTTCAAGCATCATAGACAAATTGCCTCCTTCATGGAGGGATGTTAGACATGCTCTTAAGCATAAAAGGGAGGAGATTACACTCTCCGACCTTGGACAACACATTATTGTCGAGTCTAGCATCCGGGTTCATGAGAACCGGAAGGATGATAATCCTAATGTACCAACAATTAACATGGTTGGGGAAGGGAAACCACAATCCCGTCCCGGAGATAAAAGGAAGAGAAATGACTCTTCAAAGGGGAAAGCTACTAATCCCAATGCCGAAAAGGTATGTTGGGAATGTGGAAAGCCCGGGCACCGAAGGAAGAATTGCTTCGTTCTAAAGAACAAGCAAAAGAAAGCCAAGGGGAATGGTCAAGCTTCAACTAGCAAGGGACCACCCACACAAGGTAATCTTGCATGTTTTGATGAAAATTCTAATATGAGTTTTTCTACTTTGAATACTAATATTAGTGCTTTGCAGGATGATTCCTTGGCTTGGTGGATCGATTCGGGGGCATCGAGACATGTATGCAATTCTACACAATGGTTCAAAACCTTTAACAAGGTTGTTGATGGGGAGCATCTCTACATGGGAAACAATGCACCTATCAAGGTCCAAGGCAAAGGACAAGTTGAATTATTGTTTACTTCGGGGAATCTTTTAGTTTTAAGAGATGTGTATTTCACACCCGAAATAGGTAGAAATTTAGTCTCGGGTCCTATATTGAATCGATTAGGCTACAAACTAGTGTTTGAAGCCGATAGGTGTATTATCTCTAAAAACAATTTGTTTATTGGGCGTGCTTATCTATGTAATAGTTTGTTTAAATTATCTTTGGATTTGAATAAAGATGTTATTTGCTATGTTTCTTCTATGAATGAAAATGATGATTTACATTACTTGTGGCATGTTAGACTAGGACATGTTAACTTTGATAAAATTTCTTTTATGTCTAAACATGAGTTAATTCCTATGTGCAATAAAGTGTCTAAAAATTGCAAAACGTGCATGTTAACTAAGATCACTAGAACACCTTTTAAAAGTGTTGAAAGAAAATCCGAAATTTTGGAGTTAATCCATAGTGATCTTTGTGATTTCCATAGTACACCGTCTTTGGGAAACAAAAAGTATGTCATAACTTTTATAGATGATTTCTCAAAGTTTTGTTATGTTTATCTTTTGCATTCAAAAGATGAGGCTCTTGAACATTTTAAGATTTACAAACAAGAAGTAGAAATACAAATTGGTAGTAAACTTAAAAGGTTAAGAACCGATAAAGGAGGTGAATATTATGATCCGCTTTATTTTAATTCAATGGGTATAATTCATGAAACAACCGCCGGTTATGCACCACAATCTAATGGTGTGGCGGAGAGGAAAAACCGTACTCTACAAGAGATGGTTAATTCCATGTTATCCTACTCGGGTTTGAGTGATGGATTTTGGGGTGAAGCAATGTTGACGGCTTGTCACATTCTTAACCGAGTTCCAATGAGAACGAATAAGGAAACTCCTTATGAACTTTGGTACAAAAAGAAACCAAACTTAAGTTATCTTAAGGTTTGGGGTTGTAGGGCCATTGTAAGAGTGCCCGGCAACAAGAAAAAGAAGCTCGGTGAACGTGGGCTTGAGTGCATCTTTATAGGGTATGCTATTCATAGCAAAACCTATAGGTTCTATGTTATAGAACAAAATGACTATATATCGCTTCATTCGATTATAGAGTCAAGAGATGCCATTTTTGATGAAAATAGATTTTCATCATTGAGTAGACAAAGACATCTACAAAGTTGTACCAATGAAAGTGTTGATAATAGTCAACAAAGTTCACTTCTAGATGTTGATGAAAGTCAACAAATAGATGAACTTGATTTAGTTGATCCTATTCCTAAACGGAGTAAGAGACAACGGAAAGCGAAGAGCTTTGGACCGGATTTCCAAGTATACTTGGTTGAAGGTGATAGAAGTGAAGTATCTTCTAGTGTTCCATATTTATATAATGTGGAAGGTGACCCATTGACTTATAGCGATGCTATGGCATCACATGATAGTACTTTTTGGAAAGAGGCTATCGATGATGAGATGCAATCCATCATGGGAAATAACACTTGGGTGTTAGTGGATCTTCCTCCGACTTGTAAACCAATCGGTTGCAAGTGGATTTTCAGAAAGAAAATGAAAATCGACGGTACTATTGATAAATTCAAAGCCCGTTTAGTGGCTCAAGGCTTTATACAAAAGCACGGTATCGATCATTTCGATAAATATGCACCGGTTGCAAGAATAACCACTATTCGGTTATTGGTAGCGTTAGCTACGGTCTATCATCTAGAAATACATCAAATGGATGTAAAAACCGCATTTCTATATGGGGAGTTAGATGAGGAAGTTTATATGAAACAACCCGAAGGGTTTGTTTTAAAAGGACAAGAACAAAAGGTGTGTAAACTTGTCAAGTCCTTGTATGGACTTAAACAAGCACCTAAACAGTGGCATCAAAAATTTGATGAAACTATTTTGTCCTTTGGATTCAAGT
Source organism: Amaranthus palmeri (assembly GCA_019776075.1). Taxonomy (NCBI): domain Eukaryota; kingdom Viridiplantae; phylum Streptophyta; class Magnoliopsida; order Caryophyllales; family Amaranthaceae; genus Amaranthus; species Amaranthus palmeri. The sequence goes on from JAAKBH010000311.1 coordinate 812,187, forward strand.
TGAATCAAGCCGATAAGTGTGTATATAGCAAGTTCGATAGCCATGGCAATGGCGTTATCATTTGTCTATACGTCGATGACATGCTTATCTTTGGAACTTGTATAACACAAGTCCAAGAGACAAAAGATTTTTTGTCTAGATCCTTTCAGATGAAGGATATGGGGGAGGCTGATGTGATCTTAGGCATTAAGATCATAAGGCAAGGAAACCGTATTAAGTTAAGTCAGGCTCACTATGTTGAGAAGATACTTAAGCGGTTTAATATGCTTGATAAAGCGCCGGTCTCTACTCCCATGGAACCGGGTATGAAGTTTGCAAAACATACCGGTCAACCAATTTCACAATTGGAGTATTCAAAGGTCATTGGATCTTTGATGTATGCTATGACTAGTACTAGGCCTGACATAGCATTTGCGGTGGGTAAACTTAGTAGATATACTAGTAACCCAGGTCCCTATCATTGGATAGCGATAAGAAGAGTATTAAGATACTTGTTACGTACCAAGGATTTTGGTATTACGTATAGCGGAGAACCTCCTATTTTAGAAGGTTATTCTGACGCTAGTTGGATCACTAATGAAGAGGACAACTCTTCTACTAGTGGATGGGTGTTTGTTTATGGGGGAGGTGCTATTTCTTGGTCTTCTAAGAAACAAACATGTATAGCCGACTCTACGATGTCAGCTGAGTTTATCGCTTTAGCTTCAGCAGCTAGTGAAGCAGAGTGGTTGAGGAATCTCATGTTTGAGATACCTTTGTTACCTAAGCCAATCTCACCGGTGGCGATTCATGCGGATTGCATGACGGCTTTAGGTAGAGCTTATAGTCAAGTGTATAATGGTAAGTCTCGTCATATTGCTCTAAGGCATAGCCTTGTGCAAGGACTTATCATTAACGGGGTCATAACTTTTGACTATGTGAACACTAAGTTCAATGTGGCGGATTCGTTTACGAAAGCCATGAATAGAGACTCAATTGAGAAAGCCTCAATTGAGATCGGTTTATGTCAGTAAAATCTTTTGGGAAAGCCCAATTCACGCATGAGTAACATCGTGTCTGAATTCAATGTGGTAAAGTCCTCTTGGTTTTTGTTAAAGCAACTCTTGCATGACCCATCGTTGCTTTGTACCGTGATGGAATAAGGTAGTCGTCTTGAAAGTTCTCAAGATCAAGAGTTGAAGAGCTCTTGGTGTTATATCCACGTCACGGGGATATGTTTTATACGTAATGAGAACCTACCTATATAAGTTTGAAGTGTGGCCGCTTCAAGTAGTCAAGATTGGCATAATGACTATGATAAACTTATGAATAAGATACGGACACGGCCTTATAATGTGTCAAGTTAATAACTTTGTGTTATTTGTTTTGTGTGTACTACATCTTCAAGTGGTTGGATGAGTCGATTGATTCAATTCCTTATGGAAATCAATTCTGGCTCGATCACTTGTTAAGTGTGTTGTACTAGGCGTTAATTCAATCCGTAGGGATATTAGCGTTGATGCATGAAATGTATTATGAGTTTTGGTAAATGAGAAGGCTTATTATACCCAAAATGGGGGAGGATTGTTGGACATTTAGTGCATAATAATCCTGTATATTATAATCATCAGTACTACTAAGGTAGTGGGACCAATCGTATCGATTTATTAAGTCCGTATACATCGCTAAAGCTACTAAAAGTAGTGGGACAAAACGTATTATTATACGAGGTCCGTTAGGCATTAAAGTGAATTCCAAAACAAAGGAAAAGGGGGACCTAGACAGTGGCTAAAAGCCGACTCGGCGGTCCCCCCAAAAGAGCCATAGCCGAGTCGGCGTTTGGTCTCTGGAAAAATGGGATTTGGTCAGTGACCAAACGCCGAGTCGGCGGTCCCCTATATGGACCCATCGCCGACTCGGCGGTCAGGGTTCCATATGACCGTTGCTTTTTCTTCCCGTTTTTCATGCGTTTAATGCCTAGGATACTCCTTAATCCTCTTGATTCCTGAGTAATTAGGCTGTATTAAGGTGCATTATTCTCTAGAATAATGGCATTTAGTTCAATGACAATGAATTGGTCATTATGAAGATGATTAAGAGCATAGGCTCCTCTTATACTTCTTGAGTATAAATAGGTGCCTTTGGATGAAGAAATCTTTACACCTTTTCTTACTCTTCTCCTGATTTCTTAGCTTTTCTCATTTGTTCTTTGCATACAAAAGAGTAATTAACTTTTGTTAGTGCATTTCCACAACTTGTTATTCCTCAAACACATTGTTATTGCTTAATACAACCTAAGTACTAAGGTTGTGTTGAAATCGATTGTATCTCGTTGTGAATTTCCAAACAACAACCCAAGTACCTTTGTGGGGGAAATATCACAAAAGGATAGTGAGCACACGCCTTCGATTTGTATCAAGTTTCCGGGTGACGTTCATCGTTACACAATAATCTTCCTTTACTTGTTACGTTGTAATCATCTTGTAAGTTTAAATTTTGTCATCAAACAAAGGGGTTTAATACAAATTCCCGAGTTGTAATTTGTGTTGTAATTATATACATCGTAATATCTACTTACCAATTTTTTTAATGGTATTGGAATTCATAAGTTACTCCCTCTATCCTATAAAAATTGTGACTTTTTCCCTTTGTCCTATATAAATTGTGACTTTTTAAAAATGATAAATTAAAATAATACAGTTTATGTAATATTTTTTGTCATATATTTAAATTTATAATCAAATTAAATATTTTTATATTACATATTTTTATGTCTTTTCTATATTTTTCTAAAATGGCAACACTTTTCTAATCACATTTTAATTTAACGTGGGTGCAAGTTACAGGTTTTCGGATATCTCTTTGAAGACCGTTTAGAGTCAAGGACTCTCTTACCGCACTCTCCTGCATGGGTATAAGATGTCGTCTATCTTTCCTCCACAAACCCTGACTATAGTTAATCTATGAGCGGGATATATCAGGTATGATGATGATGAATTGTAATTTTTTATTCTTTCTTTTATTTTACTCTCTCATACTAGAAGACTATTCAATTACTCTATCTCTATGTAATCCTTCTACCTAATTTGTACTACTCTGAAAGAATAATAGTCTCACCATGTGTGCAATTCACTAAAAAATTTATTTTGACTTGTTAGTCTTGTTTTCATTTTTCTAACTTTATTTCTTATCTATTTTTAAAATATAAATTCACATTATCATACATGTTTAAATTTTGGTGAATTGAGAGCGTCATGATTAATGCATGTTGGTATTAGATGTATAGAGGTGTGTTTGATGTGGAAAAATAAGATCACAAGCATCAAAGTGATACCTAGTCTATGTGCTCGACAAAGCAAGTAGCGCCTTAAATGAGGCACCAATTTAGAAGGAAATCGAAAATGCATTGATGAGGTGTTTGAATGAGTGGTTAATGTGTTCGAGCATCACTTTATCACTTGCACCTCTTTGTATTATGTTAGGTGCTACTTTGCGGCTGATTATTCTCTTTTTTTAATGTGGGTCGTTTTTTATCGCAATCACACTGGCATATGACATCTAGTATAAATAGTTTACACTCTAATTAGATTGATTCGAACCCTAAAGCCTAAACACAATAGCCTACCTTCTTTCGCTCTTCTTCTAATGTAACATTTTGTAGTAAAAGTTCTTGTGAACTTCATTGTTTCTTTACTTATAATAAAAACTAACTAGCACCTATAATGTAATTCAAATTAGAAAATCCTAGTAAATTTGCATATTTTTATACTTATTTCCCATTATTTTCATCAATTGGGGTAATTTAAACCAAAAGTGTCTACACCTCTATTCTTAGATGTTTTAGCCTTTTAGGCTATAATCTTCATTAATTTTAATACATTTACAACTTTACCTATGAACTCAATGTCGATGAAGTTGGCGAAACAATTTGTTAGTATACTTTTTTTTTGAATAAACAATTTCTTTGTACTTCATACTCCTATTATATGCAAACGGGTATATTCTTATAATTGCTTTTCAAAGATCTCTAAGACAATGTATAATTAAATAGCTAGCTATTCAAAGTGAGTAACCTTCTTAATATGAGACGATCTGAGAATTATAAGCTCATTTTCAAAATTTTCTTATCATTAAATTTATATTAGTTAGGCTATAATTGCTTTAGTGAAGTGTTCATTTGATGTTTTTAGCTTAATTATTTATTTCATTACAATCTCTTCTTACAACCCATAGGCTATGAAAATCTTAAAGTTGTAATTATAAACTTATTTGAGAAAAAGAGAAATTACATAAAATATAATTTAAAATATAAATACATATTAACATGACTGAATTGATTTTATTTTTAATTTATATATAAGTTAATATTATTTTTTTATTATTATTAGAATGGATTAATCTCTTAACTAGCACAATAATAACTCTAACAACATAAATGATGGAGCATAAGAATTAAGCTCCATCCAATAAAAACTAAAGGTAATGTAGGGATAATTTGACATACTAATTACTAATAGTCTAATAGAAAGCAGTAGTAGTAGAAAACAAAAGTATTAAGCATAGGGGAAAATGAGACACCAATGAAAGGCCAAATAAAAATATGGAATGTATGGTTAATGGCAGAAATAAGTGACCGTCGGTGGACCGTTGCTACAATACACAATACACAGGTGTGTGCTTCTAATTAACTTACACAAACTTTGTAGGACTGCGACTGGACCATCCTCACTAATCACTCATCACACTTACGTGGACTCTGCCTTTGGCTCACCTTCTTCCTTCACTTCGATACTTCCAATTTCATAATTACTAATAAGTACTCTTACGCTACGATAGAGTTATGGGTTAATCTAGTGATTTAAAGTTTTTCTTTTTATATTCTAGTATGTACTTAAAAAATTAATCATCTTTTTTATTTTAATCATAAAGGGAACTCCAACTTTACCCTCGAATAAAAAAAATCCGCTTAGTCAGATTTTGAGTGCTTTTTTATTATAATCTTTAAATGTTAAGAATTTAATATATATGAAGAAGAAATCTTTGAATAGACATTTTTTACATATACGATAATCTATAATAGAGGAATTGAAGTATTAATCGATTGCTTTCGTAGTATCTCCTTTTACAATAAATATTGAATAAATGGTTGTTGAGAATATAGTATTAGAGTTGTGCTCCAAACAAATTAGCAAACATTAAGCATGTCACATAATCATTATTTATTTAGTATAAAACATATAATTAATTAAAGTACTACTCCCACTACGATAGAAAACACTCATCATGTTCTACAAAATAATTTATTTATTTATTTTGCCTACAATTTCTTAACCACACTGGTCTATTCATATTTTTAGAATTTTAATTAGGGAGTCATCTATATGGCATATTTTCTTATAATGTGTTGTTATGGTAGATATTAAAGTATATAGTATTTTTTAATCTTAGTGCTTTAATCATCTATTTAAATTTTTAATTGATTTGATTTTTTGATATCAAATGCTAGTATGACAAGACGTCACGCGTTTGAATTTCAACCACTTTTCATTTAGAGTGAAATATTTAGTGCTAGACATGGACAAAGCTACATATGGGAGCCTGGGAAAGCCCGACCCATTTTGGCGAATTACGATCCTTTGTATTTTTTGCTTTATATAGTTCAAAGAAATCAAAAGTATAACAAAAATTATTGTATGAGTATCTCATTGCTAGTAACACATTTGTAACTTAAGGTTTAAGGAATCAAATTCTAATTTAAACTATTATTTTTAATAGACTGATAAATTTATATTATAATAAATGACATATTCTATGACCTCAACCATCAGCTTAAGCATTTCGTTGAGTTAGTTCAGCAACAATAGACAACCTCAATGCTTTGTTGGTAAAGTCATATAATGTTTTAATTTATGATTTTAAATCAAATTTTGACAAAAACAACACTGATAAATGAATTCATATTACGAGTAATTGCTCAGAGACTTCTAATCTACGAGACCCCTTAATTAACATAAGATACAATTACATGTGAGAAACATTTTGTTTCCTGTCTTTGTTGCAAAATAGAGGTAATTAATACCAAATAATACCAAAAAAAGAGGTTTTAAATATGAATTCTTGTTTGAAAAGGAAAAGTATGCCCATCGTAATCTTGTTACAAATTTCTTTATTGGTGGCCATAAAAAATGTCGAATTCAACACGTTGGTTTTTTTTTTTCTGGGAATATTAGATAGTAATTAAAAAACATTGTGACCACCAAATACCAACTCCTAGTCTTTTGGGTTTGTGACAGTATTAGTATTAGTATTAGTATTAGTATACTAGTAATTTCAAAAAGAATGAAATTCCAGTGCGAGTTTGGACTACACCAACCACAGTCCACAGCAATGGGGGATTGGTGGGGGCATCATCTACTACTCGCAAGTCGCAAGTAAACCAAAGGATTTTACTAACTATAAAACTCATTCTAAGCAATCCTTTTCCTATTAGTATTAACTACAACACTAATTTACAATGCTATACCATTATAAGCAATCCTTTTCCTATCACAATACATTAGTTAAATTATTCATCTAATTGAGTACTTCGCTTTTTTATATGCAGTCCAATACACTAATTCAATCCTTAATATTTCTAATTATGTCTAATAAAAATTTGATATTAATAATCTTTGCAATGAAACGAATCAAACAAGATTTCACTTGACTATATTTTAACCTATAAATTAAAAACAAATTAAAAATTAAGAGTGATAAATAAATAGTACTATCATCTATGCCAATGTTACGACCAATATAGAAGGATGAGAATACAAAACATTGAGTTGATTGAGTAAGTAGCCAAATCATAAACACAAATAGGGTCAAGTAGTGTCTCCTAAGTCTTAAGAAGCCCACAATCTGGATTCTGTAGCTCATATAGGGTTAATATGGTAAAACTGGAAGGGGGCATAGAGGATGATATGTCGACACTTGCATCTCCACATACCAATATATTCAGAAATTCAGAAATCAGATCCAACACCAACTCAATACTCATCCTTTTCTCTCACCAAATTCCTCTCTTTTCACCAAACACAGTCAACATAAATCACAAAATTAACATTAACAATTAAAAATAAACAATGCACCAAATCGCATTTTGTCACAATGACATAAAACTCCTTCCAACCCCCTTCATTTCTTCCTTTAAATCTCATCCTCATTTCCTCAAACACCTTGTGTGCACCTCTTCTCTTCTCTCTTTCTCCCACAATTTCTCTTCTTCTTTCCTCACCTTCGCAAACCCACATCCCGTTCCTTCCCCTATCACCATGGATCCCGTTAATGTTTGGGGGAATTCTTCTCTTGAAGAGGTAGACCCAGAAATTTATGACCTTATTGAAAAGGAAAAACGCCGTCAATGTAGAGGAATTGAGTTGATTGCCTCTGAAAATTTCACGTCTTTTGCTGTTATTCAAGCCCTAGGAAGTGCTCTTACCAATAAGTATTCTGAGGGTATGCCTGGAAATCGTTATTATGGTGGTAATGAGCATATAGATGTCATTGAAAACCTTTGTAGATCAAGGGCATTACAATGCTATAGACTTGACCCAGAGAAATGGGGTGTTAATGTTCAACCATACTCTGGGAGTCCTGCAAATTTTGCTGCATATACTGCAGTTTTAAACCCACATGATAGAATTATGGGACTTGATCTTCCATCAGGTGGACATTTAACTCATGGGTATTATACTGCTGGTGGTAAAAAGATTTCTGCAACATCAATTTACTTTGAGAGTTTGCCTTACAAGGTGAATTTTCAAACTGGGTATATTGATTATGATAAACTTGAGGAGAAAGCTATGGACTTTAGGCCTAAATTGATTATTTGTGGTGGAAGTGCTTATCCTAGGGATTGGGATTATGCTCGTTTTAGGGCTATTGCTGATAAATGTGGTGCCCTTTTGCTCTGTGATATGGCTCACATTAGTGGCCTTGTTGCTGCTCAGGTATAAATTTTTTTCATTTTAGTTGTGGGTTTGTGTTGGTTTTTGGCTGATTCTTAACGCTTCTTATGTTTTTGGGTGTAGATCTGTCTTGTCTGATAATAATTAGTTATATTTTGTTTGGGGGCTTAATTTTGTGGATCTGGATTTTTGATGGGCTTTGTTTGTTAATATGTTAATGTTTTATAGAATTATATTGTATACCAGATTACCCTGCTCTCATAATATCATTATATCTGAAACTGAAAGTGTCTCTCATTCTGAGTTTCTTTCATTTGTTATGATATGATAGTGTACGTTGGACTTCCATGTATTTCCATTATCCGTTTCTTCTTTTCCCCAATCAACCGGCTATTGTGTTTGAACTTATGAGAATTTGATACACTACAATGATCTGCTCCTATAATTGTAAAATGTGTAACCACACCTTTGTTAGATGTGAAAATGTAAATCATGTCTGGTGTTGATGGTGTGTTGATCGTTTGTGTTGGTTGGAAATTGGTATAGTAGTATGTAAAGCTTGAAGTGTCGCATGATTCGTTACTTGTCAATTGAAAAGAAGAAAATTATGCTTGATTTTAGGGTATTTTTGAGTCATTTTGAGCGAATTGTAAATTCAGAAGACGAATTAGCTAGCAAGTTGTGTTACACTGAAAGCTCGTGTAGTCGTGTAGGCCCTTCAATGGTTGTCATGGAATTTGATGAGTTAAACCCTGATATTTTTTTCTGATTGCAGGAAGCTGCAAGTCCCTTTGAGTATTGTGACATTGTGACCACTACTACTCACAAGAGTCTTAGAGGTCCTAGGGCCGGCATGATCTTCTACCGCAAAGGCCCAAAACCATCGAAGAAGGGCCAACCTGAAGATGCTGTGTATGACTTTGAAGACAAGATCAACTTTGCTGTTTTCCCTTCCCTTCAAGGTGGTCCTCACAACCACCAGATTGGTGCTTTGGCCGTTGCCCTGAAACAAGCGATGTCCCCTGGGTTCAAGGCTTATGCAAAGCAAGTTAGGGCAAATGCTGTTGCTATTGGAAACTATTTAATGAGCAAGGGATACAGCATTGTTACTGGTGGAACCGAGAATCACCTTGTTCTTTGGGATCTTCGTCCTCTTGGATTGACAGGTACAAACCGTCGAAATGATGATATTGATTTGGACTTTTGGAGCTGATTCTGCCTCGATTTCTCTTGTGAATAAAGGTTTTAATTCAAGGCTTTGTTTTTGTCATAACCTTTCGGCAGGAAACAAGGTGGAGAAGCTATGTGATCTGTGCAACATCACGGTTAACAAGAATGCTGTGTTTGGGGATAGCAGTGCTTTGGCTCCTGGGGGTGTACGAATTGGTAAGTTTTTTGAAAATCATATAATATATTCCGTATCATTATCATATTATCACGCGTGTAATGTTGACATGAGCCACACAAAAGCTGTTGATCATGAACGTTTTGGCTAATGTTGGTTTGGACAGGTACTCCTGCCATGACTTCAAGAGGGTTGGTGGAGAAGGATTTCGAGCAGATCGGAGAGTTTCTTCACAGGGCCGTGACCATCACTTTGAACATCCAAAAGGAGTATGGTAAACTCCTCAAGGACTTCAACAAAGGTCTGGTGAATAACAAGGAGATTGAGCAACTGAAGGCCGACGTCGAGAAATTTTCATCCTCATATGACATGCCTGGTTTCTTGATGTCTGAGTTGAAGTACAAGGACTAAGCATAATCATTCCAACAAAACTGCTGTCGATTTGCTTTAGATTTTTATTTTCATTTTCGTAAATTTTAATTTCTTAAGAAGGTAACTATTTGGGCATGTTTTTTCTTTCTACTTTTTGCCTTTGGACATCAATTAAGCAGTTTTCTAATATTAATTATCAGATTTTATATGAATAATAAACATAGTGAATTTTCCTTGTACGTTTTGTAATGCCTATTCATATGAAATGTTATTTAGTGGGTGTGTGATGTATGGATTAACCTTTTGACATTTAAATAACAGACATCAATTTGGATTGATAATGTAGTGCTAATTAGTATACAAATTTATACAGAAAATGATGTAAATTGAGAGTATTCTGCCTTCAAATGACCAGGGGTAAAAAAAACTGATTAAAAAAAAAAAAAAAATCCGTGTCTCAGTTACATGAGTCGTGACTGTGACTGAGTACATCACGAATAGAAGCTTAGTTATTTCATCATATGGGTACACATTATAGACTTATAGCCCTCTTAGATCGGATTTTTAAAGGATAAATTAACATTTAAAAGATAATCACCTAAAGATAAGACCTTCAAAGTTAAATTTTCGAAAACTCTATTTCGATACAAAAATCGTAATAAAATAGTCCTGTAACCCTAACATCTGTACAAAACCCCATTACAAAATGGACATAGCCATTGGGGAATGGGGAATGGGGATTCATTTGTTTTCTGAAGACTTCCACTGGTAATCTGAAAAAGAGATGTGGCAAAGTAAAAGTCTTCCATTACATTTATGAGTCCTCAGTCACCATAAACTCAAGGTATACCTTAAGCCTTAAGGAACATCAATCAAAGATCTCCTGAGCAGAAATTATGCTATGTTGGCTGCAAAATTAGAAACCAAAACAATTTAGTATTATTGTTCTATTACATCACAACCACCTCAAACATTTAAAGCTTATACTATTTCTCAATGACCTTTACTCATAAATATTCTCAATTTTGAAGCACCATAATCTTCTTAAGAAAACCCTGTTTTTGAATTATAAGATCAAACTCAGAAAAGATGTTTTCAAGGGATATTTTCCTATATTTTTAAAACGACTTTACAAATTTGAATAAAGGGGCAATTATCTTTAAGACCAATATTAGGTTAATTTCAACTTTGGAATCAGGCTCAGTTGGAATATAGCTTGGACAGGGTTTCCATAAATATTTTCCTAACGAAAATTGGAATACTTTTTTCGAGAAAATCAATGGAAAATTGAAGGGCAACAACCACTAGTTTACCATATTGACCAACAGCACCATCCCGGCCAACCTTGATTTGATCAATAGAGGTGGTAATGGGTTGCCCAGAAGACACATAGCGGGCCAGGTTGTTTCCCATCCTTGGGTATATTGTCCTTGTATCTTTCCAAAGTCCCTGCAAAAAGCATTGCTCTAGCCACCAACCATGATGACATCTTTCATTGTTGCACTATTTGTGCAATTGCAAACACCAACCTAAATAAGATCCCCTTCTTGTCTCTCTTGTTCCCCACCTTTTCAATTCCTCCCTCCATATTCACTCTGGCTCCTAGAGTGTTAAGTATCAGCTAAGGGGCCCCCTCATGTCCCCATCAAACTACAACCAAAAGATCAAGTCACCACCAAAATCAATCATTCAATCTTTAATTCCTTAATGGTTATTATTACCTCACAGGGTGGATGCAGTCTCAAACTCTGAAGTGACTCAAGGTGCGCTAAAGAGTGCAACCATAAGTGTCAGTCCCAATAGCCACAATGTACCACTTCTATTCTCATTATTTTGCTTCCCTTGTTCTTCAGTCTTTACTTCCACAGTCCACCTCTTGACATTTCTTTCTTTTATTTTTTGCGGGAATTTCAGGGAGAATATGCTTGAAAGGTTATCGTAAATGAGCTAACAAAGTGGGTCTGATACGAAATATGCCATTAATGGGAAACATTTTGGATTCTTTTAGTAAATTTACCGCTCACGTCATTTCTCATACATCCGATTCATACTAGGAGTTAATCTTTACCTACTACTAGTAGTTATAACTTATCAAAAGATATAGCGGCTTAACTGTATGGAAACTGCAATAATATAGCCAAGATGGTCATTTTCAGACACACAGTAGCATTAGATAGCAAGGATGAAGAGCCAGGAGCTTACTGCTCATCTTTGTAAACCCGATAATATTTCTCTGCATGCTGCCGTTGACCAATTAGTTGAGCGAATCGTTCATCATGTGTAATGACAATTAGTTGGAAGTTTTCTTGCCCTTTCCTGTCCTCCATAATCCTTGAAAGAATGAGCCAAAAGCATTAATTAGTTAGTAGTGATGAAGCAGCAGAAACAAGAATGAATTTGAACATGAGTGTATATACCTAAGAAGAGCAGCAGCCAAACTCTCAGAATTTGGGCCATCCAAGTTTGTTGTTGGTTCATCAAGTGCTAAAATCCCACAATTGAGGCAGAAAGTTTCTGCTAACGCTAACCTTATAATAAGTGAAGCAAGAACCTAGAGATGCAGAAAAATGAATGTATGATGTGCTCAGATACTAGTATGAAGAAAAAATAATATAAAAAGTAGAGTAATCTCTATGGACATGCAAGTTTTATTTGACTGCCTCACCTTCTGGCCAGCACTGCATCTTCCACGCATTTCCAGTTCTGCGTCACCTGTTTGCATAAGCACCTGAACAGAAATCGCAGTTCAAGGATCAAGTTATATACTGTGATTCTAAGGAATGAAGCATCAAATTATTACATGAATATAATATTACCTTATAACTGTAAGATCTAGTCCCAGCAGCTTCAGAATCAGAATGGATGTATATGTAATCAATGTCCTGACCTCTGTAAGTTTGCTGCCATAGTTCTCTAATAATTCTATTTATTTCTTCCATTTTTATCGTGTGAAAACGCATGAGCGCCCTGAAGGAAAAAAAATAACCTATGAAGCTATATTCAACCCTATAGCAACAAGGTCAAAGCCTTAATCCCAAAAGATCGCGTTGGTCAATATACTTCGCTGTTTCTTTTTAGTAACAAAACTAATGTCATATTGTTTGCAATATTTCTATTTTGGTATTTGAATCCCCCTTAATCCGTCAATATTTTCCTCCCACTTGCTCTCACATTTTATTCTCCCCTCCCACTTGCCCACTTGATGTCTCTTCCTCTCTGATTAATTTTCTTTTTCAAAAACTTGTGCAAATTCTTTGGATGCACTTATAAAGAGATAGAGCTACATAACACAAAAGCTATTAGAAAGCACTCGATGCATATCATGAGATGCAACCTCAAATTATAGAGTATCAAACACAAAGTGGCAATAATGAGAAGGTGTTTACTTGTCAGGAACAAGATGCTTAACAAATAAGCTCTAATTTAGGATATGAAGAAGTGCTTACTTGTCAAGAGCATTGTAGTATCTATCAAGGTCCTTGTTAGCCATTTCTGTGGTCTGTCAGAAAGAGAAGAATGTCAACTAATATCATGAAAACTGAAAACAGATTAAGAAACAAATAAAGCAAAGAAAGCAAAAGCTGTGCAAAAAGTACCTTGAGCTGAATTAGTTGGTCAAAGTAACGTTTGTCTATATCCTTGTATTGTGGCTGTTTAAGGTCAATTGTATTTTTTGATATGTTGCTTTCATACACAGACATTGTTCCACCAAACCTATTAAACTATAAAAACTACAGAAGTTATTGCATCCAGCATTGATGTCTAAGTAAAAGGCCGATTAACTGAGCATATTGCCAGATACATCACAAAACTTTTGGTTTGAATAGCACATGAGAAACCAAATAGGACAGGTGTCTACTTGTAAGACACAATCAAGTTCACAAACCTATAACAGTTACAAAAACCACTCAGCAAAATCCTTCAAAATTAAGACATTATGGATAAAAGACAAGGTTATAACAACAGATAAAACAAAGCAACAGTAGATGACTGCAGTACGACTAATAAAATGATTATGAATACCTCTGACAAAAGACTGTCTCTTTCTTGATTTAACTTCAATAGCTTGGCCTCAAATACCTCTAAACTACCCATGTCTACTTGTCTCTGCTCCAATGACTCCAGCTCGCGAGTCAGCTCATCTACTCTAGCTTTTGCCACCCTATATAAAATGTTTTGATTAATTCTATGTTTCATTAACTCATGCTTGACCTTCTCTTCCCGGGCTTTTTCCAATTCATCAGATATTTCTTTCTTTCTTTGATCACATTGCTGAAGCTGAGATTCTGATTGTAACTTTTTTACTTGCAGTTCCTTTAACTGCTCAGCCTTTTTAATCTCATTAAACCTGCCCGGAGAGTGTTATGTAAAATCCCTCATAGAAAGTGTAGTGGAAAGAGACTAAAATATAAGGCATGATAAGAGATGTACTCATTTATCTTGGAATTTAATTTTCCAAGGTCTACAACCTCCTGCCGCTGATTCCTCCAGAGTTCAGATTGCTTTTCAAGTTTGCTATTTAGTTTTTCTTTCAGAGCATTGTGCTCACGTAACAATTTCTTTGTTTCCATGGTCAAAGGACTGATAGCCTCCACAAGTTGCTGCAAATATGAAACGAAACAAACTTCAACCCATCAGAATTAAGTGACAATAAAAACTTTAGCTTAATTCATCATATCTATTAAAGTTGAACAAAAAATATTGACTCTGGTGGATCAAACAAAGAGTAAAACACAGCTACTAATATGGCAAAAAAGTAAATCTAACTTTGAAAATGTTTCAGCGAAGTAGACCCTAAGTTATGCAGTCAACATATCCTTTAAATTTCAGATGATAAGTCTGAAAAAAATTTAGAAAACCAAACACAAATTATCACAATTGTTATTGTTGAAGCAAGTACCAAATCTCCTAGTCAAGGAGATTTTGATCACATTATGGAACATGCTTTATCTTGAACTTTGGAGAAGGAGGATATGGATGCATCAAATTGTGGTGAATTGAGGTTTAGGTCGCTACATGAGGTGATCAATATGGAGCATATGATATGAGATGCATTGGACAAAGCAAAAGAGGCTTTGAACAAGGCATAAGAAACTTCACTACGAATGCTAGACAATGCCTTGAACGAGGCAAGGTATGGAATGAAGGTTGCTCGAACAACACAACATGAAAACAGCAAACAGAGAGGTGCTCGACCAGCTGCTTGTTCAAGCATGAATAGTACTCGTTCGAGCAGTACACTGTGCAGCAAACAATAGGTCTGTGATCATGCTGCTCGTTCTAGCACATGGGTGGCTCGTTCGAGCAGCAGCCTAGGACTAGGATGCCCAATGGTCAGTTTTTTGTACGTTTTGATTGACTTGAAGGATGCATTATTTCTGATTTATTGTTGCATTATTATGGAATTATTGTGTAGTTATAGGATGTTGTATGCTCTCTATATAAAGGGCTTACGAATTCATAGAAATAACACACAACAAAGTGAGTAAGGGCTAATACAATGATACATAGAGAGGGGCTAAGAGAATTTCTTTTCTTAGCAGTAGTATTGGGTGATCTCCATTATTTGGGAGATATTTGCCTTGAGAGTTTGTTCTCAAGGAGAATTATTTTATTCTTGTATTGTTGAATCCATTAATAAAATAAACATTTGTTGAGGGGAGATATCTAAGATACCTCATTACATTGTGTGTTCATTCTTCCATTGATATAGTTGTGTTTTCTATCTTGTTTCTCACTTGTATAGTTGTGTGAGACCTTATAAGCTTTCATTTTGGTTATCCACTGTTCAAAGAGTTATCTTAACATATCCATTGATCAAACTTTTCTTACAAAAGAGAAAATAATCCTTATAACAATGATACCAAAAAAGCCTAAGAAACTATAGCCATTCACATCATTAGATCCACTCATAAGTACCCAGCATACAAAATAAGTAGAGAAGTAGAGTAAACTATCGAAAATCCGAAGTTAAAACAAACTGTTAACCATGTAAGCAAAGATGGATAAAGTTACATCTTACATCAACACTAGAATCTTAAGTTGAATTTTCCGTATATACCAGACAATCTAATTTCTATTTTGAAGGAAAACTACCTAAGAATTTTTTTTAAATTATTTAAGTTATTGGAAATTTGTTGAGAAACTACCTTAACAACTTTATTGCATAGAATTACACTTTGGGTTTTTTAGTGACAAACTACCTTTATTAAAAAAATTTGCAAGAAACTACCACTTGATGGAATTCCATGAATTGATTTATTTGATTGAATTGATTTGATTCCCTATGCTGACTCTTTACTCTAAAATTTTGTTAAGAAACTTCTCCCTTTGTTCCAAAGTCTTCTACAGTTACTAAAAATATTGAAAACCAAAAACTGAGGAAAGAGAAGAAAAGTACTTCACAGATTGGACGAAAGACTTGAACAAAAGAGGACTATGTAAAAGCGTAAATATGAACAGATTAATGCATTGCGTTACCTTCTCTTCAAGCTCAACTTGACTTTTCTCCTCCATCAAACGTTCAAGCTCATGCTCCACTTTCTTAAGCGCATTTATTAAAGCTTGAGTTTTCCCTTTCTCTTCTCTAGCATTATACATCCGTGCAGTTAGAGAACTTATAGCTCCCATCAAACACTTCTGATCATCTCTTAACTTGTCCACATCATTTTGCAAACTAGACCTGGAAAGAGGAAATAGAAATGTGATATTAACAGAATCACAAAAAAGTAACATTAGAATTGTATTTTTAAGATAAAACTGATCTACACTCTCAAAGCGAAAGTGCATATTGTACTTTCATATTCACCATGCTACATTGTACAATCCAATGGGTAAATTAAAGAACAGCAAACAAAGGGGAAAAAAGGCACTTTTTAACTAGGAAGCAGAGAGTATTACTTTGTAATTTCAAGTGAAATGCACATAGCACATAACTGTCTATTTATCAATATTTTTATTTGGAGAGAACTGAGCCAGCACGAAATACAAGATTTCAGACGTTAGTATGAAGCTAATTCATATTTCATAATGCTTACAACAAAAGAAAAGCTGAAAAGGCCTTCAATTTTTGTTAAATACAATTCTACAACATTTCAATACCCCAATGTTATTAAGAGGAAGTATAAATAGAAATTGAAGGGAAATAGGGTTCATATCAATAGGAAAAGACATGTATCTAGCATATAAGAATCAAGTACAAATCAAAAGGCTATATACATGGTATTCTGGAGATCACTGAGCTCTGACTTAACTTCCTCCATTGATCTAACAGTCTGTCCTCTGTTATCTAACTCTTCCTCCAACTTATCAATTTGATGTTGTAAGTTCTTTATCTGCTGAATATGCCAGTCTGCTGTCTCCACATGTGGCACCAAAGTCTCAATTGAATCTTTGTCAGCCTTAACTTGAGCAACAATACCTAAAATCTAAATGAAAGAATGAATAAATGTCAGTCAAACTAAAAGAAACAATGAGTTTCAAGGTCAAAAAGAAAGATCATCTATTTCAACCCATTATAACTCAATCTTAAATTCTACATGGAAACAATAGAACAACCACCATCCACTCAAGTAGTTGCATGACCATAATCTGAAAAATAGGCGAAGACAGATCTACGAAATAATTTTCCAAACAGGAAACACAAAAAATAAAAAACAAAAAAACACTCAGGAGGAAAGATCAAAATATACAGCAAAATGCAGACACTAGACCATCTATAATTATCCATCTCTAAACTTAGATACAACTCCCATTTGGCAACATACAATAAAAGAACTAATAATAAAAGAATTAACTTCTTAGATTCTTTAAGCAGACAGGAATTGTAGTTAAAACTCTAAGACTAAGAAGAATAATTGCTAAAAGATAGCACCAACACAGAGAATTACATCATCGAGTGGCTGTGTTTTTGAGTCCAATTCTTCATTAAGTTCAGCTATTTTTGCCTCCGCTTGAGGTACTGTCTCTGTGCAAATTTTAGTGTACTCTTCATAGACAACTCGGAGGTTGTTCAACTGCTCGAAAAGGGCATCAGCAATTGCAGATTTTGCAGACAGCTCATTTATACGATCTAAACCTCGGGAAGCTGTATTTTTTTGCTGCACATAAGCCAAAAAGGACATATTGTATAACAATTAGAAGGAGACATTGCATAAATTACTAGCTTTATTATATCAAGCATCCAAAAAGAGAAAGATGAATCATTAAAGTATACTGTACACCTCTGTGGCTCTGAGGCTCTGACCTAATCACACCCCATGATTAAATTACCTTGGACAAGGTTCCTGCCTAGTGTTAATCAGAATTGGGCAAGGGATTTAGATTTGAACACTCTTACATGTCCATTGTCAAACTCGAAATATTTATTAAAAATTTCCTTAAATTTTATCTCACGTCTATCAATTATCAAACTCAAGCTAATTTTTGAAACATTTCTTTGCATTTGGTCTACAATGAAGTGTCGGGAATCCATAACTAGGATCGATGTCCGAATCCAACACAATTGGTTACACTAAATTGAAATTGCAGAGTTGACAAAAAAGTAATAGCTAAATCGAACAACATGAATAGACTTTTCAAAACAGTCGATTGGATCGATGTCGGGTAGGTACATCGTGTGTGTCCTAACGTGTCATAAATTCACTATAAATTCTATTTTTTTATTATTATTGCTATAAAATAGCTTAAAACTTAATGTAACTTTTTCGTTAAAGTTTAAAATTAGTTTTCTTATTATATTTGGCTAAAGCGAGCATTTCAAGTTACAGTTGTGATAAATTGACTCCAATAATTAGAATTGAAGAAATGATAATAGTTGTAACTTGAAATTTTTGATGTAGATGTCAAAATTTTACCAAGTTTTAGGAAAACGGGTCGAGTTAGTTGGTTTTCGTATGGATAGGGCCTTTGGATTTTTCAGACAGGCCTGATCAGAGTATATACCTTCTTGAGAAATTTGTCCTCCTCTTCAGCAGAAGAAAAAGGTCGTTCGCATACACCACACATGTGACTAACTCGAGCTACTCTTTCCAGAGGTTCACACATTTTAAACTGACCATCTTGCTCGAGTAATTCTCTGCAGCAAATTAAAATAAAATTTTAGTACACAAACAGAAGGCAGAACCTGCTTCCACAGAACATAATATTGCCAGAACCTTTTAACAGAATCTCTTTTATCTTTAGCCGCATTCAAAGCTTGATGATAAGAATCAACACCAGAAAATGGCTGATCCAGTGATTGAAGTGTTGACTCGATGAACTTCTTTTTGGCTGAAATCAAGCAGTGAGGAACATATCAGTTTATAAGCGGAAAAGTCAGAGAGTCAAAATATATTTCAGAGCTTCACATGACTGACATACAATTATAAGCGGAACAATCATAATGAGTCAAAAATATTTCGGTGGCAATTATAGAAAATGTCCAATTATTTACAAAATTGCCACCAAAATATATACACCATTTAAACTTTTATGTACACCTGTTTTCAGTTTTCACCAATTTAATTGGTTTTCACAAGATCCAATATATATATATATATATATATATATATATATATATATATATATATATATATATATATATATATATATATATATATATATATATATATATATATATATATATATATATATATATATATATATATATATATATATATATATATATATATAAATGATCAAGTTCCAGTGAGAACCAAACTTATATGAGAACCATGAGAACCAAACTCCCTGATAAAAATGTTTTACTTTTCTACAAAATAATGTTACTTATGTTTTAAAAAAAGCAGGTACTTTTTAGCACAAAAAGTGTTACTTTCGAAAAAAATAAATTTTTCAAAAAAACAAAAATATTAAAAAGTAACACGTTTTTTGGGAAAAGTAACACATTTTTATGTATTAAGTAACACCTTTTTATGAGTTTTTTCAGAATTTTTTTTCTAAAAGTAGCACTTTTTTGTCTAATAGTATCATAAAACAGCAAAACCTTTTTTGCCTAAAAGTAACACATTTTTAATAAAAAGTAGCAATTTTTTGTAAGGCAGTTTGGTTCTCACGGTTCTCATATAAGAATGGTTCTCACTGGAATATATATATACATATATATATATATATATATATATATATATATATATATATATATATATATATATATATATATATATATATATATATATATATATATATATATATATATATATATATATATATATATATATATATACGAGTCAAAGATGGCTCACAGTCTAAACTTCTTATCTAAAGGAAGCTGCAGATTGTGTTTGATGTTAAGGGTCAATAGGAAACAAAAGGCTTGTCAATACAAGGATAAGATGCATACAACTCCCCTCCCCACCACCGACGCAAATTTAAATTACCCCTTCCCACCACCACTCGAACCACACCCCCCAAAAAAACTATAATTCATATTAGAAGGAATCAAGTGTTGTAGAAAATATCGGTTAAAGGAATCACTAAATATATGTTTGGATAGAATTTACGCATAAATGGCAAAGGAGGGAGTAAAAAATTTTGGCATCTAATGTACAAGCCGCCGATTGGGATTAAAAAGCAAACTCACAATCCATATCTTTTAGAAGTTTCTTTAAATTATTGCTAGCCTCCTGGATCTTCAGTTGTAGCCTATCAACTTCCTTTTCAGCTTCACGAGATTTAGGTTCAAGTTCATTAAACTCGGTAACTGAAGAACTGCACATGAATTATAAAATATCACTCGTCAATACGAGTTATGAAATTCTTCATTGAAATGGAAAACCAAAAAGTCTTCTACTCAATTATTCCTCCAGCCCTAAAAAAGCCTAAATCAAACACCCTATCACAAAAACCCAATTACCCTTCCATTTCCACCGAATCAAGCGAAGAAACAAGAAGGCTCACCAACAAAAAATTATAAAGTATGAGGAGAGAAAGAGTGCGAGGAGTTTGTTTTTGTTACTATCAGAAATTGACCTTGCATAACATGAGATAAGTCAAATTATAGCCCATAAAGAGGAGGGAGCATTGTGGCACTAGAAAAGTAAGAAGTTCATAGAATGGAGGAGAAAGAAAAGCAAGCTTCAATGGGCATCTCAACAAACTCCTTAATTGCATCACAACATAAAACCTAAGATATAGGTAGGTGAGTATGATGATTGATATGGGGCTATGCACAATTTTGTCCCAACGGCCAACATGGCAAAATTCGTGATTCTTATGTCTTGCAACAGAGATTTTGGAGTTGCTCTAAAAACCATAGTAACGTTGTTCATGGTTGAGGCACGTGCAAAGGTGATGTTGGACTTTCCAAGGGTGGGTAATTGAGAGGGGTTTTTCTCAAGAATGGTTAATAAATTATGATATGTTAAATTATATCGAGAGTATAATGGTTTGTGAAACTAAAGGTCATGAGTAATGACCAATGAACTGCACACTATAAAGTTTCTAGTAGATGGATAACATGACCGTCAAGGAAGATCCTTCGTTGGAATTGGAATGTTTGAAGGCTTCTGTAAACATGCTGAATCAAATCCACTAAGAAGAGGAAAGAGTCTTGGTGGAACTTAATCAGCTAAATGGCGCCTACGACCAAGGAGCAATGTAGAAAACCATCAACTAATACAGCGTTGTTGTGTAACACATGCGTTGGGAGGGGTAATATAGGGATTGCCTTGTAATTAGTTAGTTTGAGAAATAAAAAGTAGAGGAAAGTAACATAAAAAGAAGGGGAGAGTAAGAGAAAGATATTCAGACATTTTGTAAAGACTTTAGATGAGTTCCTAGGTTTATTTCATGGAGGCACAAATCTCCCGAAAGCTTGTAAAACTATCACATTGTATTGCAATCTTTCTAGGATACAATCAATAGGAAGAGAGTTACAGGAATTTTGACTAATAAAGACAGGAAAAACCAAAACTCCCCACTCTCTCCCCCCACCAAAAAACGGGGTAAATGCCAGTGTTCAAGCATGAAAAACTACACCCTACAAATCCATAATAACTCAGTACAGTTACGAATTCAATAATCCCAATATCCCCACCTAGCAGAAGGAAACATTGCTCAGCTGTCACAGAAGAAAGCAAACCCATCAGTACAAGACATATCGTTAATTCGTTATCTCAGTTGTGACAAGTTGAAATTGAAAAACTGTTTGAACAACATACTAAAAACTTCTGCACGATGCAAGAGCCCCTTCACCAGCTAGTGATCCTAAACAATTAAATGGATCCAAATTTTTCATCACATTTACTTAGTCAGGGTACCACTACCACCTAATCCAAGTAAAAGAAGTGGAAGTGTGCAAAAACTGCATTCTAAGCCCATGAAGGCATTAGGAGTGATTGGAGATGCCCTTGCTCCAACTACATTCCAGTCACTTACGCACGATGCATACCAACCATCCTTAGGAATATTATAATTTTTAGTAGCAATATGCTGATACATAGTAAGAATGAGTAAGATGACGGCAAGCAGGTGGATTTTTGGACTTTGGTGCAGTTGTATGCCAATGGCAAACAATGTGAACTTGGTAAGACTAAGTGGTGTATGAAATTGGCAAGACAAATTGGCATGTAAAATGAGCGTATGATATCAAGAAAAGGTAGGTGTAGATTAGTAAAAATAACTGCTATGGATACCCGTCAATCATAATATATTTTGTAGGATTTTGGGCCAAAACCCCAACTCAACTATAAGTTTATAACTAATAAATACGACCTTTAATGCCATGATAGTGAATCAACCACAGAATGAAACAACCAACCCTTACCTCATTTAAGCGGGTGAGAAGCAAGATCAAGATGCACAACACAATACAAGCAAAAGACGAAAGTAAAACTTCAGAAGCTTAAAAACAACCTTAAAGCCTGATGAATGCTGTCCTTAAGATCCTTCTCAGGTGGGAGTTTTCCTTTTAGTACTCTCTTGATCTTATCCTTATGATCATTCATTCTAGAATCAGCACACAATGTTAGTTCAAAGAAAAATTGAGTAACAATAGCGCATAACTTAACCGTCTCCCTAGTAAGCATATAAAAGCTGAAAGTTGAAACACCCTCAAAGTTTGTAGACTGACAATTTATTCAACTTTTTCTTTTGAGCTTCTAATTCTGTTTTCTTCGTTTCCAATTTTGTTCTGGTTTCTAAATCACCATCCAACCTATCTTTTTCTCGATTCAGAGATTTAATCTTCTGGGTTATCTTGAATAATTCACTTTGCTTCTGATCTATTATTGAATCAAAATCTCTTTCAGCAAGTTGATTTGTCTTCCTGTCCAACTCATATTTCTACAGAAAACAAATTACAAAACGTAATGCTGAAAATGTTAACCGAAGACAAAGAGGAAACAGCATTGAAGAAAGCCATTAAGTAGATAGTATACCAGTTTCTTGTCTTTTTCATCTAACTGTTCCAGATTGATATCAGAAAGTTCAGCTTCATAAGGCTCCTTCTCTTTCTCATATTCTTGAATGCGTTCACAAATAGCATTCTATAAGCAAGAAAACAGACCCTGGCTGTAAATATTGTGAATGTGAATGAATTTAAATTGATTTGCCACAACAATTTTTAGACGACCTTTCTTTCCTCTTTGGCTCGTTTTTTGGCTTCAAGATCCTTTAAATGGCTACAAGCATTCACATATGTGTTCCATACTGTGTTGATTTCCGTCTCACTCGCTTTCTGTAAACAGTTTTATCTAAATAATACATAAGCTATGAAAGAAATCATTATAATGGCAAAAACATGTGCAAATGACACCAATTCTCCTTCATTGAGGATAACGAGAATGAAAGAAGGAAAAGGGGAAAGTGACTAAAGAGGATTAAAATTTCAGGGTGCAATCCACCCCATTATTTAGGGAATAACTAATCCTTCTTCCCTCAAGCAATCATGCCCTCCTTAATTCTCACTTTCATTTCCATATCCATCCTTCCTACTACCATGACCGTCAACGTTTTCCTGTCTTTTTCCCCCCTCCCTTTCAGTCCTCGCTATGGTGCCATAAATTCCTCCCTACCCAGAAGTTAGTGATGATCACGAGTTGGCTTTAGAAATGACTAAATTCTAATGGTAAGACTAAGCTGGTCAAGAAAGCTTATGTACATCTGAAGCATCAAAATTTTATGAAATAAAAAATACTCTCTCCAATTCAATTTAGTTATCCCTTTTGGTTTGGACACAAATATTTAAAAAAAGAGGGGACCACCTAATAGTAGACTTATGTGCAATATTGGGTATTTTAAATATTAAGAATTGGAGGGGACCACCTAAAATAGTAGACTCATGTGCAATATTGGGCAATTTTAATATTAAGAAAATGAGGGGACCACCTATAAATATATGTCTTAAAATGGAAATAGGACAATAAAGGTGAACTGCCCAAAAAAGGAAAGGGGACAACTAAAAAAAATTGGAGGGAGTAATAGAATTGTAACCTTCTTCTCCTGCAAATCTTTCTCCAATTCCACAATCCTTGCATTTAAACGACTTGTATAGCTCAAAATTGCTTCATCATTGTAAGGAACCTTAGGAAGGGACCCCAAATTATGTTGAGAAAAGAGCTCCTGGATTATGGAGTCTCTCTCCTTCTTCAATGAAGCATTAGCCTAGACCCAATAGTAAAAATAAAATATAAGAAAATGTCAGAAATAGTACTAATAAAATAAATGAACCCCTCAAGATAGAAACACGATAACATAAAGGAAAAACAGAGCATACAACTTCAACTTTGCAAGGGGAAGTTTTGCAAGGTAACCTATGGTCCGACAAATTGCACTTATAACTAGTTTTAAACAATGTACTCCAAGGCATTGGAAAATTTTGTGTCCCCGTTCAACTTCTCAGGTTACCATACCACAATAATTTTTGAATAGACAATTGTAAACTCAATGCATGAACAAGTCTGAGCTGACTCCGAAAGCCACAAAATATAAAAGCAAATGAACAAGACTAAACTGACACTTTTTCAAAGCAAATTTTGATCAAGGAGAAGAAGGTTTGTCATCTCTAACTTCAAGGCTCTATACATAATAACATATCAAAATATAAAAATAGTATAAATGTCAGCATTTTTTGTGGAGGGAGAGAAGCTTGATCTTCTTTTGCTCCCCTTAATCAAGCCAAAGACCACAACAATTATATCCTCTCCCCCAACCTCAAGGAACAATAGCTCATAAACCTGTTCCACTAACACAAAAAAATTAAATAAATGATGGGAAAAAATGCACAAGTACTACTATTTTGCTATGAATCCAAATAAGTTGAATAATAAATGTGTTGATGTATAAGTGATTATGAAGCGAGTCATGTATGCACCTTTATCAACTTAGATAAGGAAAGTTAGAACCAGGGCATGCCATGAACTTTTAAAAAACCTCAAGTCTACCGGTGGACACTCGCTGTGATCAAGGTTTTCTGGTTGCATCTTGCTTAAATACTATAGTTACCTAGTGAAATATCCCTTCCATAGTAGGGAAGACTTACATCTAATTCACTCTGAAGCTTGCTAATATCTATGATATGCTGGTTTATTTTTCTGCTAAGGACTTTACTAGTTTCCTCTTGGTCAGCATGCTGCCTTTGCAACTTGATAGTTTCCTTGTCCTGATAAGAGATTTTTTCCTTAAACTTTTTCTCCCAATCCATCAGTTGTTCATAAGAATCTGAAATTTCAAACATTTAGACATAAAATCCATCTAAAGAAACTGTAAACGCAGATGTAGCAGACATTTGATGAAACCAGCAAAAAGAAGAAAAATAGGACCTCGAAGACTTGGAAATGAAAATATAAGCAATGTCAAATCTGCATAATCTTACAGAGTAAAAAAGACTGACCTTCAATTTCTTCATCGAGATTTTGATACTTTTGTTCCTGGTCTTTGAATGCAGCATTTCTTGTGGCACGCTTTTCGGTAAGTTCATTCTGTACCTTATGCAGCTCCTTGATCTTACTTTCAGTATGATGTATCTTAGCATCAACCTCTTCAATTTCTTTTTCCAAATTCTGTATTTGAACTTTCAAGGAATCCGTTTTCTCCTTATCTTGAGTGATACTCTCTCGGAGCTGTGGAAGAATGATCATAAGAGCGTCATAAAAATATACCAAGGAAAATTAAGTTCAAAATCCTGAAAACAAAAGAGGTATACGTAAAACAAATGACCAAGAAAGATGCAAAACAAAAGCATCAAAATCGTAAAAGACTCCAAATAACAACAAAACCTTATAAGCAGAATCTTTTAAAGTTTGCAGATGCTCTAACTTTAGCTTGAATGTCTTGATTTCTTGGGCTTGTTCCTTGTGGAGCTTTTTGATGACCTCCAATGCCTTGGTGTATCTGGTCAAACCACAAACCAAAGGGGAACAAAGTGAAGTCAGGGAGTCAATAAGTAATCAAGGATATTTGATCCTATCCTCCAGGTTCAAAGAAAGATTTAATTTAGCAATAACAAAAAGCCAATTGTTACATAATATTATATTTGGAGGAGCCACCCTAACATGATAGTTCCTTCAACTATGCATTAATATACCCATAGCCTTTACCAGCTAACGCTTTCTAGAGTCTACATTGTTTTGAGTTCGGCCTTTTAAATGGTCTTGACATCAAAAATTGTCCATTCATCACAAAAAGGTTTGTTGTTATGACGCCTAAGTCAAAACACATACGAAGATTGTTATGACAACGACTATGCAACCAAAAATCAATATGAATGTCTAAACTATTTTAGAAGGAGATCTCAATACAAAATTTTTCAGCAGCATCGATTACAAACTTGTTGAGGCATGTATGTCTCTACTAATTTCAAAGGAGATCACAAAACACAAGCTATATGCTCCATGACTCACAAACTTGTTTAAGCATGAATGTGCCAATCACTTTTAAAGAAGATTTAACATACAATCTTTATGCTTCCAAACTCAACAATAATCGCATTTCTCAAGTTCAGCCTTACCTGGTTGCGGAGAAAATATCATCGAACTTTTTCTTTAAAGTGGAGGAATCTTGCAGTGGCCAGTTAGCCTCATCTTGATGGACAAATATCACATTTTCCAAAATAGCTTTAGAAACTCCCATCAGTGCAGGGATTTCTCGATCCATATCAGCACATCTATAACTGAGACAAACTTTCTAAAGAGACAATAATGGGACAAAGAGTGAGTTGATGATTTTCAATCAGCCAAATTTCCATTTTCAACCAAAACTGGAACCAGACTGTACACAGAAAAATATGGATTATAAAATGGTAGATTTTTAACACATAGTGAGTACATTATACTCACAAACAGCTGATGTGACATTAATTGGAAAAATAATTAATTCTAAATCCTAATAAAATCTCTAATAAGTGTTCCATTTAAACACGAAATTGAAATGCAACTGCAACCAACTTAATATACAAGTTGGAAAATGGAAGAGTTGCAATGTGAAAAGCACTTTGTGCAAAGGAAAGAGGTAAAGAGCTATTGGCTATGAGCAAGAAATTAGGCAAATCTTTTAAAAAAAAATCAATCAAGCTATACATAGGTAGTAGGATATGATGGTTAAAGCATGATCTTCCATAAGTTAAACTATCAGAGGACCCTAAACAAAGCATGTTGGTTGATAACCATCCATGTAAAGACACTGCCTTGTTAGGTATCTATTAAGAAATGTCCAAATCTAGAAGCTTGATATTTTTTTTCACTTCATCCCTCTGAGAATTGATGATACCCTAATGTTATGTATGAACTGAAAAGGCAACATGGGGAAAGGATATTATAGTGAAAAGAAAATGAGACTTTTGTCAAAATAATCCCTTCCATCAAGAGACTTCATGGTCAAATTTTTCAATGAAGCAATGAGTACCACATACCATTAGAGGAAAATATGATAATATACTTTTAATAACAAAGATTCAGATCTTCAGTCAATTAACATGAATATGTCTTCAATATGTCTTCCATAAATCATACTCACGTCAGAAGAAAAGCAAAAACTACGCATTTCTTAATCATTTAGATGCTACACATGAAAGGAAGAGTCTGAAGCACAAAGGAAACACCACAAATTCACTTAACATTTCACTCGGGAACATTTAATGGGTCAACATGGACAGTGAAACAAGTTAGTAATTCTGATTGATCTAACCAAATTAGATTGGGTGGTTGGTATCAAAAGTTTTCAAAACATTTATTTGAGACATAAACGCAAATTTGACACAACCCAACTTATTTGCTAGCTCTATTACCATATGTGAACAATCCATACAAAATAACTTCTCAAAAAATCCTAATTAAAACACAAGCAAGGAGAAATTTCATATACTTTATACCATCCAGATAAGAAGAGGTAAATAATCAACGAAAGCTGATTTCATCAACGTCAATAAGTATAAGTAATTAAGTATAGTGTAACACCTCCCCATTATTGGGATTAATTGTCTGAAGCACACTTTCAATCGCTTTATACTCCATCTTAGACGCCTTTTGGGTTAACTGAAATGACCTAATACACACAACATCTTTCCCGGCTGCTGTCTTAAATCGAAGCTTGATTTGCGCTTTAGTCTCGGTTTCCCCAGCTACCTATCATTCAAATCCAACAAAAACAAACATCTACACTTTAATTTCAAACCCCATAGAAAACATACATTAATATCACTCTTTCAGAGATTTAATGACAAACCTTAGGATCATGAATAAAACTCTGACCAGACCTAGCATTCGGAGGCAACTCTCCGGTGCATGAAAGCTTCAAGCACTCAATTATAGTCTACCCCAAAGACAAACACACAAAAGAACAATTATAGTCAATCAAAATAAACTAATGCCACACCCGAAATGTCTCGTATCAAAAAAACAAACACATTTAAAACAAAGAAGCAATATTATACATTTTAGTTCAATCTTCTGCAATTTATATTCAGACTTTTGCAATAGTAACACCCACATAAACAAATAAACTGGGCAATTCAAATTTTGTCAACAAACAACTCTCAATTAATCAAAAAACCCAGAAAAAAAAAAAAAACAAACGCGTTTAAAGTATATGCAACGAAACAATACATGAAACATCAATAGAGTAATATGGGCCAAAAAGGAGAAGTGATAAAAAGAAAAATACAGTTTTTCCGGCACCATTGGAGCCCACAATCAAAGTTAAGGGCTTAAAGAAAGTGATGACATTTTTGTTTTCGGGGTCAAAGCTCCGAATTCCTTTAATCAACATCTTGTCTACTGTACTCATTTCTTCCTTCTTTTGCTGTAAACTTAAAAGGGTTTTGTGTAATTGGGGAGGATGTTTATAAAAAGGGCTCTGAGAAAAGGTGTTTATTTTCTGGGTTTAGGAGGTTTGTTGAAGGAAAAAGGGGCGCCAAGCTCGAATACTCGAGTGTAGGGATGGTCACGGGTCCAGGACCTATTGGACCCGCCCCAGAACCGCTCCTTTTTAAAGGGTTTGGGTCTTATTTTTTGAGACCCATCGGATTCGGGTCGGATCTGGATCTAAAAAATATTTTGCGGGTTCGGGTTCAGGTCCAATATCTGGACCCTGGACCCGCCCCTTGGACCCTATTAAATATGAAATTGTCTATTTTTATTTGTCTTCTACATATGAATTTAGCCCCCAACATTTTTTTTCTTTTTATATAATCATAATATATATGAATAATATATATGTTACTTGCTAAATGCTAACCCAATTACCCTTATTTCATGGACTCGGACTAGTGTTTATAATAGAATTTAAGCGTCGCATGCGAGTTTAGATGTTAAATTAGTATTAAATCTTTGTAAAATACGATAATAACTCTCTTACAAATATACGAAAAATATAATGACTTACAAATATTTCAAATTTGAGAAATCCAAGAGACTTTTTTTAGACCCACTAAGGACCCATTAAGGACCCTAGACCCATCAGATTCGAAGGGTCTGGGTCCGGGTCTGAAAATTTTGAACCCTTAGGGTCCGGATCCGGGTCTGGATCTCAAAAAATTAAAAGGGTCCGGGTCCGGGTCTGGTTGGACCCGCTCCAGACCCGCCCCATGACCATCCCTACTCGAGTGTTACCCAAGTCTAAAATTGCACTCCCTCAATTCATAACAATTGTCCAAATTAGTTTTTTTTTTACATTATTATCAATCACTCTTAATTTATATTTTATTCTTATTAATCTAGAATTCAAAATATAGTCAAAAGAGATTCTTGTTTGATTCGTTTCAATGAAAATTTTATTAATATTAAATTTTTATAATTTAAAATTATACGATATATTTAGAATTGAATTAGTACATTGGAGGCTGTGCCAAAACTAAATGAGACAATTAATGTGAATTGGAAGCAATAATACCCATCTACCCATCCCATCCCATTTTTTATAAAGGAATATTTCAATCGTTTCTGAAAGATGTTCTTATTTGTCATTTTTATTTGATGCTTTTAATTTTTTATTGGAAAAATTGTTTTTAAAAAGCCAACCTTTTGGCCATCTGCAAATAAAGAGTCAACGTTTCACTTATTCAATAAAAAGACAACCTTTGTCTCATTTTTGCAAATAAAGAGTCAACGTTTCATTTATTCAATAAATTTAGAGTTGAAAACATACCTGCTATAGTGAATAAATGAAACGTTGACTCTTTATTTGCAAAAATGAGACAAAGGTTGTCTTTTTATTGAATAAATGATACGTTGATTCTTTATTTGCAGATGACAAAAAGGTTGGCTTTTTAGAAACAATTTTTCCTTTTTTATTTATATGATAATTTTTAAACTAAAATAACTTTATTCATTCATATTTTAATATTTTAATACTTCTCATCTCATGTTTCCTAAAAATTCTCATTTGTCATACTAACTAAGGTATTCCATTTATTACTTGTTCTCATCAACAATTTTACTACTTTTTTTTGAAAACTAAACAATTTTACTACTTATATCATGAATTTTTGACAAAAATAATCTTATTCATTCTCATTTTAATATTTTTATAATGCTTAATGTTTTTACATATCTTTCACTAACTTCATTTTAACATTTTTATATTCCTTATAGTTCCCACGTATTTTTGAACGCTTATGGTTCCCAATTTCTTCCATCAATTTTATTATTCAATAAAATAATATAATTGTTATCTAAAATATTCTACTTTTCTTAATGTTCGTAAACATTCCATGTGGAAACCTCAAAAGGGAATGAAGAGAGTAATATATATGGTCCCCACATACATTCCATTAACTTCAATTTAACATTTTTATATATTTTATGGTCTCTGTATGCATTCCACTAATATTTTTACATTGGTTTTCTTATCAATATTTTTTAATGTTTATATTCATCACTTTTCCTCCATCAAATATTTTAATCAATTAAATGATATATCTATAATCTAAAATATTCTATTTTTCTTAATTCACGTAAACATTCCTACACTACAACAAATTTAGCTTTTTGCGACATTGGATTTAGTGGTATTTAAAAAATGCCACTAATTCATATTTTTAGTATAATAATTATTATTTTTTATTTTAAATTCCACCATAAAAGTGCTTTAGCGACACTTAATATAGTCTTTAGTGGCATATGTAATTGTCACTATAGTCTATAGTGACATTTGTGAGAAATGTCACTAGATCCTATGTCGCTAAAAGCTTTAGTGTGACTTTTTTATATGCTGCTAAAGGGTCTAATAAATGTCACTAAATCCTATGTATACACTATAAGAAATTTGAAATAGCGACATTTAAATTAAATGTCGCTAAATATATGCCACTAAAAGCAAATTATGTTGTAGTGCTATGGGAGCTTCATTAATGAACGAAGGGAGTAATAAATAAAAACAGAGTATAAAGTGTATAAATAAAATTTAAAAATAGTTAAAATACATGGATAAAATTAAAAGAAAGTGGTGGATCATTATCCAAAAATAAGAATGATGCAAATTAGGTGGGACGGATCAAAATAGAAAATACTGTAAAATTAATGGGGCGGAGGGAGTACACTCATGTTACCATCAATTTCACTTATTTTCCATTATAGTCCGTTTGGATGATTATTTTTTAATTTTACATATGACTTTAATATATTTATAATTTATACTACCTTTTATCGAGCTTAGATGTCTCATTTGACTCTGATACTATTCATTAATCACTGTTAAATTATATTTTATTCATAATCTATAAACGTAACATAATCATGCTAGATTTTGTTTAATTCCACTCAATACAAAAATTTTAATATTATTTTTTATAATTAATTAGAGATATTTGGCCAAAAAAAAATATATAACACTTAAGCTAAAAAATCAGAGGGAATATCTTTTAAAATGACTCCATCACTCTAACTAACTATACTCTACTCATTAGTCTATATATTATTTGCAAATTTTAGTCAAATGTAACTCAACAAAAGATTCTAATTTCTAATCAAAAATTAGGGTATACAATTACAATAATGGTTTTGGACTTTGAAAGTTGTTCAATAACACAGGGATAAATGTGAG
Organism: Amaranthus palmeri; assembly: GCA_019776075.1. Classification (NCBI taxonomy): domain Eukaryota; kingdom Viridiplantae; phylum Streptophyta; class Magnoliopsida; order Caryophyllales; family Amaranthaceae; genus Amaranthus; species Amaranthus palmeri. The sequence goes on from JAAKBH010000311.1 coordinate 844,305, forward strand.
ATGTTTAAAATCAACCTAATTAGTTGAAACTATATATGATTGGACTCAACTTAAAACATGTATATCAATAGACATCTCTTGATGAGAATATCATCAAAACATAGGGAGGAAAAATTTACAAAATTAAAAGGTTAATTACTTTAAAAGTTTATTTGAAATACAATATAATTCTTTAAAAATGAGATAACAATAATTTTTCCCAAGTAACAGGGAGGAATTTAATATTTTTATGGGGTGAAATGAACATTTGTTACAAAGATGAAATATTAAGTTTTAAACCACCGAGTCAATTTATAATTTTCAAATTTTATATAATTAAATAGTCATGTAGTTTGTTTTGGTGATTCTTTTTTTATTAAAACAAAATTCTTTGACATAGTTTTATATGATTTGTTCGTATTTATTTGCTTTTTAAAATAATTATCTTTGAATTGAAAACTACATAATTAAATAGAGTTACATTGCGTTATACTATGCAATTATTATGTGTTTTATTTTGTCTACAATAAATATGGACATTTAACCGTTTACATTGTTCATACAAAGTATAAATTATGTACTTATAAATCACAATAACAAAACGTTTTTTACGAATTAAATTACAAATGAAAGTTTTTTTTTTTTTTTTTTAAAAAAAAAACCAAATCACAAATCAAAACAAATAAAACCATAATGTAAAACACACAAAACAGACCTAGTCTTTAGATCACATTTTAACTCAATTTAATTTATGGTTCAAACAATTGTTTGAGAAACCCATAATTCCTACGAGACTACCGTATATTAAAACTATGTTTTAGCAATCAATTCTTTTATTGGTCGACTTTGTTTGTTTGTTAGTTATTAGGTTAATTGTATAAGTCAATTGTTGAAAATTATTTGATTTTATATTGTTTTTGATTGAAAAAAATAATAAAAAGTCCAAAATCAATAAAAATACCCACAATTATATAAGGAATTCAATTCTCAACTACATAAGGAGTAAAAGACAAAACTTATTTTACTTTTATATGGAGGAATTTTCTAGCTTTTGTGAATAAAAAAAAGTCAAAATTTAATAAGAAAATAGGTCATGGAAAATTGTTTACCTAACCCACCAAAAAAAAAAAAACAAAATCAAGAAGACTTAAAAAAATGCTGGGTCCGATTTCCGAACGTCAATCCAAAAAAAATCATATACTCCGTCAACGAAATGAAGAATTCCTCGGAAGAACTCCATTTTACGGCAACAAGAATCACAACACAAGCAACCAACATAAACACATCTAATTATTATGATGATTGGGATAAACCTTTTTCAATTCAGGAATTGGAAGCCATTGAAGCAGCTTTTGACGCAGCAACTTCTAAGCCACTCTCTTCAACACCTTCATCTTCTTCTTCTATTAAAACCCCACGTAGCAGTTCTTCCGTTGATGATGATGACTCTAGTGGCCCGCCCAAGACCCGTCGCCGGTTGCCGGGTACTATTTCAGGTTCAAATGGTGTAATGGGTTCTCCCCAGACGGCTGGCTCTTTCCCGCTAACCCCTTGTTCTAGTAATTGGAACTCTCGCCAAGGTAAAATCTTTGAAACCAATTAGTGTCTTTTTATCTGTCTTTTGAATTTCTAGAAAATTGGGACATTGTTTAAGAAACATAATATTATTTTACTCGGCTTTCTCATTTTTATTGAATTGCTGAGAAACTATGATATGAATGAATTGCTATAGATAATAGATGTATTGGTACATGGTCATGGTCATGGTCATGGTCTAGGACTTATTTAAAGAAAACTTTTCACAGATGTAAATGTAATTGATTGAAGTTTGTAACTTTGATTGATAGGCAATGTGAAAATGAATCATCCTGCAATGAATTTTGGGGGCCGCATTGTGTATTCACGGACAATTGAACAGGTAGAGCAATCTACATTGCAGATTTTGAGGTTGTTGGAGGCTAAAAAAAGCGAAACTGGTAGGGCTGTTATTGGCATTGACATTGAGTGGAAACCTAGCTTTCATCGAGGTGGGTTTACATGTTTATTTTATTTGCTATTGGGCTTTACACTATGTTTGGATAGTGCCAAGAAGGGAGGGAAATAGAGGGAGAGAATTGAAAGGAGGAACTCCTACACGAATTTCAAACAAAATTAATCCTTCCATCACTTGGAAAGATTTGGAAGGAAAGCACACCAATCCCCCTCTTCCTACCTCCTTCCAAAAATATTGTCCAAGCATAGTGTTAATGTTTTGTTTCACATACACATCATGATTAACCAAGAGTACATGACTTGAACGTTTTCTTAATAAATTGTGTGGCATTAGTAATATATAGTCTCAACTGTCATAGTTACAATCACAGAGTATGGGTTCTTGAAGTGGTGGACTTGACTTGTCACTTGACAAAGTTCATGAAATATCCGTGCTTCGGAAGATATTTATAGTTGTCAACTCATGACTTTGATGACTCGTGCTTTTTAACTGAGGATTGCCTACTTTTCATAGTGCAATGTCCTGGTATTTGGATTTACGTAAGGGTAATTTTTGTAATTTTCATGTAGGGAAGACTTGAGAAATAAGTTAATATTAAGAGGTAGTTGATTCTAAATAAGGGGGGATTAGGGAGTTATGATAATCAAGAAAATTGTGGTTGGTAAGTTATTCTCATTTTTAGGAGATTTCAAGCTTCTCGGAAAGGAAGGGAAGAGAATGAAAGGGAAAGAGAGGGAAGTGAGATTTCCTTCCCTTCTAACTCTTTATGTAGGAATGTTTTTCTGTCACAAAATGTAAAAGATGTCTTCCTTCCCATCCCATCCCCTCCATTTTACCCCTTATTTGTTATCCAAATGAAAGAAAATTCAACCCTTCATTTATGTCCCCTTCTTTTGCAGCTCTTTGTTTCTCTCCATTTTCTTCATTCCAAACAAAACATTAAATTTTTACTCCTTATATATGGTGAAGTTGCACAAATAGTGGTGTTTGTATGATAGATTTGATACAAAATGCTCTTTTGTTACCATTAACCATCAGAATAAGATTGTATATATCTCAATTTTCAATATCCATCTTTTTTGTGGTCCATGTACACCTTGTGCCTTGAAGATGTTTTCCTTCCTTTTAGTCAAGATATACTAAAAAATGTCTCCGTAAAGTTAAGGAGGGGGGGGGGGGGATTGGTTTTCTTAAACTATGTTTCCAAACTTTTCTGTCGTACCTCCTTCTAGCTCCTATCTATTTCATGTCTACTTATCTATAGTGCATAGCTTTACCAACTGCGTGCTTCTTTTTCCACTGTATTCTCTTTACATTTTTCATATTAGATTAAACAATATAATGTAAATAACCCTCAATATCTTGAGAACAACCTCTCAAGATCATAAATACTGACTCCAAGAAAGAAAGCTCTTTTGGTTGGTACACCCTAGCTCCTATCTATGAGTTAGCCCTCTCTTACAATTGTGTGTTGTGTTGTTGTGACAATTCTATGAATGTGTATGACCTTTATATAGAGGGTATACCACACTCTAGAATCATACAATAACTCTCCATCAATACATAGCAATAAACATAAACGATGCACCCCCTTCAATGCCCAAAACATAAGTAAACTAACCGTTGAATCCAAAGCTGAGATGCTTGAACGAGCCCAAACTATGCTTGAATGAGTACCTGATTTTCTCACCTTCCGTCTACTGCTGCATCTTCCGAACAGTTGGCTTGCTCGAACGAGCAGCCTCCTTTGACACATTTTGTTTCTTCTTTGTGTGTTGCCTTGTTCGAGCAACTACTTACCATGCCTTGCCTCGTTCAAGGCATGGTCCAACACCTTTAGTGAAGTCTTATTACGCATTGTCCTAAGTATTTCTTACCTTTCCCAATGAATCTCATATACTCCAAATCAAACACCTCATGTAACGTTCTAAACCTCAACATATCATTACTCGACACATCCTCACCGTCCTTCTCCAAAGTACAAGATAAGATTATATGCTCAAATTTGATGTAACTGCTAATAGTTTTGGCACTTGCATTAACAATGGACTATAGTAAAAATGTTCATTTAATCATGTGCACTTTTTTATTTATGTGAAGTTGTAGATGGAGTTTGCTTTCAAGGGTCAGTTAGAAGCAATTTCTTCGTTCTCACTAACAAGTGTAAGGTTGTGTACATCTAACTCCCAAACCCCACCATAAAGGGGAGTCACTTAGCGGCATTGGGGTGATGAAGTTTTGTTTTCATTTCTCATGATAAGTCAGATCCTTGGTTCATAAATTTTATGTTTCCTTGTTTAGAAGCCATTCATCATCTAAAGAATTATCCTTACTCAGTTTAGATGCCTGATGTTAAAAATTAATCTCGAGGGAGAATCAATTAATGCGTCTTCTAATCTTCTTTTGTTTGTCTTGGTGTTCTTGACCTGATCTTTAACATTGCGGTGTAACATATTTTCTATACCTTACTTACCCTAGATAACTTACTTACTTTTCTCATATATGCTTTTGATCGAGAAAGTTCATTAACATTTATGGTGTAATTAACTGTCGTGTAATGTTTGTTAATGGAACACCCTTGTTTCATACTTTTATGTTATTTGGCTAACTAATGCTTTATTGTATTATTAGGGGAGATAAAAGGTTGTCAAGCTGTTCTAGACTTCTAGGTAGTCCAGAATTGATGTGATTCAATCTATGACTTGCATATATTTAGATGCTTAACATCACAGTCTGTTTGGGCCTTTGCTTCTTAATCATTTAATTTGTCCGTTACAGGTATTCCACAGGGAAAAGCTGCAGTCATGCAAATTTGTGGAGATATGACTCATTGTTATGTATTACATATCATTCATTCTGGAATCCCGGATATCCTGCAATCTCTTCTTGAAAATTCTACTTACATCAAGGTTGTATGTCATGTAATCATGTATTTTAAGCTTCTAAACTCTCTCTCCCTTAAACTGTTTTTGTGGATTATTTTTGTATTATCCACAGGTTGGAGTTGGTATTGACAACGATTCTGTTAAAGTCTTTCATGATCATAACGTGTCGATCAAAGGAATTGAAGATCTGTCCTGTTTGGCGAATCAAAAGCTTGGTGGAGTGCCTAAGCAGTGGAGTCTCTCTTCACTAGTTGAAACCCTTACTTGCAAACAAGTACTTTTATTGCTTGCTTTTGCTTTTACTGATTATCACTTTTTTTCCTTAAATTATGATTTGTTAAGTTTGCGTCTTTAACATAAGCTGATTCTTTAATTGTTCTCTCTATATGCATTAGTTTCTTCCACTCTATGTTCATAAGAATTAGGCTACGCATTCGAGTTTCAATGCTTCATGTTTCGTAGGTGTTCAATTAATTTGCAAAAGTGAAGTTATCATAAATTGGGACAATAATGCAGTACCTTGCATCTTTTCTCATATAGACTACAATCCCAGATCTGGAGTTTTGCCCAACCGTGCTGGCCTGGCAGCTGTGGGATCGATACTAGATGACCTTTCTCTTTGATTTAAACACCTTTTCTTTGTGCACTTTTTCTGTTTGTAATGATTTGAGTTGTTCGCTTTTCTTGAATCATAATAACTAATCCTTTTTGTTTCACTCTTTCATCAAATTTCAAGGCTGGTTATTCTTCTATTGCAAGATTCTCATTACAAATTTCTGTTAGCCGTGTTAGGTGCCTTCTCTCTTCTTAAGCCTTTTGAGAGTCTCTGTTGAGCTTGCTCTTCTGTATTGGGTCCGTTAAACTGTAAAAGATCATTAAGAATCAAGTTATATGACTCGGATTTGTTGCAAATGTAAATATGAGATGTTGAATGAGTTGCCTTTGAATCATTATATGATTTGGCCACAAGAATATATATCATGATTTATTGATTTTCGATTTTATTGCTTTAAAGGCTGATCCATTCATCCCAATCTTATTTTAACAACGAGCCTAAATGAGACTACACAGTTTTTGTTTAAAGTTGAATGTGAAGAATATTGGCTGAGTATTTGTACTCTAATCTGTTTGTAAGGTTTATACTTCAACCGTGGATTTTGTAACAATCACAATACAACTCTGACCGAGTGTACATCCAAAAAGTTCATATTTGTTCCGAGTCCTGGCTCTGATTCTAAGTTCCAAGTGTCCCTAATTCATTACATGTTTTGATTGTTGTGTACTTTCATTCAAGTAAGGATTACCATCAAGACAGGAATATCAATTAGAATTTTGTACTGCACAGCTGTTGAAGCCGAAGAAGATTAGACTAGGAAATTGGGAGGTTGGTATTCTTTCAAAGGCACAGTTGCAATATGCTGCCACAGATGCATTTGCATCATGGTACCTCTATGAGGTAAATTTTATCACTGTGCTTTTCCTCAGTTGGCCTTTATATAATCTTATTACAGTGTCGGTGCTTCTTTTTCGCTAAATTAGGTGTTGCAGAGCTTTCCAGATTTACCTAAGGATCAGAATGACGACAATAATGTAGAACCTTTGATCTCGAAAGATTGAATTAGCAACCAAAACGTTTCTACACCTGAGATTGTCCCCAAGAACCAGAAATTTGAAATCTAATGATTGCGATACGAGGATTTTCAGAAATAGATACAAGCTGCCATAGTGCCATGTCACTAAAGAATAAAGTTGTGACTTGTGACGATCACATAAGGTTGATTAATGAGGCACAAGTCCATGATTATAGGAATGCGCGGCTGCATTGCCAGATGCGAGTATTTATGAATGAGTCTACAGGACATTACTAGTCACTGGCCAAAGCAACGCTGAATTGAGGTTAAAGCCATCACATGTTTTCATTTACTATCAATTATGAGTTATTAGTTATTAGTCTGATGGGCTTCATACTATTACTATACAATGTATTTGTTCTCTGAATCTGGAATGTGCCCATTTGCTGATTCTTCTGACATCTAATTGTAATTTCTGAAACTGGGTTATCAGATTCCATTGTGTTAGTGTTTCTCTATAATTATGGAGTAATTTATAAGAAGCCCATAACTTAACATTTTTGACAATCATTGGTCGGCCTACAGCCTACTTGAAGTTGATAATCACAACAAAAATTACTTTTCTCCGACCTTGGCGGTTGCCGGCGATTAAAAAAATTGATTTGTATTTGATTGGACTGTATCTGAAAGGGACTGCTGAGTTGGCACTGTTGTGTGCCACTTGCATGTGAGTGGGTCCCTTTACCTCTTGTTTGATGCCATGTGCTTTTTAATGGTCTCCATTCTCTCTCTCTCCTCTTAATGTGGGGTTGTATCCCATGTGACTAAGGACTACTATTTTTTTTCACTATCTTTCAGCTCAACAATTTCATTAACATGTCTAAAATGTTCTTTAGTTTCTTTGAAATCATAACACTCTCCCTATATTTTATGTTTTTTTTTTAATATTATATTTTATGTTTTTAGAGCTTAATCTAAACATTCTTATTTTTCTGCCAATTTCGGATTCGGAAAAATCTTCCTTTTTTTATTAGAGTTAAAATGTCCCATTTGATTTGAGCATATTTTCCAATGCATTCATATTTTCTTTAATATCTCTAATTGTACAAAATTAAAGTTATAAAAACTAGATATTGATAAATCTTATGTTGGGGCGAATTAAACAAAATCTTATATGACTATATTTTAACTTATAACTTGATAATGAAATACAAATTAGAAGAGAATGGTGAATACAGTTCCAAAAATCAAATGAAACAAACGGACCGAGTATATTGAAAATAATACTACTATATGGCTGGTTTATGAGTGAAGTATAACCTTAAATTAGGTTGAACGGGGATCCTTGAACAGTTGCATAGGTACTTGCCGTATAAGGGAGGTCAAAAGGTAAACAATACTCATATCATATGTGTAGTGTAGCCCAATAGAATGTACCTAACTCCACATTCCCGCAGTACACGCCTTAATTAGAAGTTAGAAGTGTATTTATTGGTTTCCTACACATACAGATTGGGGTTCCAACTCGGCCTCGACCTTTAGGCTACAAAGTGGTTCTTTTTCACTAAAACATAAGTAGCCAAAACTCATCAATCTACAATCATAGTTTTCTTCTTGGACACCAACACTCAACAAGCAACAACATTACAATTTACAACTCATATTCTCACCTTTCCCTCATCTATTTTGTTTTTGTCGCCAATATCTTCACTTAACTAATTTTTATATCTATTTAATTTAGTTCAATTCAAATTATTAGCGTTCTATATTATAACAAAAATTTGTATTGTATCAACATTCAACACTTTCACCTCGAAATAAAGTTTTATATATATATATATATATATATATATATATATATATATATATATATATATATATATATATATATATATATATATATATATATATATATAGATGTAGGATCAAATGAGAAAGATTTTAAAATGAGAAGGATGAGAATGATTTTTGTTTGATCTTTTTGGTAACTATGTATCCAAAAAAGGATACTTTGTTATAAAAAAAGAACATTTTAAATTTGATGTCATAGTTACTTTTCTGTGTAACATAGTTACTTTTACAATTATATTATTTTGGGTCAATCGTGACCATATGTTTTTTTATGTAAGTGAAATCAAGGGTGTAGAATCCTTCTTACCCTTCTCATTTTCAATACCATTCTCATTGGATCCCTCCCCTCTATATATATATATATATATATATATATATATATATATATATATATATATATATATATATATATATATATATATATATATATATATATATATATGCCGACAATTTTGTTTTGTATGGATCGAATTTGTGGGGAGGGTAGAGAGTGATGAGAAAGTTAGCATTGACAAAAGAGAATGATATTTAAAGCCAAAGTGATTTGATTCCAGCATGCTTTAAAATTGAAAATGACATCCTTTAATTTACAAACTCAATAGCTTTAAGTCCATATAATACAAGTGAAGCTTATCTTTTCTGTTTACAAAATATGTTAGAGTATATAACATATCCTGGGGCCTCAACCATCAGCTTAAGCTGATGGTTGAGGCCCCAGGATATGTTATATACTCTAACACGCCCCCTCACACGAGAGCCCTTTGGGCTAGAAGTGTGGATGCAACACAGGCCCTCTTCATACCTGGTGCTAAATATTCCACTTTTAAATGAGGGGTGGTTGAGATTCGAACCTGTGACCTCTTGTCACACTGGCTTCTGATACCATGTCAAGTTAGGCTGGACTTATTGTCAATGCCAGCACAATAAACGGGAACACGAGGTGCACACACTTCATAAGCTAAGGAGATATATGTTATCCCAAAACCATATGGCAATGGGAAGAAGGTCTCCAATAACTTATAAAGTGTGCACACCATTTCCAATTTGTCGATGTGGGACAACTCATCCCAACAAAATACAACCAACACGGCCTAGTACTAGAGTTTAATTAAATTGTCTATTTCATTTTATATTTTATCTATAATATATAAAAATTTCTCACTTTTTTATCAGCAGTATAGTAAAATTACAGTGATATATATCAGTATTTATTATTGATTGACATAAGTTCTACTCAGGGCCGACCCTGAGAATTCAAGGATCCTGAGAGAAAAATAATTTATGGGTTCTAATTATTCGCTTTTTGGTTGATAATCGTGCACTTATAATTCAATAATTAGTAAATACGGTATCAATTTCATTATTACCACTTTGGTTTGGTTAAATGTACTATTTAATCACACAAGGTCTCAAGTGCAATGCATATGAAGGTAAAAATTGTCTACTTTTTCGTAGGCCCTGGACGCAAGACCTTCTTGCCCTTGCCTAGGGCCGGCCCTAGTTCGCCATTCTATCTAATCATATATCATTATATACACTAATAATAATAATAATTGAACAAACTTAATTACATCATCTCATATCATTTCGATGAAAAGGTAAATTAATTCAAGGGTAGGTTGCAAAATCTTCATTCATTTACTAAATCCCTTATCCCTTCTTTTATACACATCCTAATCAAAGTTTTTTTGGAAAATATAGATATTATCGTTTATAATTAGGAGTAGTTTAAATTAATTTATATTGAGATTAGTTACTAAATCCTAAAAAGATAGAGCCTTAACAAAATGTATTTATCATTTTAAACTTTTCTTAACTCATTAAGAATAAAGGAAATGAATCTTTCTTGTAAATGGTGAAATGAAATAACATATAACTCTATAAAGCAATGCTAAATATGTTAATTTGTACCTAATTATATTAGGTAATGATTATAATTTAGGATAAATGGACATTAATAATCCAAACTTTGCGTGATCCGTCTAAAAAAATTCCAACTTTCGTATATTTTCTAAAATTCCTAACTTTGCTTCTATGTTGCTCAGGACATACCCTTTAAAATTATAACCGGTTATAACCTGTAATTTGACAACTTCTTACCCACTGTTTCCCACTTCCATCCTTATTAATGAAATTTACCTAAACCAATTATACTTTTCAACCCATTTCTCTGTAAATTCTCCATCCTCAACCTTGGCTGAATTCGAAGGGTCAATGATGAAGAAGAGTCGCAGGTCTTCGTCAGCAATGGTAATTTTCTCCATCATCATCTGTAATTTCGTTTTCTTTACTGTTTTGATTGAATAAAAATGGTTAATTGGCTTCCTTTTTTAATTTTTAGGGTTCTTCGTTTGATTCTGACCATTTTGCTGCAAAATTCGTTTATGGGGCTTTCGATTTTGAAGATTTAGAACCTGTAGATGAGGATACATTTGAAATACAAAATGATTTCATAGTTAGGGATTAATAGGGCAGGAAAAAAAAAAGAAAAAGGTGCCAAATTGATTTGAAGATGAAGGTGCAGCTATGGTGGTTAATGAGGATGAAGGGCAGCAATGGTGGATGATAAAGGTTGAAGATGAACTGAATTAAAAGGATAATGAGTGCAACGACTCTAATACTACTGGTTATAACCAGTTAAAATTTTAAAGAGTTTGCCCCCAGCAAAAAAGAATCAAAGTTAAAAATATTAGAAAATATACGAAAATTGGGATTGTTTTAGGCAGATCACGCAAAGTTTGGATTATTAATGTTTATTTATCCTATAATTTATAGCCATGGGGAACAATATTGTGAGGAATAGCGGTGGCTTTGAGTTAGTTGCGAAGGTACCCTTATAATTAAGAGGTATATATATATATGTAGATTTCCTTGATATCATTCCCATGCAATATATGTAAAAATGTTATCCCTTTGGACTTTGGGGGGTATTTCATATTTATGTGGGCGCAAGATAAAATAAAGTTATCCCAATGCAAGTTGCATGAAAATATCAAAAACCAATAATTTGAATGTGACATTTCATAGCAACCATCCACATATTTCTTGTCAATGCATTCATTCAAACCCAAATTAATTCCTATGAACTTTCACTTCTTTGTTCATATGAGGACGAGATCATGCACCCTACATTTACAAATTAAAGCATAGGATCCCACTAATTCTTTTTATTCATCACACACACACACATATATATACACACACACTTCTGCCATTATTTATAGGTCCACTCGAGCTGGAATTTCATTATTGATCACAGATTTCCAGTGATGACCTTTTCAGTATTGTTATCGTCTTTTATATTTATAGGAATATGTATAATCAATCTTGTAACCAATCTAAACTTATAAATTGTAGTCTAATTAAACATCAATAAGTTGTTGAAGTGTATCAATCAAATTAAAGTCACTTAAGTAAAGGGTTTGAATTGGAGCTTCTTTGTTGTTCTAGACTAATCTTTATTATCAAATTTAAAAGTCTTATAAAATCTCTCTTTATTTGAGTAATGTCATATTGATATATTATGATAGCGACTTGAGTAAGCCTACTTTATATCCTTGTCTTTTTCTCTTAAGAATTTATCAATAGAAAAAAATTAACCTGAAATAAGTAAAAGGTTTAATTTATTTATTACTTCGTTAACTTAAAATCAACCAACTAATAATTATGTGCATATTGAATGTTGGCCCACATAAAACAAAGAAAGTGATTTTAGCACTTGGACTTAAAATGTATATTGGCATTTGGCACTCCTACTATTTGTTTCCATCAATATAGATAAAAATGGTTATAGATACTGTGTAATTATCCATTTAGCGATCAACATTAGAGTAGTTGGTTATAATGACCAACTCTATTGTGATTTGTAACAATTTATTAATTGCATAAGTTATCTTTTGTTATTTTGTTACTGTTATGTTTAAGAATGATGATTTCATTTGAAAATATAACTTTGATTTAAATTTAGTATTGGTAAACAAAGAAAATTTAAGTTTGGATTAAATCCACTATTATTATAAAAGCTATTAAAAATGAGAATTTGAGAATGATTTCTAAAACCTTGTTATTCGTAAATTCTTCATCAATGAATTCATAATCGAAATCTCCAATTTGAAATGAAATGCATGCATGTCCAAACGTAACCTAATTAAATAAAAAATAAAATAAAAAAAGAGAAGTGAGTTGAAATTGTATCCCTAAAAAATTAAGCTGAAATAATGTGAAATAAATGAAGGACAAATATTGAATAAATTGGGTTGAAATAAGAAAGTCCCAGATAATGTGTATAATTAAATTGAGTAGGCAATAATTAGTGAAATAAATGAAAAGTACTAGATTGAAGTGAATCTAATAGTCCGAATAGAATCAGATTGATTTAATTTGTAGATGAATTAAATAAATGAATTACTCCTTCAATCTGTACTTGAGTTGAGTTGTGTCTGCTAAATTAGTTCATGTGATACAAAACCGACTTCTTCAGCTTAAAATAGGGAGGAATCCTTTTATTTTCTAATTTCTAATAATCTATAAATAATAATAAATAATACTTCTACTTCATTTCCCTGACCCGGCCCTGGGATTGCACCGACAGATTCCTACGTTTTTTTCATTTTCATTTTTATATATTTCTCCTTTATTTCGGTCAATCATATACTTCCAAGTTAATTAGTCTTAATCCATATTTTTCCTCTCACCATCAAAATCATATTAATAAGATACATAATACAAACATCAACAATGCGCAAATTAACGCAATAACACGTCGCTACTTAATTGTAGCAAGTACTTTTAATGACAATATATAGGATTACAAAATAGGCATTGCTTCATACGCCTACTCTTTCATAAATAATATGGGACCAGGCAGGGTAAATAATGACCAAAAACCTTATGAATAACGTAAGTTGTGACATTAATGCTATATAATCACATGCACCATATTTAATAAAAATATTTTTTTCCAGATGATCTGAATGTACTTTTAAATATAACTCATGATTTGAATGATCTATGCTGCAAAATAAAGGATGACCAATGCATCAACTTATAATCAATTTATCACTATCACTGTAGACTAATTAATTACTATGTCTACTACTTCTAATTTTTGAGTAGGAGTTAAGGTTATTAACTTATTAGTATTCATTGTTAGTAATCTGTACGTATTGTTTGGACGATGATAAATTTTTATTACATACATTTTTAACCATTTATTTATTTTGGATAATATATATTTTTTCAACTTGTATTTTGCTTAATTAATATACTCCTTATACATGCAATATTAATTTAATTGTTGAGCTCTTAAATAAAGTTTAAAGTATCCTATGTAGTATATTTGCAAGTCAATTATTAGCATGCTATTTTTACAATTATTTCATGTCAAAATCGCATTCATTTTAAAGTTAATAGCTCTAGAGAATACTTGTTAGTACTTAAGTTAATTAGGGTGATTTATACACTTTAAAAAGAAAAGTTAGCGTGATATATAAAAGCAAATATTGTGTGATTAATGTTACTTTATAATTTAAAATAACTTTTGTTTATGAATCGATTATTAATATTAGCATATAGCAATTTTTATTGGCAACTTTTACCTAGCTAGCTAGGTATTTGAAATTGGTATTGGTAAAATAATGAATTAATAAGACAAGTAGTCAATAAGGCTAATATATATATATATATATATATATATATATATATATATATATATATATATATATATATTATATATTTTTCAATATATATATAATAAGCATTTGTTTACAGTGTAGAAGCATGAAATTAATTACAATTATAAAAAGCAAATTTAATCAAGAGTCAAAGGAGAGCGTAATGACGATCATGTTAAATAGTTCCTCCCCTATATCCACACTGCCATCTGCTCCTTCCATGAAAGCCATAGGTGACAAAATCTTTCTTTTTATTATATATAGTACTAATTAATCTTAATTCCTTATTATTATAATAATAATTAATTAAACCTCATGGAACCACCGACTACGAATTAATACATCATTTTATTAGTTATTATTTATTCATTTGAATATAGCAAATAAAGTAGCAATTAAGATTTCAAACTTGTAGATCTTCAAAAAAAAAATAAAAAAATTCAAACATGTAATTAAGTTTTAAAATATTAAAAAATTAATCCTATATATAGTCTATAATAATATAATATTGTTAGTGTGAGTTTGAGATTTCGATCTAATACTAATTACAACACGGACGTCTTTTTACTATTAAAAGAAATACAATTATATATAATGCCTCCAGCCCTCCAACTGTAAAATTCCATTATTTATGTACATATACTAGTATATTTATAAGTTATTTATTATTTATTTTAAGAAAATGATGTACATTGAGTATTGTAGTGTTAATAATAATATACTCCCTCCGGTCCAATTTACTTGTCCTATTTGACCAAACACGGATATTAAGGTAGTAGTGGGGTCCATTGGAAAAAGTGGTAGTTGGGTATTTTAATTGATTAAATTAATTGTAAAGGTGGTAGTTGGGAATTGAAAAAGTGTAAGTACTATTTAGGTAAAAAAAGGATAACCAAAAAAGGAAATGGGACAAGTAATGAGGAATTGCCAAAAAAAGAAATGAGACAAGTAAACTGGACTGGAGGGAGTATATAATTTAATAGATGTGTTCTCTAAGATATTTCAATAAAGTTTATAAATTGAATTGAATAAAATAAATTAATAAATCAAAAATAAAAGTGATACATATATATGTTGAACTGAATTAAAGTGATCACTAAACTATTTAAAAAATAAATTCTGATTTCCCAAATGAGTTTAGAATTTTTTTGTTCTAATTAATAAAAGGGAAATTGTTGTGTAAGTAGTAGTATAGTGATTAATGTAATGAAATTTTCACTAAAGTATATAAATTAGAAACCAAATGATTTCTATCTCACTTTACTAAGCGACTTTTTCATATTATCTAATCATATAGAGTTATCTTTTGTTAAAGCTTATCTTAGTTGCCAAGCTAATTAATCATAACTAATCAAAAGTGTAGTCTAGCTAGGTATGGGAGTATTCTATTTGACAGTTTTTTATGCAAGAAGGACACTTTTTTATTTGGATTTAATTTGGCTATACGCTTTTTTTGTATTCTTTTTAAAGTGATGTGTGTATGGTTTGTCAATTATCGTCGCATAACTTTGATTTTATGCGAAAATATATATTAGTTTGATGACTATTACTATAAATACAATAATGTATGACTAACGCAAATGTTTAGGCTATGTAGCCAACATTCCTCTCAAGGAACCAACTCAACCAAAAGTTTAAACTGATGGTTGAGGCTCCAGAATATATTATGTATTCTAACAATTCCATTTAAAACTTAACGTACACTTTGGAACTCAATGACTATATGTTTTATTAATATTACTAAATACTAATTCCTCTTCATAATTAAGCATGCATTTTTCCATTTTAAACCCCTAAAAATGTTTGTATTATTATCTCCTTTCTAATGTACAAGTTGCTTTCAACTTCTTGATCATTTTTACCAAGTTTTACACTCTATAGTCTATACGTTATTAATAATATAAAGAATTATCTATGATAAGTGCAAGAAAACAAAGTTAAAATTATAGATTTTAGGCACTACTTAGTCTTACTAGTTATAGTATTTGTCAAGGAACCAACTCAACCAAAAGCTTAAGCTGATGGTTGAGGCCCCAGGATATGTTATATACTCTAACACGCCCCCTCACACGAGAGCCCTTTGGGCTAGAAGTGTGGATGCAACACAGGCCCTCTTCATACCTGGTGCTAAATATTCCACTTTTAAATGAGGGGTGGTTGAGATTCGAACCTGTGACCTCTTGTCACACTGGCTTCTGATACCATGTCAAGTTAGGCTGGACTTATTGTCAATGCCAGCACAATAAACGGGAACACGAGGTGCACACACTTCATAAGCTAAGGAGATATATGTTATCCCAAAACCATATGGCAATGGGAAGAAGGTCTCCAATAACTTATAAAGTGTGCACACCATTTCCAATTTGTCGATGTGGGACAACTCATCCCAACACCCCCCCTCACATGCGAACCCCGTCAAGTTCGCATGTGGGAGTAATCAATTAGAGTAGGAACGCCATTCTTTTCGAACCTACCATTTTTAAATTTTTGATCGAACCATCGGCTCGGATACCATGTCAAGTTAGGCTGGACTTATTGTCAATGCCAGCACAATAAACGGGAACACGAGGTGCACACACTTCATAAGCTAAGGAGATATATGTTATCCCAAAACCATATGGCAATGGGAAGAAGGTCTCCAATAACTTATAAAGTGTGCACACCATTTCCAATTTGTCGATGTGGGACAACTCATCCCAACAGTATTCATTTGGGTTTTTAATTTTAGGGGGAGTGGGGCCGGACGATATGCAGTTGAAAATAGGAGTGTGAAAGAAGA
The DNA here is from genome assembly GCA_019776075.1 of Amaranthus palmeri. Taxonomy (NCBI): domain Eukaryota; kingdom Viridiplantae; phylum Streptophyta; class Magnoliopsida; order Caryophyllales; family Amaranthaceae; genus Amaranthus; species Amaranthus palmeri. The sequence continues at coordinate 861,035 of JAAKBH010000311.1, forward strand.
AGGAAATTTAAATGAGAACACGTGTTGTTCACATGCTACTATATTTTCTTACACGGTTTAACTTAGCTGGCAATGCTGCTTAGCTTACGGCCACTACCAACAATACCATAATTCGAAGGTAATTTAGGAAGTATATTTTGTAATCGAATGAAATCATTTTAGTGCTACTAACTACTCTACAACTATTCTTTTTTTTTTTTGTCTATCAATATTCTTCGTTTTCATAACTAAAAAACCTATTTCTCTTTTAAAAGTTTGAGATTTTGAGTCTAAAAAATTAAAAAAAATTTAAATTCAAGTCGAAGGTGAAAACCAATATGCATTTTATTTGGACCACAAAGTCAGAGTATATATAATTCGATGCAAATTCAATTCCATCTCCATTCATACTCCTCTGTCCTCTATTTTACTCTTATCCTATTTATAACAAATAGGAGTAACTAATGATACTAATACTTCTAAAATCAACATTATTCCACTTTCCTTTCCATTTTATTTCTCTTCTCATGCTAAACGACTCCTAAAAGCAATAAATACGTACACAAAATATTAATTGTTCAGTTGTTTGGTTTGATAAAAACCATTTTTTTTAGAAAAATATAAATTATTTTCAAATGAAAAATGTAAATAATTAGTGTTTAATTTTCTTATGTTCGTTTTGATAGGAAAACTATGCTTATAGGAGAAATAAATATGCTAAGACGATATATTTTTTTAAAAGAATGGAGAATTACATAGCAAAAATATTATTGTAATTCCAAATATAGCCTATCAAACTAGATCACATCACAAACACTAGTAATTGCCCATCGAGCTAAACAATAGTCTACACTCAATAATGAAGGTGTTAGTTAAGAGTAAATGTATATTGATTCATTACAATTTTCATTTTACATTTTTATAAGTGGTACTAGTATACTAGTAATAGTATAGTAGTAGTATTATTTTATTGGTTGAGAATATTTATTGTGAAGCAAAATAGAGTATATGCAAAAAAATTTTGACACAGTAGATAAATAGATAGATAGATATAGATATAGATATATAATTAAATTAGAATGAACTATTATAAATTTATTATTAGCATAATTTAATAATATGAATGAAAGAAAATGAATGAGTAAAAGAATTAGAATTAATAGTTGTATAAGTTAGTTAAGAGTAAGAGTCCTAGTAAAGTCGTGAATATAACAAAGTTGTAACCCTACTAATTACTAATTTACTAATTACTAATTAGTATGCCTACTCAAAATCAATCATCAATGGATCACTTCCATTAACGTTTACCTACACAATGCTTTTAATTTCCATACCTTTCTCGACATCCATCCAAACAACACATCAATCAATTCAACAATTGCTATACCAAATACTCCCTATTTATTTTTAATTTTTAATCTTTTAAAAAAAAAGCATATATTAAAAGCAGTCACCATTGTTATGCATTTAGTGGTCTCCACCCATTAACCCAACTTCCTTCCTTCTCTCTCTGTCCTTATTTAATTTTTATTTTCCAAATATTAAAATATTGCATCTTCTCTCTCTCACATCACTTCTCCTTTATATCACCCATTTCTTCCATTCATCCCTTCTTCAGGGCTCAATCATTCACCATTCCCTTATTATCAATCTCTGAGTCCTTCTTTATTTTTCAACTAATCCTTCAATCAAACACTACTCACTACTGTATAATAGAATAGGACTACAATCTAATTATAGTCGACGTCGTCATGGCATTAGCTCAAGATTTGAGTAAAACCACTAAATTAGAAAGGTATAACAGCTATTTACGGCGAGTCAACAATACAAAACTGTTAGCCGCATCATCCAAGCTTCTATTTCGAGCAACTTTGCTGGTAGCCCTGCTTCTTGTATTCTTCTTTACGATTAATTACCCTGGAGGCGGTGATACCCAGAATGCATCTATTCATACAACTAGCCGCTTTTTTACATCCGGTTTTTATGGTTCTGGTGCTGCCTGGGAGAAACAAGTCCGACAATCTTCCACCCCACGTCGTCCTAATGGATTTTCTGTACTTGTTACCGGTGCAGCCGGTTTTGTCGGTACCCATTGCTCAGTTGCCCTTAAAAAGCGAGGCGATGGAGTATTGGGTCTTGACAATTTTAACAGCTACTATGACCCGTCCCTTAAACGCGCCAGGCAAAAGTTGCTGTCCAGGTATCATAATTATTCTTTATTTTTAACCCTTTTTTTCCTTTTATGTTTTGCACTTTATACTTTATAGTCTCCATTCGTATAAAACAGGATAATGGAATTTAACTAAATCAAAGATTTATTTAAAATGAATAATACTTTTTTTTTAAAAATAATAATCCTATTTAAAAAACAACAAACAAGTACTCCAGGACCAGGATACATGTTGAATATTATTGAATTATAGGATACATGTTTTTGGTTGTATAATATGATCTAGTACTAGTATATAGCTAGCTAGTACTCTTTTTAGATGGATTTGAATAATAGGATTTTAGATGGGAAGGTTTTTCTGAGACAATGGATTAATTGGATTTAATGTTATATTGTTTCTATATTAGATCCTTAATGTTTAATGTTCAATTTTACCTACAGGCTACAGACTACATAAAAGAAGTACTCCATGATTTTAAGTTTGATTTATAGTATTAAGTATGGTTTCTTGAGATGATTGACCTTTCTTTTTAGTGTATGCTTGTTGTATATGTTACCATTTGTGATTCCACTTTCCAAAATTAGCAAGTAATACTCCTACTTTATAATCCAATTCCAACATATAGAATGGAGTATAATTTAGTGTGCTTCTCATGAGTTTAAATCGGATTTTAGTTATCTAGGTTAGACATGAATCAATTGTTCTCCCAAATTAAGGACCTAGTATTGGATTTTGGTTCCCCACCCCTGTCCCTTAGCCCTACCCTATACCGAAAAGATTACAATAAGTAGACTTGCAAGTTGCAAATATTGATTTTGGTTGAGTGCAGAGTTAAAAAGTTATTGGTGAATAATGGTGCAGGCATCAAATCTTTATAGTGGAAGCAGATCTAAATGACACCCCAATGTTGACCAAGTTGTTTGACATAGTCCCCTTCACCCATGTGCTCCACTTGGCTGCCCAAGCTGGTGTTCGTTATGCTATGAAGAACCCTCAATCCTATGTTCAATCCAACATTGCTGGCTTTGTTAACCTCTTAGAAGTGGCTAAAGCCGCCGATCCTCAGCCTGCTATTGTTTGGGCTTCTTCCAGTTCTGTCTATGGCCTCAATAAGGATAATCCCTTCTCCGAAAGGGATCGCACCGACCAGCCCGCTAGTCTTTACGCTGCCACTAAAAAGGCCGGAGAAGAAATAGCCCATACTTACAACCACATTTATGGCCTTTCCCTTACTGGGCTTAGGTTCTTTACTGTTTATGGTCCTTGGGGTCGACCTGATATGGCTTACTTCTTTTTCACCAAGGATATTCTACAAGGAAAGCCCATTAACATTTACAAGACCCATGATGGACAAGAGGTGGCACGTGACTTCACGTATATCGACGACATTGTGAAGGGTTGTGTGGGGGCACTTGATACGGCAGAGAAGAGTACCGGAAGTGGTGGAAAGAAGCGAGGCCCCGCCCAATTGAGGGTTTACAATCTGGGTAATACAAGTCCAGTTGGGGTTGGGAAGCTAGTTTCAATCCTAGAAGGGTTGTTGAATGTAAAGTCTAAGAAACATGTGATCACAATGCCAAGAAATGGAGATGTACCCTTCACCCATGCTAATGTTACCTTGGCCCGAACAGATTTCGGGTACAAGCCCACCACGGATTTGGCTACCGGGCTAAGAAAGTTTGTTAAGTGGTATGTTAGTTATTATGGGGTACAATCAAAGTTAAAAAAGGAAAACCCATCCGAAGCCGAATAACTAATCAATTACAGAAACAAAGAATATACTGTTGAATAGTGATTAGTGCATAACCAGGAACATGGATTGGGTACCTCTCTTTTTTTTACAAAATTTTTTATTTAAATTTTTTCTTTTTGGTTGAGGGGATAAATGATGATGTTGTACTATAGATATAGAAACTTCTTTTAAGTGTTCATAATATATGATATTATTATTATTATATTATTATTATTATTATAGGGAAAAGGCTTGAAAGATTAAAAGGTAATAAAACTCTGGAATTTGTATCCAGAAAAAAGGCGTAAAGCCCAGGTGATCTTTGGTAGGGATCGATTTGGAGAATGATATGCTTCAAAAGTGTAGCAGATCAGAAATCCAAATAATATATAGTATTAAAATCGAATGTGAAAGCTCATATTATTGGAATTGTTGCACAAATGAAACAACAAATACTTGTATGACATTAATTTTAAGTTTTCTTGTTATTTTCAATTCTGCTTTTTGTTTAATCCTTATTTTTCATGATTTTTGTGTTTTTCGTGTTAAATACTCCTAATATTTATGAAAGTAATTTGTATAAATTTTTATCTAATGTGTTATGAATTATGATGTTCTCATTATGATGAAGCTTAGATTATAAAAAAGCTTTATTATCATAATTTTTTATTACCATTAAGTATCAATGGTAATAATAATGATATGAAAATAAGATAATTGAAGCGCAATAAGCAATAAACTTGACGGATAAAACTTATCAATTTATAGTTTCATTACTTTTTCAGCATTGAATATCAAGTGCTAAATGGGAGGCTAGTACTAAATGTAGAAATGCCCTGTTAATTGTTATCATAGTATTGAGTACGTAGAGAGACACTCAAGATTTGGTTTAGAGGAAGCCTAACTGCCTAAGCCTACTAGTACTAGTAGTCTGTAGATTCAGTCAAGTCTCTTTTAGAAATAAATTCTAGTCCTATTAAAGTTTGATAAGGTGACGTTTTACCAAAATTATTGCTACAATTAGTTTAATTAATTAAGCTGGCATGATCACATCATATAGTTAGAGTAATTAGGAATAGGATCACAAATTTAACGTCAAAAGACAATTTCACTAAATTGGGTTAAAAGATGTCCTTTTATGCACCTATTTATAGCCATATTTAGATCTAAGATACCACTAGAGTATTTCTTTTAATTTGTTGGCTTTTATTTTTCTCTTTCATTAATTATACTCTCTCAGTCGCATTTGCATTGAATCAAAGAGGATAGAGAGAATATTTATTTTACTAATTTTTTTAATTGATCTATTCAATAAGATTTAGAAAACAAAAAAGATGTTCAATAATCGGAGAAGCTAGATAAGTACTCTAGCGCCTATGTATAAGAATAAAAGAGATGTTCGAGGTTGGTCTTACTATCGAGAAATAAAAGTTAAAACATAATCGTATACATAGATCTTGTATAAATTAGCTTGTCATTAATAAATAAGTTAAAATAGGGAGTAATATTCTTCCTTAGTTTTTAATTGCACTTGTGTAGATCACTTTCAAACTACAAGTATTCATCAATCAAATTGACTTGTCATTAAATATGTAAGTTAAAAAATAATCATATACATAGATATAAATTATCTCAATTTAAAGTCTATTAATTTATGATTGGGATAAATGTTCGAATTAAAAAATTAGAGTAAAAAATTTAGGTTCAAAGTATGAGGTTGTATTAGGTAGGTAATATGGAAAAAGAAATGTTGGAATTAATAAAAATAGAGGAAGTAGTAATAAGTCTGTAAGTGATTGGTGTGGGTGGGGGAGTGTGGAGTGTGGACTGAGGACAGCTTAGGATAGGCAGTGGGCAGTAGCCTGTGGCACTTGGTAAAAGACCTCAGAATATGTTATATATATTTTAATAAATGCGTTTTTTAATTTGATTTGGTTTGGTTGAACCGTAGAAATAGTAGTAGTAGGAAATAAATAGGATAGCCAATAACAGGATTATGATTTGTCTTTATTTTTATCACCGACACTATTCAATATTCAACAGACATTTCAAAGTGTGGGACTTGGACTTTTCACTTTAGTGCGAGGAATAATGAGGTGTTAAATTTATTTTTCTTCTGTTAACATTTTGGATTTTGAATACACAATAACAACAACATAGTGGACAGATCATTAATGTATTTCCACCCAATCTTTGTTGGACTTTTAGTCATAATACTCCCTTCAGTCCTCTACCTTAAAATTATTGTCTATTTTTCTTTTTGTAAATGAAGAATATTTAAAGAAATTATTTAATGTTATGTTTGTAAATGAGTATTTCATTTGAAAATATAGATTTAACTAAAAGTTAGTGTTTGACAAATACTAGAATTTCAAATTTCATTTTCAATTTTCCATTCATAATTTCATAATTAAAAATTTAAAATCATTAATTAAAAATAAAATGGTAGTTTCCAAACACTTGGGAGACACAACAGTGGTGGAAAATGGAAATCATGGGCAAGTAAAATGAATTGTTACCTTAAAGCCTAAAACTAAGACTAAGATGTACGCAAAAAAATCCTCCAGCATAAAAGAGAATAATTTGCACCAAACATAATATAATGCACGATTTACGATTCACAATAATATTTGTACAACTTTACAACTTCATTACTTTCCGGGGAAGTAACGAGCTATAAATTCAATAACTCAAACTCTCAAAGTTTAATCAATAATAATATAGATCACAGGCCCCTGTTTCCAAACGAAATATTAGATTGTTAATGATGATAAATATAGATCCCAGGCCACTTCAAAGTTTGTGAAGGTACTAGCTACTAGCTTACTACTCTACTTGTTAATCCGTAATTCACATCATATGTCTACACTCTAATTTTATTGCTAATTGCTATTCCTTCACTTCTATATATACTTCTATTATACTTATTCATCTGAATTTCCATGTAAAATATATACTTATTCTATAATAATTTATATGAATAAATTTCTGACTGGCCTGTTCTCTTAAATTAATATTTACTATGAACAACTCGTCTTAAATCTAATAACGTACAACGTAAATTAAATATATACAAGTATTTACATAAATGTTTTTATGATTCAAATTTTTAGCATATATACTAAGCTAATAACATTGGTGTATTCCATTTTAATGTATGTAAAGTATGTATAAGAATCATATGCTCGATGTGTGAAGTTCACGTTGTACGATCAGGTATATAATATTACCAAATGACGTCAAATGTCGTTCCTTTAGTATTGGTCCACAAACACCGATTGGATCACCACGTATGCTAGTACGGAATAAGAACTACTAACACTCTTATTACTTTTAAGGTGGAGATTGGTAAACAGAAATAGAGAACACAAGCTTATGAAAATGATGAGCAAAGTGCATCTAAAAGGTAAATGACCTTTCCGGTATCCCGCACCAAGCAGGGTTTGAGTGGGGGTTTTCTTTTTCTTGAATGATGCGGACAAATCATACCCGTATCCCCAAGGAGGGAGTAAAGAGAGATGCACGTAGTCAAGAAACCCCCAAATGCTCATACCCATTTGATGATTACATATAACATTTATAAGTAATAATGAAAATGAATAAATTTTGTATTATAATTCGCAATTAAAACATATCATCAATTCATACTAACAACTCCTACAATAAATAGTTCAAAGAGCATCTTATGCAATTGGTACTATTTTTTTATCCAATCAGTAACTTATAAGTGTGACCTCATATAGGACCCAATTATAGTATGCCTTGAAATTCAAAGAAGTGTACTTATTTTGTTGACAAAATGAATTCAATTAGTTAACTCAACATTTGACATAGGAGCATAATTTAACGGTCTGTTTAGTATGTGGTAATAACTTGTGTCAATGGGAATGAAAAACTAGTGTAATCTTGGTTAAAAAAATTTTTGGCTATCTTGATGGCCATGCTTGACAACCTTCAATTATCTCATTTTGTTCATAAAATTTATTCCAATGCATTACCAATGAGAGAGGTGGTATTAGGAGGTAATGGAAATTTGTAAACAAAAAAACTTTTTTGTGATCAAAGTTTCATTACCATGGGAATGACATGAAAATTTTAATGAAATTTTACATTATAAATCATTCTCATTACCACCATTTAGTATCACTAACCAAACGGGCGTAAATTCTCATAGGCTTCGAACAGTTGTGACTTGTGATGAAAGACTGCCTATCCTATAAAGCCCATTATACAGAAATTCTCTTTATTTTTAGTTTCTTCTTGGATCTCTTAATTTGTTAGGTTTACACTTGAAAACTAAAAGTACATAATCAAATCTGAAAAATGAAGATCGCATATACAGTAATTTTAGTTCAAAGGACTCTCATGTAACTTGTAAGAAACTTCAAAATAACATATTAAACTTTTAATTGAGATGATCTCTTGACAATATATGAAGCATCTGGATAACAGTTGAGCACTTACATCAATAAATCGTAAGCAAAACGACAAACTTGTTCCCTGCTCATCAAAGTAAATTGATTTGGGTTTGTTGAAATTGTTTGATGAAATTTGGAGGATGCGGACATGGATGAATTCTGTTAGTAGGTCCTGTTAACAAATAAAATGTATTTTGCAAGTATTTTTGACAAAAATTAAGTGCAAGCATTTTTAAATAAAGTGGCTTTTATTAGTTACTTGTCTACTGTTGGCTTATTTGTGGATTATTTGGCCCAAACAGAATCGTATAAGTATCTGCTTCATGATATAGAATATTACCAAAATGTTGGAAGTGCTTTCATGAACTAAACTGATAGTGAAAGTGGAAAATAGTGGAAAGATCTAAGTGCATTTTATTCAACCACAGTCCACAAACCACAATACATACAATGAAAGATGAAAATGCAGAAAATGTAAAAAGGTTTTATTTTTCAAATAATGTTTCCATAAATAAATAACAAAACAGATTAAATAAGATATGAATGCAAAGGTATTGGTGGTTAATCATATAATGAGAAATGAATTGAGAAGCATAGCACATAGCACTATAGCAGTAAGACATACTATTATCACAAATCACAAAACCCAGTTCTCGTAGCTAACAACATATTCATCAAAACCAAATCAAAGCCTCCATATAACATCCACTTTCCTACACATTGTGGTTTCATTAGCTCAGTTCTCGTAGCCACCTCCACCTCTACCATTATACCCTTGTTCGTTACGGTACCCAACACCACCATTGTACCCTCCTTGTGGTCGAGGAGGCCTTTGATCAGCATGATTCACACGAATATTGCGACCGTGCAGTTCCTGTACATAGAAAATGCATCACTTCTGAAACAATTATTCAAACATATATCAAACTGTATTTCTGCTAATCCAAAATATTAGATAACTAGTATTTTGTGTTGTGTGTACCAAACCAACTTGGTTGCAATTATTCTATCATAGAAGTAGGTTATACATATTAATATTGATAGGATTTTAAAAAATGGCAGATCCAGCCTAGATTCTCCCTAACCAGTAACCATACAAAATGTAACAAAAACAAAATCTCACCTGGCCATCCATCGCAAGAGCATTGTTTGCTGATTCGCTGTCGGTAAAACTGACAAAGCCGAATCCCCTGGACTTCCCTGTGTTTCTATCCATGATAACCTTAGCTGTGAATCAAATAGATGACATGAGTTTGAGCATGCAGAGGTTTTAAGATAGTTGCTGAATTGGTTTCAGCAAGAAAAACGGTAGTATGATATACTCACCTTCAGCTACGTCACCAAAATGGGAAAATGCTTCCTTCAAGGAGTTATCATCAGTCCCCCATGAAAGACCTGAGGTAGACATAAAATTCTATGAAGTTGGATGATGATTATGCTCAACTACACAACAATAGTCTATAGTAAAGCTAAAGAGCAATAAAGAACAATAGCAATGATACTAAAAACAATAATTCCAATAGATGGATTCAACTAAATCAACAAGAAAACAATCAAAATCAAATATCCTCCACAATATATAATGTTCTAATCCATAAAATAGAGATTACCTCCAATGAAGAGCCTTGAAGACATGCAGCGAATAGCATTCATCATAGCTGGTGTAGAATTTTGAGACAAAGTCTGAGTAAGCATGTTCCCAATCCTATTGTAGACTGCCATTTTTCACAAAATACTGCATACAGCATCATAACGCAGCTAAGTTTCCAGAAATGAATTCACAGAAGGTCATCTTAATTCTAAATCGAGCTTGAAAAGTTTCTAATTTTTATGTAATAAGCTCAAACACTTGATAATAATAAAAATTGCTTCATTTCGAAGTAAATTTGAACCCTTCCCAATTTGATACACGGAGTTGCAAAAGCCAGCAAAACTATTTGCAAAACGTCACAATTTAGCAAGCATGGAAAAAAGCATCATATAAAAGACAAAACCTATCTCTTCTTTTATACTATCCCTCGGACTTTCCAGCTTTACCAATTCAAAAATCAGATGTTACAACCTAAATAATCTAAACAAGCCCAAGATACAACTGGCTCAATATCTAATTCATAACTAGGACTTCATCTTTGAGTTCCAACAAGTGAAATCTACAGCCACGATCAAACAAAATATCAAGCTAGGGTTTAAGAACTTAAAAATATCTCCATTTTTTCATTCAAAATACATTCACTCTAGCAGACTAGCACTATTCACATTGTCAGAATAAAATTTTAAAAACATCATTAATTCATTATTTTTATCCTTTTGAACATGATAATAACTTATTTTCCATAATAAAAAGTACCCAAAACTGAAATTTTCGTATAAAAGACAGGGCCCTAAACTTTTTTCTGGATAATCAAGAGAACCACGACTATAAAATTCAAAATAAGAAGTTATAATCTTCAGGCAAATATAAACATACTAATATACCCATGAATAATATATTCCAGATCTCAAATAAACAACCTTTAATTACAACAAAATAAAGAAAAAAGGATGGAAAATACATGTAAGAAAGATAACACAAAGAAAACAAAAGAAGTAAGTAGATGAGATGTAAAAACACATACACAATTAGAAATGAAAACAAAAAAAAACCAAAGTTATAAATTATACCTGATGGAAAGAGGGTGGAGAAGAAGAGAAATTTGGGGTTTTAGGAACGGCTAGGGTTTAAGATGACAGAGCGTCAAATTTTTTATAAGAACGAGATTGTGAAAATATCAAAGATGATTGTTTATATAGGTAGTCGGTAGATACTAGATTTGGGGTTTACCAATTACCGGTCCACAAAATATCTAACACAGGGTTCTGCTTCTGGCCTCTGGAGTAGGGGTGTTCAAAAGTATCCGGTTTTAAAAATCCGACCCGTATTATCCGGTATCCGGTTTTAAAAATCGGATTTTTGACCCGAATTGTAAAAACCTGATATTCCGGACCGGGTACCCGGTTTATTCGGGTCGGAACCGGATACGCATTTCGGCATTTTTATAAATCTGGGTACCCGGTATCCGATTCTTTTTTTTTTTTTAAGGGCTGTTGTAGTTCTGATTTCTGAATGGGCCTTTTAAGTCCAAATGGAACTTTTCTAACCCTAGGTATATAAACCCAAAAGTAACCTAAACAGGGGCGGAATAAAGATATTAGAGGCCCGATTTATCTTTTTGGCGCCTATTAAAATGGGGCTATGTTAAAAGATAATTTTTTTCCACTTTAAGAAAAATATTTTAAGACAAAATGTTTTCTAACATTATGTTACTTCAAAACCAAATAGTTTTACAAACAAATCATTTAAAAAGTGTTAGTTGGAATCGGACCTAAATAGCATAATTTAATATTCGAGGTCCTTTATTTCGAGGGGCCCTAGGCGGTCGGCTACCTAGGATACCCCTAGAACCGACTCTGAACCTAAAGTTCCTAAACCTAATTTTGTCATAGCCTGTTTCTTCTTCATCTTCCTCAATCTTCATAGCAGCCGGCGGTATTTCGCCATTGATGCATGGTCTGTCCGGGGTTATAAGCACAAAGACTGAACCGATAAGAGGAGGACGATTCTTTGTCATCTTTGCCCTCTTTTTTATTTTTGCCTTTTTCTTTCTTAGGACTTTCTCCCTTCTTAAAATAACTAAAATTTTAAAAATAATTGTGAATGCAAGGACACTTTTTTTGGGAGTGAAAATTATTATACTCCCAATCCACACTACATTTATTTTTATGAGTTTTTCAATATTTTTATTTTGGTTTTTTTTTTTTATATTTTTATTTTAAGAAATTTTTATTTATCATAATTTTTATCTACATATTTTCTCTCATTTTTATTTATTATATTTTATAGTATTTTTTATCTACATAATTAATTATTTCATTTGTTGGTTTCTTTAAAGTATAATCAAGTTAAATCTTATTTGTTCTCAAAAAAAAAAAAAGTTAAATCTTATTTAATTCTTTTTAAATATTTGGTATGAAATTTGGATTTTCAGTATGTCTTTGTCATTCTTTATAATTTGGTATGATTTATGAAATATTTTGAAATATCTTGCCTCTGGATATTGTTTATATTGGTATGTTTAATTGTTTCCATCTTGGTATGAAATTGAAATAGTTGCTAGGATCGATACGATACCAAAGAACTTGATGAACTATAAGAAAATGCAATGAACTAGCTATGTATGAACGAAAAATAAATTGTGAAACTTGACACAAGGATTTAAGGAGGTTCACCCAATAATGGCTACGTCCCCCGTGGTGTGTAGATGCTTGCTTTGTATTATTTTATGAGAAAACACTCTTACAATGAAGTATTACAATTGTGTAAGAGATAAACAAAAGGCTATGTGTTTAGGCTAAGGGTTTGTGTTTGATGTGTTTGGTTGATCACTCTTCCTCACTATTTATAATGCTAGATTACTCCATAAGTTACATAAGAATCAATGTAGAGAGTAATTGACATATTAAACAGCAATTAGAGTCTTCAATAGCTGATATTCAATGAGTTGTAACTTCCCAAGGTAAGTTGATCGTTGAAAAACAGCATCCTATGCTGTCAGAGACTTCGCTCGACCGGGTCGAGCGAGTAGGTGGGTCGAGCGAGCGGGTCGAGCGGAGAAACAGGAGCTACTGGATACATTCTGACTTGTTGCTCGACCAAATAGAACATTTTCGCTCGGGTCGAGCGGATCCGCTCGGTCGAGCGGCCGGTCGAGCGGAGGTCGAGCGACCACCAGAACCCTTCTGGACAGTTTCTGTTCATCTTGCATAGTAGAGCATCTTTACATTTCTGCATAACTCATCATAAAACCCTTCATAACTCATCATAAAAACCTCAATTAAGTGTCTAATCAATTCACCAATTAATCTTAACACTTAATCTCCACATTCAAGACATACATTAAGCTATCAACTTAAAACCCATTCATGACCTACATAGGATTCCATCCTATAAGTCACCCATGAATGCACACAACACATGTGCACTCAAGTCACACATTCACAACAATCTCCACCTTGACTTGAGTACACCCAAGTCAAAACAAACAACAATCCACTTCATTAACAAGAATACAAAAACAAGCTTTAACAAAAACATACACACCACAATGCCCCAATAGAAGGGCATCACATCAAGCAAGGAGCTAATCCAACCAAGTCAACACAATACTCAAACTTGGTTGTAGGCAATGGTTTAGTCATCATGTCGGCCGGGTTTTCACTAGTATCAATCTTCTTTAGAATCACCCTTTTGTGCTCCACCTCATCTCGGATGAAGTGGTATTTGATATCAATGTGTTTGGACCTTCTATGAAAAGTATTTTGATTTCTAGCCAAATGTATTGCACTTTGGCTATCACAATGCACCCTTACCGAACACACCTTATTGCACATTTCACCAACAAGACCTTTGAGCCACTTTGCCTCTTTGAATGACTCGGCGGCGGCTATGTACTCCGCTTCGGTTGTAGAAAGGGCAACCACATCTTGCAAAGATGATTGCCAACTAATAGCCGAACCACCCAAAGTGAACACGAGCCCACTTGTAGACTTCCTATTATCAAGATCACCACCATAATCCGAGTCACAAAACCCGGTTAGCTTGCTTGAGTCCTTCCCATACATAAGACAAAGGTTAGAAGTACATTTCAAATATCTCAACAACCATTTTAGTGCTTCCCAATGTCCCTTACCCGGATTCGACATATATCTACTTACCATACTCACCGCATGAGCAATGTCGGGTCTAGAACATACCATGGCATACATGACACTACCAACGGCACTAGTGTATGGGATTCCCACCATTTGCTCTTCTTCTTCCTTTGTTTGAGGACACAAATATTTGGACAATTTAAAATGAGAGGCAAGAGGAGTAGACACACCTTTAGCATCTTCCATGGAGAAGCGTTTCACAACCTTCTCAATATACTTCCTTTGGCTAAGGAACAAGACACCCTTAGCCCGGTCTCTCAAAATTTCCATACCTAGGATCTTCTTGGCTTCACCAAGATCCTTCATATCAAACTCACTTGAAAGTAACACTTTCAAGTTCTCCACCTCAAGCAAAGACTTACAAGCAACCAACATATCATCAACATACAAGAGCAAATACAACAAAGAACCATCTTCAAGTTTCTTAAGATAAACACAACTATCATAAGAACTTCTAGTAAAATCATGAGAGATTATAAAAGAATCGAACCTCTTGTACCATTGCCTAGGCGATTGCTTCAACCCATACAATGATCGCTTCAACCTACAAACATGATTCTCCTTACCGGCAACCTCAAAGCCTTCCGGTTGCTTCATGAAAATTTCTTCTTCAAGTTCACCATGAAGAAATGCGGTTTTCACATCCAATTGATGCAACTCCATATCCTCCATCGCAACCAAAGCTAAAAGAGTTCTAATAGAAGAGTGTTTAACAACGGGAGAAAATACCTCATGATAATCGACACCCTCGATTTGAGAGTATCCTTTTGCAACAACTCTAGCTTTGTAGATGGGAGGAACACCACTAGAAGGACCCTCCTTCCTCTTGAATATCCACTTGCACCCAACAATCTTCTTTTTCTTTGGTGCTTCAACGATATCCCAAGTTTGATTTTTCGCAAGTGATTCCATCTCTTGCTTCATGGCTATCAACTAATTGCTTGAGTCATTTGAGGCCATAGCCTCCTTGTACGTACTTGGTTCATGCAACCCTTCGACTTGTCTAGCAATTGTGAGAGCATATGCAACATAATCACACTCTTCAATGTACCTTCTTGGAGCCACGATCTTCCTCCTTTGCCTTGAAGTTGACAAGGGAGGAGATCTTTGTTGATCTTCTTCACCTATTACATTTTCATCAATATTGGGAGGTTGAACCTCCTCTTGTGCACTATTGTCAATTACAACATCATTTACATTATTTTCAATGGGCTTTTCTATACTAGAGACTAACATACTTTTTTCATCAAAAACTACATCTCTAGAAGTAATAATTCTTTTTGACTCATTGCACCACACCCTATACCCCTTTACACCCACTCCATAACCCAAGAAAATACACTTTCTAGCCCTAGGTTCAAGTTTCCCATCATTTACATGAATATAAGCGGGACAACCAAAAACTTTAAGACTAGAATAATTTACCGGAGTGTTGTACCATACCTCTTGAGGCGATTTGAATTTCAAGGCGGTATGAGGTGAGCGATTGATCAAATAGCAAGCCGTAGACACCGCTTCGGCCCAAAATTGCTTCCCCAAATTAGCTTGGTTTAGCATACACCTTGCCCTCTCCAACAATGTTTTATTCATCCTCTCCGCAACACCGTTTTGTTGAGGACGCCCTGCACAAGTTCTATGTCTAGTAATACCTTCACTAGCACAATATTGAAGAAATTTACCATCAACAAATTCAAGACCATTATCGGTTCGCAAGGTCTTGATGCTCCTACCGGTCTTCTTTTCAATCATCTTTTTCCATTCCACAAAAACATCAAAAACTTCATTTTTATGTTTTATGAAATAACACCAAACTTTTCTTGAGAAATCATCAATAAAGGTCAACAAATAATGACAACCACTAAGGGAGGGGTTTCTTGAAGGCCCCCACAAATCGGAATGAATATAATCTAGGATTCCCTTAGTGTTGTGAATGGCGGGTTTGAAGCTAACCCTCTTGTGTTTCCCATAAACACAATGTTCGCATAATCCAAGATTCCCGAACTTTTTACCATCAAAATAACCTTGTTTAGAAAGTTCTAACATACCTCTTTCTCCCATGTGACCAAGTCTCAAGTGCCAAAGTTTGGTCTCCTCATCGGACATTGTGTTTGTGGAGACATTCGCCGTACCGGAGATAGTTGAACCATCAAGAGTATACAAACTCCCATCCATGTTCCCCTTCATCACTACAAGTGATCCCTTAACGACTTTCATGACTCCACCTTCAATGGTGAGTCTGGTGACTCTACACCCCAATTTATCTAGTGTACCCAATGAAATAAGATTCTTTTTCAATCCCGGAACGTACCTTACATTTGTCAAGGTCCGCACAACGCCATCGAACATTTGCACCTTTACGCTCCCAATACCGACCACTTTACATGTAGTATCATTTCCCATGGTCACAATTCCCCCATCAACACTTTCAAGATTTTGGAAGAAAGTTTTGTTGGGAGTCATGTGGAACGTGCATCCGGAATCAAGAATCCAAGCATCATCATTTTTGTACCCATGAGTGGCTACAAATGCGCCACCATCATCACTATCATTGACGTAACTAGCTTCGGCATTGCTAGTTGCGTCCTTAGCCGCATTTTCATTTTTCTTCTTCCATTTCCAACAATCCTTCTTGATGTGGCCTTTCAACTTGCAATAGTTACAAGTTTTGTTTTTGTTATTAGGCCCCCGTGACTTCGATCTCCCTTTACCCTTGTTTCCACTCCAACTAGTGGAACCTTTCTCTTGTGAGCGACCCCTTACTAACAACCCATCACTAACACCATTTTGTGACTTTTGAGACAATTTAGTATCGATGAGATCTCGTTGCGTTAAGGCATTTTTGACATCATCGCTACTCAAATTATCCCTACCATAGAGAAGAGTTTCTCTAAAATTTTTGTAAGAAGGGGGTAGAGAACATAAGAGGTAAATAGCCAAGTCTTCATCATCAAGCTTGACATCAATGTTTTGCAAATCCATGACTATGGAGCAAAATTCATCTAAGTGAGGTTTCAAGGATTTACCTTCCTCCAAGCGTAGATCGTAGAGTCTACTTTTCAAAAGTAGTCTATTGGTGACACTCTTGGCCATATAGAGTGACTCCAATTTCTCCCATATAGCTTTGGTTGTTGTCTCCTTAACAACCTCTCTTAGCACTTCATTGGAAAGGCATAATTGAATTGCCGAGAGCGCTTTTGAATCAATCTCTTCCCACCTTGCCGTGGTCATACCTTCCGGCATATTCTCTACACCATCAATGGCCTTGTGCACGCCATTTTGGATCAAAATGGCCCTCATCTTGACTTGCCATAAGCCAAAATTCACACTTCGATCAAACTTTTCGATGTCTAGTTTCATTGACGACATGTTTCACCAAAAACGACTTCCTTAATACCGTAAGATCAACTTGGCTCTGATACCAATTGAAATAGTTGCTAGGATCGATACGATACCAAAGAACTTGATGAACTATAAGAAAATGCAATGAACTAGCTATGTATGAACGAAAAATAAATTGCGAAACTTGACACAAGGATTTAAGGAGGTTCACCCAATAATGGCTACGTCCCCCGTGGTGTGTAGATGCTTGCTTTGTATTATTTTATGAGAAAACACTCTTACAATGAAGTATTACAATTGTGTAAGAGATAAACAAAAGGCTATGTGTTTAGGCTAAGGGTTTGTGTTTGATGTGTTTGGTTGATCACTCTTCCTCACTATTTATAATGCTAGATTACTCCATAAGTTACATAAGAATCAATGTAGAGAGTAATTGACATATTAAACAGCAATTAGAGTCTTCAATAGCTGATATTCAATGAGTTGTAACTTCCCAAGGTAAGTTGATCGTTGAAAAACAGCATCCTATGCTGTCAGAGACTTCGCTCGACCGGGTCGAGCGAGTAGGTGGGTCGAGCGAGCGGGTCGAGCGGAGAAACAGAAGCTACTGGATACATTCTGACTTGTTGCTCGACCAAATAGAACATTTTCGCTCGGGTCGAGCGGATCCGCTCGGTCGAGCGGCCGGTCGAGCGGAGGTCGAGCGACCACCAGAACCCTTCTGGACAGTTTCTGTTCATCTTGCATAGTAGAGCATCTTTACATTTCTGCATAACTCATCATAAAACCCTTCATAACTCATCATAAAAACCTCAATTAAGTGTCTAATCAATTCACCAATTAATCTTAACACTTAATCTCCACATTCAAGACATACATTAAGCTATCAACTTAAAACTCATTCATGACCTACATAGGATTCCATCCTATAAGTCACCCATGAATGCACACAACACATGTGCACTCAAGTCACACATTCACAACAGAAATATTCGGTGTGCCTAATTTCCATCTTGGTATATTTAATTATTTATATTGTTTATCTTGCCATTGGTTCTTTATATTGTTTATCATGCCATTGATTCTTTATATTTTTTATTGTATTCATGAAATTGTTTATTTATATTGTTTCTTTATTTAGCCATTGATTCTTACAATTTGATGTAGGAATGTTTATTTATTTATATTGATTCTTACAATTTGATGTGGGAATGTTTATTTATTTATATCGTTCAAACTTTTTAAATGATTTACTATATGGGTGTATTTGGTATTATAATTAACTTGTTGTAAAACTTATAAACTATAAACTCTCGCGATCTGTTGGACTTTTTTTACCCCATGTATTTTAATATTTTATGACTAAGTTAAGGAAAAAAATGTTAAAAATAAGTATTTCTAGAGATGTATTATTTGAATTATATATTAAACAAATGTTAAAAAAAATAAGGAAAAAAAATCACATGTTTTAGAAAAAGAACAAAACTGGGTATCCGGTTTCCGACCCGGTTTAAACCGGGTATCCGGTTTAAACTGGGTCGGAAACGGAATGCTTTTTTTGGTATCCAAAAATGCGGGTACCCGGATTTCCGGAACCGGGTCGATCCGGTATCCGGTTTTGAACACCCCTACTCTGGAGAGTTTTGCCTGTCGACTTCTAGTGTACTGGTGTAGATTGTTTTTTACAGATTGGGGTCGGATATGGATAATAAAAATAATTTTACTTTTCCGTTTCAAAATACTAGCAATATTTACTTTTTACGTGGTCCAATGTATTAATTCAATCCTTAATATGATATTATCTATAATTATCGAGACGAATCAAACAATATCTCACTTGACTATATTTTAAGTTATTTCTCCGTTTTTATGTAGTTGCACCCAAGGACAATTTGACACTATTCATCAATGTCCCTTAGGTGGTGTTTGGCATTAGAGATTGGGACTTGTGAGATCTTGTTAGAATCGTCTCAATGTGAATTTATTGATTTTCAATTTTTATAATTTTTCGATGTGTATAACTAAAGATATTAACGATTAGGTGCTCTCTTGAGAGACCGTCTTTTGTAAAAACGACTCTCAAAAGTCCAACCCAAATCTATATTTAGAGTTGTGACAATATATATTTAGAATTGGACTGGACTTTTAACAGTCGTCTTTACAAAAGACGGTCTCAAGTAAGAATTTGTGATTAACGATTAAATTAGTGTATTGAAGTGTGTGAAACTGTGTTTATGTGCTAGTTAAAAAAACCAGAGCACCTAATACATAGTCTATTCATTTTACTATTAACTGAATAGTTTGTTTTTTATTTTTAATGTATTAATTTTTTATAAAAATAACTAATTTATCTTACCTAAATTACTTTAAATAAATTAATACAAATATAAATACTTAAATTTAATTGAAAAAAAAATGAAAAGTGCATAATGTTAAACTAGGTATTATTACAAATTTTATTAGAAATCTAGTAACTATACGATCTTGTTTTGTTATTTTCTACACCCTAATATTTATTTTAATTTAAACTATTGATAAATAGTGTTAGAATTTAAGATATGTACAATAATAGTTCTTAGGGGTTGTCTAATAATTAACTGTTAATCTTGTGGACTGATTAAGTTAGCTTATTTAATCAGCCGACAATACAATTTTTTTTATGCTAATCATAAGTCAATTGTAAAAATAAATATTTGATAAAAGATAGTTGATTATTCGATGTTAAGAAAAAAGAAAGTAAATGAGCCGAAAACTAATAAAAAATATTTAAAGTACTATTTTGATTAAAGTTTAAAAGTGAATTTTATTTTTAGTTGAGTTAGAAGTTAATTATCAATTTTCTAGGCTATTCAACCAACCATAAGAAAAATACAAATTTTTAATAGAGATAATTTTTTTGAGAGACCATCTCTAATTGGGCCAACAGACTTATCATATATTTTTTAAAATATTGTAAGTATGAATTAAAAATGATGTAAGTAGACATTAAGGATACGTAAGTAGCATTAAGGATAATATTAAGTAGGCATTAATATTTTAATGGGCTGTGCTTAAGATATATCTCTCAAAGAGACGATCTTTCAAGAGACTAGTCGAAAGAAAAAAGGTTAAAAATATATTGGCAAATACAACGTTAACAATAACATCCTGGGGGTGTTTGTTAGAAGGGATTTAGGGGAGGGAATGAGAATTTTTAATTGAGACTTTAAATGTCATTGTTTGTTAGGAGGGATGAGGTTAGCAATTGGGACTTTTTGATGGTAAAGTCCCTAAGAAAAATGTCCTTGAGGGAGATGGTATTTGAGGTTAGGACATGGGACTTGAATAAAAAAACATAATTTTTAATTAAGTCTCATCCTTTACCAAACAAAGACATGAAACATTTTATCTTAAGTCTCACTTAAAGTCTCTAACATAAGTCTCACAATTCTCGTTCCCTTCTACCAAACACCCCCTGAGGGCGTTTGGCAGGAGATAATGAGACTATGCGGAGACTTCTAAGTTGAGACTTTGAAGATAAAAAGGTCTCAACCCTTGTTTGGTATGGTAGGAACTTGAAAAAAAGATAAAAGTCTCAACTCAATTCCCCACCCTCCCCCAAAGACATTTTTCTTAAGGACTTTCTCCCACTTTAGTCCCATTTCCTATCCTCATTCTCATCAACCAAACAAAGACTTGATCTTATTTTTGAAATAAAATTTCATTTCCTTCCGCAAATCTGTCATGCCAATTGCCAAACAACCCATGAAGAAAATAATGGTAGTAAAATTAATAGATAAGGCAATAAGAATAAGAATGTGGTAAAACAGGAGAAACAACCGAAAAGCATGAAGATGTAGATTGTAGATTCATTCTTATTTCTCTACTAATTACAATCTGTCGCACACAAAAGCCAAGCCTTCCAATTCCAACTAATTACTGAATACTAATTAGTAATTACTCCTACTAAGATAGAAAATACACGACAATTCTGTACGCTAACATACCCTTAAGGCCTTAACCTCCTCAACTACGCCTACTGCTACTTCTACATTATAATTAAACTAGGATAGAAACTCGTACAATGCAAGGATTTTTTAATACGTTGATATTTTAGTGAAATTTTATACGAACGAAAATATTAAATGAAGGTACGTGATAAATTATTTACATACATACATTGTAATTAAAAAAAGAATTAAATATAAAAAAAATGCAAAATAGGTTATTAATAAAGAGTTTATAAGTTTTGAAACACCTCTTTATATACTACATTCTCAGTACGATGACATATTTCAAAATTCTGCCGTTTTAAATTTGTAGAAATTTTGTCTCAGTTGTCAAAATCCCTGGTTATAAATAAATTAATCACTATACTATTATTTCCATAAATAAAAAAATTACTGGTCAAAATCTCTGATCTCATTGTTATTATTGTCATGTTGTCATATAATTACTATACTAAACATTAAAAATCCATGGTCAAGTTTACCCCTACCGTATTTAGGAAAAGATTCCTGGTCATATAATTACTATACTAAACATTAAAAATCCTTAGTCATGAATAATCCTGCTGTATTTAAAAATCTCTGACCATAAATACTCATGCCAAAAATACTGGCCAATAAAAAAATTACACTTGTAACTCTCATATTCACTTGACTTTTTCATTACTATACATTAAAATTAATATAATGTATGATTTATACATACAAGATACAATCTGATTCCTGATTCCTCAACCAAGGAAGATTACCAGAGAAATACATTCTATTAACCAAGTATATGAATGAAGTCAAGTATTTTTTTCTCACAATTTCCACTTCCTTTAATAATTAATTACATTACATTACACTTATTTATTTCCATCCCTTTTTTTCTCTCTTCAATATCAATCTCTTTTTTTTTATTACTGCTATAATTTTATGCCTATATTTATTCCTTTCATAAATCCCTTCTATCCCATCTTTTTTTTATCAGGGAGTGGGTTACTTTCTTATTCCCTTTTTCTTTCAAGATATTCCAAATTTCGATTTCATCATTCTACCTTTTTTTAAATTAGGGTTCCATTTTTTGGGTGTGGACTTAGTACTAGTATTGCTACTGCTACTTTTACTTGGCTTGAATAATTTCTGAAGCTAGGGTTTCCGTTGGATCAGAAATTTGGAGTTGGGTTTTTTCGGAGGAAGGAAATTTGGACTTTGATTTAGGGTTTATTGATCCTAGCATGTATACAAGTGGTGGGTTCAACTCAAGATTTCAATTTGATGCAATTTGCCTATTAATTAAAGTAGAATTGGGTCTTGAAGATCAGTGGGATTAATTTTGAGTTTTAACCCAGCATTTTTTTGAATTGGGTATTTTTTTGGTGTTAGAAAGGGGAAGATAGTGAGTGAATCATAACATTTCCAGTTTAATTTAATCCCATTTTGGGTTGTTTACATAAGTGACAAACTTGTTGGTGACGCTGTGATCAAATAAGTTACTGACAATCTTGGGCAATACAGCTACAAATCAGGAGTTTGAGTGATTGTGGCAAGTAATTGGATTTGAGTTTGAGTGTATGGAAATATTTTGAAGCTGGAAATGAATGTGGGGACATGGTGCATGGACAAGAGCTTAGTTGTTGGTTTGATCTTAATTTGGAAGATAGCCATTGTAATTGTAATTGTAATAATTCATTAATCAAAGCATTTTTGATTACAAGGGGTGATAGATTCCTCAGGCCCTTGGAAGTTTTGCAATGTCGCGTTGCTTTCCGTTCCCTCCCCCGGGATATGAAAGGAAGACTAAAACGGATCATTCTGACTTACTAAAAAAGGTTAACACCAATGCTTATGCTCTCTTACATTTGGCTCTAATCCATTGTGTTTATTGGGGGAGTACTAGCTCAAATGTCACTTCAGGGGATTATTTCTCTGTTCATTTCTTATTAAAATGGGGCGGGGGGATTAATTATGCTACTACCGCATCCTAATGATGCCCTTAAATGATACTTGTATAATTTTTGATTGATGTAGTAGTATATTGAGTACTAAATTTATATTCGGAATCATGTAAAGGCCGCCAATATTGCATTTGCTGTGGAGGATTCTGGTAATGTTTGAAATAATATGTTTGAGGGGATCTTCATAAGATATAACTATAGAACTTCTACTCTTTCTTTCTTTGCTTATAAAGTGCCTATAGAACCTAGGAGTATTATAGTGATACATGATTGGTTTCCGAAGTTTTCTTAGGACACCGCTACCTGTACGGCTGTACCTGGTAACCTTGTTTTAATTTGAGAATTTTGATAGGTTTTTACATTTGAAACTCGAGGTTGATGAACTAGAACGTGACTCTTTTCTTTATACCTTCTCGCTGTTTTTCTCATGTGGTTTTAATGATCCATTGCTTAACCTAAGATTTGATTCATTTAGACATCTAGTGGTGTTGAAGGTTCTGATCGCCTGTCTGTTTTGCCCCTTCAATTAATCTTGGGAAAGCCTTTTGTGAACTCATTAACCTTTATATGGCCTTCTTGAACCTAGAAATGGTACAACTACTTTACAAAGTGGTTGTCTCTTTAAGCCTTGACCTAGTTATTGCAAATTGGTTATTTTAAACTCAAGTTTTGGTTTTAGTTCAACTGGAATGATTTGTCCCCAAGAGTCATGTTACTATTGTTATCAGCTAATTGATATTCAGGCTGGTTGAAGATTTGATGGATTAACGTATATTATTTAGGCTGTGATGGGTGCTAAGTAGCTTGTGTAACTAGAGATTGTAGTTATTGCCTTGACCTTCATATTTGGCTTCATTATATTAAGGAGTTTTAGATGTCAAGATCTTGTACATGTTTTAAGAAATGAGGCTAGAATGGTAACTTGCTTAACTCTCTCTTCTGAGGTAAAATCCTGTCTGTTCTATTTTAGGTTGGCAGTGGCTCTCCTATGTTCAAGCATCACCAAGTTATAGTAATTTTTTAGGGACTAGTGACTATTTGAAATCTCGTGTGAGTCCATACTCATGAATACTTTTTCTGTTTTAATTCTCATTTACATTGTTTTGTTCCTTCATGTTTGGTTGTTAGTCAAGGTTAAATTTTTGAAAGAAAAGCTCATTGTTGGGTTATGTGCTATTTGCTCCCTTCTAATTTACTATTCTGTTTCTAGTGTGAAGCATTGCATTTATTTGGACATTAAGTAAGTATCCACTAATTGGCAGTACAAGATATATGTCCTAGAGAATTACATATATCGTCTGTATTTTATTGCATGCAAATGGTTAAATCTGAGTTTGATAATTGTATCTATCTTACTAGGACTGTACTCTCTAAGTGTGTAGATATAAGTCACTCAGCTATCTTTTTATTATATCAACTTTTTTAATCTAGAATGAAGTACCAATATTTTATACCCAAAGTTTTGGAATAGCTTAGGCCTTAAAACTCCATCTACATCCGTACACAAGCCTGATAAGTTTTTGTGACAGCTCCTGACTTCAGCATTAGCTTCATGGAGTGGTTTGTATTATAATTACTACTCTTGTCCATTTGATACTTGTTTTTTTGATTCAAGGTTGACCTAAATTTAGGTTTTTCTCTCTGATGTGACTGAAAAGTAACTATGTTCCATGATCTTAGAAAACAATATACAAACTCGGTTTCTCCATCTTGGGATAGGTTTTTAGATTCACAATTAATATAGATTTAGTAATTTTAATGTCATGCAACTGGAAAGCAGCTTTGTTTTCATGTTTGTTTGGAAACCATTAATGATCAATTGTTAATTAAAGGATATTCTATTTATTGATTGTTGTAAATTTTAATGCCACTTTTTTTGCTATAATTGTTTTGCATGTATATTGCTTTAGTTGCTATTGGACAAGACCTTTAAAGTTGATGAGACTATTTCTTTGCTCAAGATTCATTGGTGGCAGGGTGCTGGTTATTTTATTATGGAAATATTACATTTGATTATCTTTTTTCTTGCTTGAGTTTAATTCTTCCGGTCATGGGTTGCACAAAGGTGGAGTAGGTGATACTGGATCTGCTAGATGTGTTCGGGACTTGGTGAGTGCAATCTAGGTTTTCAAGAGGATGATTTAATTCAAAAAATTGCACAAGTCGCAATTTCATGGTGCTTATGATAAATAAGTGAAGGATGTTTTGGTGGAAGTAGGCATGATAAGAATTGCTATTTAGGTGTGATAAGAATTGCCATTTTAATCAGTGTTTTATTTATTTATTTATTGGCATTTAGTTCATGTAAGGGGGGCACGGAAAAGAAGAGTTGAACTCTTCGGAGTTTAAAAAGAAGATGAGGGGGACTAAAGATGACGAGATGGAAAATGGATATAAAGAACTTGGATTTACAAGATCATATGATAGTTGATCCCATTTGCTTGGGTTTTAAAGCTTTGAAAATGTTTTTGTAGCATATTACAAAAATCTGGTAACAATTGTGATCACTAAAACGGAATGGAGATGTGGTAACGAGAGTAATGCTGTTATCGTAACCCCCAAAGATCGGATGAAACGATAAGATATCCCCTGAAATGATCACGCCTTTACAACGTAGGAAATATCGGTTTGTTTTTTCGAAAATCTTTACAATGTGGTCGATGCGGTGCAATGAGGTCTTGTTTTTACACAATGGGTTGGAATGAAATGGTTTTTAGATCTTACTTCATGTTTTTGTATGGTTGGTGATTTAAGTTTTAAATTTGTTGATAGCTTATTCTTAGGATAGAAGCTTTCGTATCATGTTATAACATTATTTCTGGATGCTGCTTAGTTTTTTAAGTTCACCTCACGAACCTTGTTTATCAAAGTCATGTTTATGCATATGGTGCTGCAAAG
Source organism: Amaranthus palmeri (assembly GCA_019776075.1). Lineage (NCBI taxonomy): Eukaryota > Viridiplantae > Streptophyta > Magnoliopsida > Caryophyllales > Amaranthaceae > Amaranthus > Amaranthus palmeri. Next base: position 887,246 of record JAAKBH010000311.1, read on the forward strand.
ACAATGCAATGCAATCGTGAGGTGGATTGGAAGCACTCCTTTTTATATTCTTTCATTTTAATGTTCTGTTTTGTATTCTATTCTTCTTGCTCCTCCTTTAGAACTATCATCCCTACTTGAGTTATATAATCTACTAGGTAAAATTAAAATAGGTGTGCCTTGTTGATATGCAAGATATTTCACATTAGTATTCTTGCTCCCTTGTGCTTTGAAAACCTTGTAATGGTGGCTTGTGATTATTGTAATGGCTTTTCTGTTGGTGACATAAATCACCATATGTTTTGAGGCTGGTTGGATCATATCAAATTTAATGTTCCTACGCAAAATTTTATGTTATTTGACTTCCTTGGCGGGAGCCTTTCAAATGTATTAGGGTTAATATTATTGTTATTATATATATGTCGTGGTGTCTGTACCATTTGAGTTTGGTATGTTATAGCTCCATAATTTTTACCTTAAATGATAGTATTTGTTTTTAACCACTTGGAGTATGGTTGATGGAGTCTGCTAAATCGAATTATGTGATGGGCTTGTGGTAACTTAGATGGGTTTAATAAAGAATACGACTATTGGGTGGGTTGTGTATTACTCTCTTGGAGCTTCCATAGACCTAGCTTTCTTGTAATTTTTTATTTATTTTATTTAATAATGCGTTGTATTGTTCTTGATTGGAGTGAGTTCAATATTCTTATTTCAGGAAAAGAGTAAAGAAAAAAAGCAGAAAAAGGAGAAGAAAGACAAGGAGAAGAAAGAAGGCAAAGAAAAACGTGAGAAAGAAAGAAGTGATGAAAAACATAGGGAAAAGAAAGACAAAAAGGATAAAAGCAGAGACAAAAGGAAAGACAGGGAGAAGGATCGAGCTGAGAAACATAAAAGGGACCCCTTGCTTTCTGGTGAGAAGAAGGTTGCGGGGTCCAGTGAGAGTCATGCTACTAATATCTCTAAGAGCAAGGAGAGGGAAGATAACAAAAATGCCACCTCAGCTGAGAAGAAAGTTGCGGTGGTATCTGGCGTTCGCAATGGGATGCCGCCTAGTAAGAATAATAATTACCATGTTTCTGGGTTTCATAGTTTTAACAATATCCCAGATTTGGGTCGGAAGAACATGGATGAAGACAGGAGAACAACAAATCATAATCCTCCTGATAAGAACGTTGCTGAGAGAAAGAAAGATGCAGGAATTAAGCTGGCTACAAGGAGTGGAATGTCTCTTCAGGATGCAAAGGACAGGACTAACGAAAAACCAGTTCTTGATGGACTTGGTATTCTTGGGGATGCTAGATCTAGTGATAGTCCTCTGGTTTCACATTCTGTTAGGTTGTTTCCGAATTCTGTTGGAATGTTTCCAAATACCGGAATGGTTCAAAACAGAAATGAAGGAACTCCCAAACCTTTGGGGAAGAAGATGGAACACAAAATGGACGGAAAAGAAAAGGTTAGAGAGAAAGAAGGTCATGATAGAAAAGGAGATAGGAGAAAGGAAAAAGACAGAGAGAAACCAGTTCTCAAGGACAGGGACAAAGACAAAGAGGAGATAATGAAGGCAACACCTGAAGTGAATCACTTTCAAGTGACAAGAATTGAAGATGGCAATGAGAATCACATGAAGTCCGGTGCAAAGGACGGATTCAAAAAGGATATTTTGAGTGTCCAGAGTGTTGGGTTGCATAACATAACAAAGGATATCAATCACCACGCTGCTTCCGTGAATTATAATCCTAGGAAACGAAAGGACCATGGGCTAAATGGAGTTTATGATGGTGAGTTCTCTCTCAGAACTGTTTTTGACTGTTGTGGAAACTGCTTCATTAGATACATGAATTTTCTGTTAGATGTAAGAGGTGGTTGAAAATGATTAGAAATTTTAAGAAACCCAGCTCCCAGTTCAACTGCAGTCTAAATTCTTTTTCCTGTCCTGTGAATGGTTGGAAATGGTTGTACTCAAATGTGACTTGTGACATACCATTTAGATTTATCATATCAATGATGTATATATTTGGTTGTTGCTTGTGTTATTGCTACTTATGCTTGGGTTTACTTCACAGAACATATCACTGGGCCTAATAAGCTGGCAAGAAAAGCTCCTCCTCATCCGTTGAACGAAAATGGAAGGAGCTTAGAGCCTTGCCAGAATTCTTCTGCTGCAATTCTTCCTGGCACACAGAGGTCGCCCATGAATATTAAAGTAGGACGTAATATGTCTCACGATGATACACTGCAGCAATCCATGGATATGGAAGTGGAACGTAATCTTACTCATGGACATGCACAGAGGCCACGCATGAAAATAAAAGTGGATGGAAAGGAATGCAAGATAAACGGCACAGTTGCCGAGTCTAGTTCAGAATCTTGTCGAGAAACAACTGCAAAAGTAGAACGAAGCCTGATGCTCCTGCAAAGCTTTCACCTCATCCAGATACCAAGTATCTGAGCCAGATACTTTCAGTACCTAAACTTGATGAACCTGATTATGATGATGAAGAGTGGCTGTTCAACAGCAATAGCTCCTCAACAAGGGAACCAGAGGTTGAACCATCTGGTATAGATGAGCCACCACAGGTATGGGCAAGAGCATTGTGGTTGAAGCCAATAGATGTTTATGCTTTGCCATATGTTATTCCTCATTGATTGGTTTCATAACTTGTGGTAAGACTAAGAGTAATGAAAATAGCATGGGAGAAGCACCTAGCCAAGCTTGGGGATATATGCAGTTGAGGGAGGCTGAGATGGGACTGCGGATTTTGTGGGATTGGACCGAGCTTTTCTGAAATAGAAAGGAAGCTCTATCAAGTTGATGCTGCTCATTTCAAGAGCTGGGCTATTTTAATGGCAATATTGTGCCTCCTAGCAATAGCATGGGAAAAATTGATTGATTGATTGATTGATTGATTGATAGAAAGGAAGCTCTATCAAGTTGATGCTGCTCATTTCAAGAGCTGGGCTATTTTAATGGCAATATTGTGCCTCCTAGCAATAGCATGGGAAAAATTTGATTGATTGATTGATTGATTAGGGCAAGAGTAATGACTATAGTTGGAAGCGGTTGAGAGAAGTGTTTAGGTGGGAGATGAGCTTGTGAAATGATTTGGTTAGACTTTACTGCTTAGAGCAATGCCAATGCCAATGCCAATGCCCATGCCAGAGTTTTGTAATGTTACTTATGAGTGATTGTGGTTCTTTGCGATTTCCATCGTCATTGCACCAATCAATTTTGTTATTGTATGATAATAATTAATCCTAATTCACAAAGAAATGTAAGATAGAAGGAAATGGGAAGAGGTATAGTTGCTTGATATACTAATAGTAATAGTATATACTAATTAGATTATAGTTGTATATTTATGTTA